>VXBU01005728.1:1044278-1076363 GCA_013400315.1 Bombycilla garrulus
CTCCCTCCCGCCGCGCCTCGGTCGCACTCGCACCGCGCTCCCTCCTGCCCGCCCGGCTCCGCGCCCGCGGCCGGCCCCGCCGCGCCCCGCGCAAGGTAAGCGCCCGGCCGCGGCACGCAGCCGGCTGCAGCTTCACTCCTGCCCTCCCGCCGGCCTTCCGCCGCTTATTTTCCTCTTTGCCTTTTAATAACTTTAAGGGAAACTTTTTTTTCCCTCCCCCCTTTATTCCCCCCCGCCCTTTTCGCGTGCGGGGGCCGGGGCCTCTCCCCCCTCTGGCCCGCACCCCCCTCCCCNTCCCCGCAGAGCCGCCGCTCCCCCAGCGCCAGCCGCCTCTGTTTTGTTGTGATTCGGTGCATAACGACTGAGGATAAAGTTTAAATGTGCGTGTGTGTGTGTGCGTGCGTGACGCGGGGAATATGCTTTATTAAAAGATGCCCCAAGTTAGCGTTGCTGAGAAGACAGCCTGGGAGTTGATGATTTTTTTTCTTTCCGGGGGTGTGTGTGCGTGCTTTCCTCTGCTTAATTTTATTAAAGTGCTTAGTGGGAGAAACAAAGGTTGGAGGGGCTGCTGCTTTACTAGCTTTTGTTTACTTACAATCAAGTTTTTCCTGTTCGGAGCAGGTGCGAAAGGATGAGAAGCATGTTGTGTTGGTGTTGTTTTTTTTTTTTTTTTTTACCTCCCCCCCCTTAATAAAACTATTACAGACAATTAACAGTAAATGTTATCTCCAAGGCTGTTTCTTTGGCTTGGGTTACCAAAAAGCCGATCTGTTTGTTACAGCTGCTAGGAGGCTTTAGTTTACAGTAGCATTCAAGTTTTTCCTGTTTTGAACAGGTTATGAAGGAAGAATGGAGTTTCCAGACCATAGCCGCCAGTTGCTGCAGTGTCTGAGTCAGCAGCGTCACCAGGGCTTCCTGTGTGACTGTACTGTTTTAGTTGGAGAAGCTCAATTCAGAGCTCACAGAGCCGTTCTTGCCTCTTGCAGTATGTACTTCCATCTTTTCTACAGGGACCAGTTAGACAAAAGGGATATTGTGCATCTGAACAGTGACATTGTCACAGCCCCTGCCTTCAGCCTGCTGCTCGAATTCATGTACGAGGGAAAGCTGGAATTCAACAGTCTCCCAGTGGAAGATGTGCTGGCTGCAGCGAGCTACCTTCACATGTATGACATTGTGAAAGTCTGCAAGGGCAAGTTGAAAGATAAAGAATTATGTTCGGAAGAGAAGATTAATGATGAGGCGGCTAGTTTGGAGAAAGCGGAGCATTTTCTAGACGCTGGAGTGCCCCTGGTCCACGAGTTTGACCCAGGAAACAAACAAAAATTCAGCGTTGCAGAATACGAGAGAGCAGCAGGCAAAGAAAAGGTCAGCAGTCACCCCGCCTGGTCCTCTGATCATATAAGTGTCAGCTCTGTGCCGACAGAGGCAGAACCGTGCGCCGCAGCAGCTGGAAAAACAAAGGCTAATGTCAATAGTTCCACAGGACCTTTGTCCCAAAGGTCTGTTAACCATCCCCTGGCTTCGAGTGATGTGGACTGTGCGCTGGATTTGTCTTTCAAGCCCGTGCCGGGGAGAGATTCCTTACACCCTTCCTATGTCTTTGGACAGCTGGCTTCCGACAGCCAGCAGCAGGGTACCGAGCCACTTGTTAAAGATGAACAAGACTTGCTGTCAGATCAGGAGGACAGCGAAGCTAGGAGTCCAGAGAGTCAGCATTTTGGGAATTCAGCCAAAAGCCTAGTGACAGGGTTAGGACACATGTTCGCGGGGAATGGCAGCTCTCACGCCCGAGAGGAGGATATAGATCAAGAGCGAGACGAGAGCGAGGACGACATGGATTCGTCGGACGTCTCCTCGGGCGTCCTCGTGCCTCCTGGGCATATCTGCATTTGTCCCCTCTGTAGCAAGGTGTTCCCGAGCCCGCACATCCTTCAGCTGCACCTGAGCTCTCACTTCCGTGACAAGGACGGCTCCCGGACCCGCCTGTCCCCCGACGGGTCGGTCCCCACTTGCACCCTGTGCGGAAAGACTTTTTCCTGCATGTACACGCTCAAGAGGCACGAGAGGACTCACTCGGGGGAGAAGCCCTACACCTGCGGCCAGTGCGGGAAGAGCTTCCAGTATTCCCACAACCTCAGCCGCCACGCGGTCGTGCACACCAGGGAGAAACCCCACGGGTGCAAGTGGTGCGAGAGACGCTTCACGCAGTCCGGGGATCTGTACAGACACATCCGCAAATTTCATTGTGGCCTTGTAAAGTCCTTGGTTGTTTGAGATGTGTGACTTTTGTTTTGGTTGGTTGTTTGTTTTGGTTTTTTTTTTTTTTCAAGTATCTACAACCCCCCCAACCCTTTTAAAACAAAACAGGGAAAAAAGGCAGCATCTGAATTTTAATTTTGTTTTTCTCCTCCCTTTCCTTTATTTTGTTTTGGTGATATTCGTTTCAGGTATTTGATCTCTAAAAGATGCAGCGGTATACACTCCAGAGGCCTTTTAATGCAATCCTTCCACCTCTCCATCTCCCCCCTTCCTCTGCCACCCTCCCTTCCTAGCACAGTCCTTTAGGTCTTCTCTTGTGCACCCATGTTACATTATTAATGTGAAATGATCTTAAGTATTTCTGCAATGATTTAGCATCAGTTTTCACACTGGAAGTACTTGCTTTTTGGTCAGGGTTTTGTTGGTTTGTTTTTTCATTGTTTTTGGGTGTTGTTTTTTTTTTTGAAAAAATATGATCAGCAAATTCTGGAGAAAAAATTGGCTTCCATTAAGCTCCCCAAATGCCCTCTGTGTGTTTCAGAGAAACATCTGAAGAGATGAACTGTGATTTAAATTCATTTTGGTGTACAGAAACCTGTCCACACATCACAGAGTGGGGAATGTACTTTTATTTTACAGAGCTAGAGGAGACATTGAATTGGCCCAAATTTTGAAGGGGTTGAGGATTCCTGGCTGTGTCTTTGGTACTAGTCATTTTTTATTCTCTTTATTCCATTAATACTGTTCTGCAGTTGGTCCTAAAATCTAAATGAGAAGTTTTTGCCTTGGGACTTGACTTAAATTTTCCCTTCCCACCCATCCTCCTCACTGGGCTGACCTGCTGAAAAGCTGCTTTTGAGCATAAAATGTGGATGGAAAAACAGTTTCTGTCTGCAGCATGCTCACTCCCAAAATGTTGAAGAATGCACACTAGGACATACAAAAAATTGTATAATATGTTAATATTTTCATTCCCATATCGACATCCAGAAGCTGATCCCATCACCCTTGGAGGGGACAGCAGCTCTAAAGTGGCCAAATACCCCTCCTGATACCAGGTTTCTGGGGTTCTGTGGTTCGAGGTAACCTTGTGCATTAGGAGATGCCCTGCTGTCTTGCCTGAAAAGCTTGCTGCCACGCTAAAACCAGCAGCATGAAATTATATTTTATTTTATTTTTATGTAGTTGGCGATTCCCTCTGAGCCAAATAGTGTGCAATTGCTGGTGTTCCTAAGAGGCAGCATGAAGATGAACTGCTGGAGGGAAAGCATGGCCTAGCTTTTTCCCAAAGTCCCACCTTTTCAAGGGAAGTTTTTGGGGGGAATTTTTTTTTTTGGTTTGTTTGTAAACTGAGGCTGCCTGTAACTATAGCCAGTTTTACTCCAGATGATTCAGTTTCTTGCCTATTAGATCACCATTTGGTCTGTGCATGTCGGTGGATGTCACTTTGTTCCCTTCCAGTCAAATTACCCATTCAAGGTACATGTACATGGGACTGAAATATTATAATAATAATATCTGAGGGGTGTGAATGTCCTCCTGCTGCATTAGCATTGCTTCACCAGCTTTCTTGACACTCCTGGAGTTGTCTGGTGAAACTTAAGTGTGTATTTTAAAATTAATTTGAAGCACTGAGTTAGATTATTTTTGAAAGTTGTGCTTAAAATACTGTATTGCATCTTATGAAGAAAAAACTTCCCGATGCCTTTCCCCTTCTGGTCCAAAAACTGAGCACTACCTACATAAATAATATGGGATTGACTTTTTTTTTTTTTTAGTAAGTACTTCCTTTTTAAAGAAAATCAGTATATACTTGTTACAGCCTCTTATTATTCATCTCTTAAACTATGAATGTACATGTAATGTGAAATTTTGCTTTTATTTATAGTTTTGGGGTTTGTTTTCAGTTTAATTTCTCAACTGTAAAATATTTTTGCTGAACCTGTTACATATGAAAGTTGTGGGAGAGTACTGTATCTTGAACATAAGTGGCTTTGGTACTGTGGTCTTATTTTACTTAATCAGTTTTTTCTTTTTGTTTTCTTTTTTATTTTTGCTGTGATTGGAAATAGCACTGAACAAAATCTAGTAAAATTAAGTTATTTTTCTTTCTACTAAAATTAAGTTATTTTTTTCTCCTGAAGATACTTGATATAGTATTTATTAGATTTTTTTGTTTGTTTTGTTTTTGAAGTGGAATTATTACTGTTAATCTATTTCAAAACTAGTTAATTTACACTTTAAAATTTTATAACAATGGGTTTTGCATGTTGAGCAACATGTAAAGAGTTTAATGTAGAGTCAGCATTACTGAAGCTGGTAATCTTAATTTTGCATTCTTGTGACACTTTTGTTTGCATTTCAGTCTTCAATTACTGTTTGTTTTTATTTTTTTAGAAGATCATAAAATAGGATGTGCCATAAGAACATCATTAGCATATGGAGCAGGGAAAAGTTGAAACAAGTTTTTGTCTGATCTTAGTATAGAAATAATTCATTAAACTGATGCTATGAGCATGCTCTCTGCTGCAGTGAATATGGGGCAAAAGTTGTTTTTGTTTTGATTTTTTTTTTAAGTAAGGAAAAAAAAGACTTTCTCATCCTTGACTACATCATGAACACACTGTTCTCATAGGCTGTTATTTGTGTTCCCACTCCTCTTAGCTTGAATTTCTAAAGTAAAGAAATGTTTGCACTTATTTTTGTTCTTAAGGTGACTTTTTTTGGTTATTTCTCTGTGTGTCTCTTATTTTTAAGCTGCAATAGCTCGGAGCATGTTTTCAAAATGGTTCATGGCTCTATGGAGAAGTACTAAAACATGGCACACTTAAAGCTTGTCTCTTCATAAACTATTTCTCTGTGGGGCAATTGCTGTCTCCATAGGGAACAGTCCTGCTCTGCATTTTAAACACTGGATTTGTCTTCTACTACAAACAAATACTGTGAAGTTAATGTAAAAAAAAATCATTGATATTTTTAATTGTTTTTAATCTTGGTGCAGTTCAGATTAAATATGTATATTTAAAGACACTAATTTTTGTGGGAGAGTTTTATAGTATACAGTACGTAGAAAAGCTATTGGAATGGAATATATTTTATAAAAATGTTCTATCACTGTTTTATAGTGAACTATTTTTCCTTCAGTGTTAGTGTAATACTGTTAGTCTAGATATGACAATCGCAGGAAGAGTGATTCAGGCTACTGTTAGCGCTTAGTTTTGCGTGGAGTTCTGTTTGCAACTGTATTGGTATGTGCTGTACAATGTGACAATCGTGACTAGGATTGTTGTCTTTATAAATTTACATGAAATAAAACGTGCTAGAATTGTAAGCTTGAGCCTCCTCCCCCCTTTAGCAGAAGGGTGTGGTGTTTGGGATTTTTTATTACGTATTAATAATGATTACTTTAATTGCAAGTACTTTATAATTTGCCGCTTTAAAAACTTATTGCTATATACTCTAAATAATTTCTTTCTTTTGCAGGGCCATCTGGAATTTTAGGCGTGTAAGGAGCTGCTGTGTCTCAGAGCCTGACTGAGCATTTCCTTAGTGACTGAGCTGGACCTAACCCAGTGCCCCTTCTGCATTTTGGCCATGGTTTTGGGGTATTGAAGGGACTCAGTGCTCCTGGGGGAGCTGTGGGCCAGCCCTGCCCCAGGTGACCCTCGTGGCAGGTGAGGGCTGGTGACAAACCTGTGAGTGCAGGGGTGGCAGGGTGTGTGAGGACAGCCTGGCACCCTCAGGCTGATCCAGCACAGTGCTGGCTAACTGCATGAGGGCGTTCTCTAAGTGCAGAATCCCTCTCAGCCTTGGGGAGCTGAGCTCTGACCCACTCCTCTTAACACTGCCTCAGTCCTTGGGCTGATTTTAGCAGGAGCTGGGCCTGGGAGGAAGAAGGCACGAGCTGTCTGAGCTGGCTGGTGCTCAGGGGAGGGTGGTAAGCTGGTGGGCAGGTTTGCACCTCTACCACGAGGTAGGAGCACCACTGTCTTGTGTTCCTTAACTATTTGGAAGCAAAAGATCCTGGCAGAATGGGAGTGCCTCAAAGTGGTGCTGGTTAAAGGATGAGCAGGTTGTAGCTAATGCTGGTGTGGAGGCACAGCTACAGCTCCCCTCCCGCTACCACGTAGCGGTTTCTTCGCAATCATCTCAAAATAGGTGGGTATTTCTTGCCTTCAAGCACGTGTCCTTCCTTAGAGATCCTGTGCCTGCATACCCATCTGTGGGGAGAGCTGAAAGCTGCTGAAGATACGTGATCTGCTGCAATGTGGTGAAGTGTTAAAAACTATATATATATATTTTTTTAGGTTTTTGGTTGTTTTTTTTTTTTTTTAACTTCTACTACTGAGAGTTGGGTGTCCCTGCAGCTGCTTATTTGTGGCAGTCTGTTTCCAGTCTTTTCTGCTGTTTCTGCTGTGGATGTAGGCAAGAATATTCAAAGGTGTTTTGTCTCACCCTTGCCCCCCCCCCAAAAAAAATTAAATTAATTTGCCCAAATGTGAGTGCAGTGCTGGGGAAGGAGGAGGCAAAAGGCTTTTCTTTGAGAGAGAGGGTGCTCAGAAAGAAGCAAGCTTGAAGCTAAACCTGGGAGGTGGATGGCTTGCAAACAGGCTATAAATAACTGTGAGTAGATTGAGGAGAGCAGCCCACATCTCCTCTGGCATGGGCATGCTGTGCCCATTTTCTTTGTTGATAGCAATTGCTAATGTGAATTCTGGCACTCCAAATCCCGATGCCTGTTGTTCTGATAACATAATTAAATCTTAGGAATGTGAAATATAAAAAGCTTTGAGAAGAAACCAGGCCACCAAGCGGATACTGGGAAGGGGTTGTGCAGGCTGTGTATGCACCAAATAAGCGGTGGGGTTGCTCTAGGCAGGATTCCCTGCCTGCCAGCTGATGGCCACATTGGGATCCTGTGACCTACAGGAACGGGGGTGACCCCCAGGAGCATCTGCTGTCCTAATCCCATGCTGCAAGGGCTGTCATCTTCCAGGATTACAGCACATCATGGGCTCCTGGGGTTGGCAGGGGTCAGCTGTGCCCATGCCAGCAGCTTGGGTTCGTGCCGCCCTTGCAAAGCCTGGTTCTCCTCGGGATGAGTGTTGGGAAATGGTTTTGTTTATTTTTAGCTTTTGATTTGAAGTCCAAGTGCCTTCTGGAAGTTGTCTGGCCTTGATGGGCACAGAGGTGGCTGTGGCTATCCAGGTGCTTCTGGCCATGTGTCACCAAATGCTGCTGTGCAGCTGGGGACCACAGAGAAATAGCTTTTTCCTGGCTTAGGTGGTGGGATCTGAGTTTGGATCAAGTGCCTCTGAAGCATGAGGAGAGTTCGTGCTGACCCATAAGAGTGTCCCTGGTGCTGTTGGATTCTACATTGTGGGGAAGCACTGTGACGATGAATCTTATTTATTGCTTAAATTGATTAAATTCTTGCATGAATTTAATGAGGGAGGTCCTGCATGTGAAGTAGTTGGGGTAGAGGGATCTTTGTGTTACTGCTCAGCTGGCTGGCAGTACTGTCACCTTCCAGTTTCTACTGTGCTTGAGGTCAGATCATGCCACCCTGAGCTTCGCTTGCCCACGAGTGTCTTTCTGCGCCGTTGTGCTGAGCAAGGTGAACAGCAGAACATGAAACAGCAGCTGTTTTCTGAGGGAATCAATGGCAGGTGTGACCCAGCAAAAACAGCCTATGTAGGACAAAGCTGGGCTCAAGTGAAATGGAGTCAAGCCTACAGTGCAGTTGGTGTGTGAAAGCGCCTTGTCCTGGGAGCAGGAGGAATCGTGTGCGGAGCTGCGACCGGCTGCGTGGAGAGCACTTTATCTCAAATGACTTAGTGTTTTGTGCTGGGAGACCCAGCTGGCAGTGCTGCAGGTTCAGCAGCTTTGTGCAGCAATGTCTTCTAACAATCAGACCAAGGGATCCCAGGTTCTTACTTTTCAGAGGTGGGATGACAGTGCGGAGGGATGCCAAGTGCTTTCCAAGCAGGTACCCTCTGCGTATGTGCTGTAGCCCTCTGCTCTTCCTGACATGGTCTTTTCATCCCAATTAAAAAGAAATAAAACCAGCATGGCTGTTTAACAGGAGGAGAATGAGCAAACACATTGGTTATTGTTACCTGTTTCCTGTTTGTTGTTCTCTTTCATACAGCTGCTCGCTTCTGTACACAGATGGCTCCCCTGCCCTTTCAAAATGATCTGTTGCAGAAAACTGAAGTATTTGCCAACCTGGCTATAAAAAACCCCTCAAACAACAAAAACCCAACAATCCTTCTCAATGTTCTTTGGCCTCCAACACATCAGCCTCCTCTGTGCCCCACTCCAGCTCGAGGAGCTTGGTACAGGCAGGGATGAAGGCTGATGCTCCCACCAGCAAAGCCGCCTCAGCCAGGCAGTGCTGCCAGCATTTCCCAGTGGCAAAGGGTGGGCTCTGGCATCCCAGTGGGTTTTGAAGGCTTTTCCCAAGAGCGTTTTGAACAATGTCCGTTGTAGATGTCAGGACAGAATTTCTAGGAACTTCTCAGTCTTAATAAGACAGGAATTTGGGGAAACAAAAGTTCAAATGCTGACCTTATCCACAGGTTACTTATCCCTGGGGATAACTCAGCCCACACACTAGGTACTCTCTGTTCCCCAACCTTCTTTATCTCTCTCTCTCTTCTGTGCTATCCAGGTGGTGTTACGAACCATCTGCTGCAGTGATTCAGCAGAATCCATTTAGCGCTTTCCCAGAGAGGCCGGCATCTGCCAGGCAAGGGGGAGGCCGTGGGGAAGCCCGGCACATCTGCCACCGTGTCTGCGAGCGAGGGCCGGGGTCAGCCCCAGCCTCCCCGCAGGGCGCAGCTCCCGTGTGACAGCACCGCGAGCTTCGCCCTCCTCGGGGCTCGTCTGCCTCGGGCCGGGTGGTTAATTATCAAATGGCTGCTTTGGCTTTGGGAGAGAAGAACTTCCCTTGCACTTTGTGATGTTCTGCGGTGTCTGGCAGGCGCTGGACTTCGTGGCTGGCACAAGATGGGAACGAGGCGCTGCCATTTTCATTCCCAAGGTTATGCTGAGCGGGCTTGGACTGAAAAGCACCAGAGTATAAAGCTCTCCAAGGTGGGGGCAATAGGGGGATGAATTCCCCTGTGGGATGATAAGACAGCTCCAGTCCAGCAGGATTTCACAGAACAAATGCTGTGCAGGTCAGGAGGGGGGCAGAAAGGGTATCACAAATTCCTTGGGGTAAGAAATTGCCTTAGAGGTAGGTCTTTGAGTGTGAGAATCACTTGAATTTTGCTCTGGGATGGGAGGAAGATTCGCTTTCAGATAACATGAAGAATTTCATTAGCAGTGCTGACTTTCCAACTTATTGGTAAGAGTCAAGTAATGCTTGGCAGTGACTGCCAGCAAGTACTGAGTCAGTATAAAAAGTAACTACCTGGCAACGTGTTTTCAATGCCTGTACGCATTTGAGCCTCTGGCAGGAAACATAATAGATCTTGTGTTCAAAAATCCATTGCATCTGTGCAATAGGTTGTGGCAATGAGAACTGAAAGAGGACCAGGAACATTAAATTTCTCATGTACTGGAAGGTGTCTTTAGCTCATGGAGGACCGGTGACATTTGGAGGAGCAAAAACTGCTCTCTTTCTCACTCTGTAAATTAAATAAAAATATATTAGTTTTAGTAGACTAGGAGTAGTCACTGACTCAGGTTTCAACCCTTCTGATGTTTAATCAGCTGTCAGAAGAAGCTGCTTTCCTTTTAATCATTTCCTCAGAGAGGTTTTTATATATCTAACAGTTTTGTTTCTGAAAATGTTTTGTAAGCAAACCCTTTCACCATGTTGCTGTCAAGGGATATGCACAAAATCCTGGGCACAAGAGGGGAAAAGACCTTGTCTGGGATCTGGTGTGCCCTGCTCCTGGTCAGGGGCAACTTGCCGTTAGTTTTACCTGAGCAAGATGTGTCTAACCTGCTTGTAGGAACCTCCTTGGGCAGTTGGGCATGATGACCACTCTCCCTTAGCTTAGAAAGCCTTTTTTTCACCCTAATATTTAGTGCAGGTCATATGCTCTGGTGTTTTATCATTTTAGGTGTATAAAGAGGCAGGCTCTACTGTCAGTGTGATGCCTGAGATGTAAAAATGGTCTGTGTGGGGGACTGACCGAGTTTATAAACTAGACCTGGATGCAGTCTTGAGCGAAGCAGCTGAACAGCAGAGTGAGCTTATTCTGAAGCCCCCTGGGTGTTTTATTTCATAGCCAGGAAGATCTAGGAGGCCCCAGGGCATAAACTGCAGTCTGTAGATGACCAGCATGAGAAACAGACTGTTGGGTTGGTCCCTGCACAGGTGCCTTCAGTAAAACATGCAAGGTTAAGGCTGCATTTGTTCCTCAGGACACTCTTAGGGCCTGACCCCTGCTTGGCCAGGAGTGGGCTGCGTTCTTCTGGACCTTGTCTTAGGCTGTTGCTTAAGGTAGAATTTTGATCTCTTTTTAATGAACACAATTTAAATTTTTAGAGGTGTGGGGAAGCCCCAAGTGAGATTTCCTTCCCTTTCTTGTAGCCTTCAAACTGATCTGGTTCTGACTTCAGAAATAACCTCATTAGCCTCTTACTAATGAAAGTAATTTCTCTTGCATTAATTCAAAATGAGGGTATTCAGATAGCGCATGCTAGGGAAGGGGGACAGGGACCAGGTTAGACCAGGGGTTATTAACCTTGTGAGACCTATTGGGCTGGGGCTGGACCAGTGTGGGACTGTGTAGCCTGTGGTGGTGTTGGCAAGGGAATGAGCTAGTGAACGTGAGGGTCTTTCCTGCCTTTGGCCTGGTAAGATCTGAATGATTCAACTGGTGAGAGTGTGGTGGAGAAACTCACTGCTGGAGGGAAAAGAATCTGGGGCTGCTGGAGTAGAGCAGAGAAACACTGGGTCTGTCAGACCTGGTGCTGCAGGTGCCTGTATCTCTGCTCTGCTTTGGGCTGATGGAAGGGTGAAGCAGGAACAATCAGTCCTGTTCAGTCATCTCCTGGCCTGTGGAGCCCTTTGTCTCCCGGTCTTTCTGCTACACCTGGCAGAAAAACTTTCAGCTCCATGAAATCTGAAACTTCACTCTCAGGGAGTGTGAGAATTTTCCTTAAGCTCAAGTTTACTCAGGGGGTGGAGTTTTGCTTTAGGGGTGCAGCAGGTCTGAGGGAGCTCTCTCAAGCCGCTCAGCTGAAATCCAATCCTAATTTCAGTGCCGTGGAGGTGGAGCACTGAATTCCATTCAGCTCCATGTATCCAGAGGTGGTACAGCCTCAAGCACTTGATATGGTCTTGTCTGGACCTTTTTGAAGCTGGGGAAGGAAAGGAGGTGAAGTCAGTGATGCCATTCAGTGCAATAAGCCTGGGATAGCTGCGCTTGCCCAGGAGGGATCCCCTCCTGCAAGGGCAAGACTTGTCCAAAGAGAAAGAGAGCCAGAGTCTGCACCCAGTGGATGAGGACAGTTTTGGGGAGGTCACAGTCTGAGGCTGCAGACTTGAACACAAAAGGTGTGATCATTTTTGGAACAACGAACAGGGCTCTGACCCTAAAATCATGGTGATGGTGCTGCTGCTTCTTGTTGCTGGTGTAACAGGACTGAGGTGCTCTGGCTCGCAGGAGCCCCACATTCCAGCAGGGCAGAGAAGCTGCAATGCTTCCAAAGGCTTCATTTAACTCCTTGCCATCAGCAGAATCAAAAACACTTTTTCCCCCTAAAATTAGGTTAAAAAGCTATCTGTGACTTCCAAGAAAAAAGCCACCTGTTTTACTGGGCTCAGGTTTTTTAAGCCTTGCTGCTTGTAAAACCAGAATTTATAAGATCAGACAACACTTTGTTCTACAGTATTTTCAAACATCAAAAGATGACAAAACTTACTGAGCACTGCTCTGAAGTTAGGTATGAGCACAGTGAGTTCCTTGTGGCATTCACTGTGCCTCCAGTAGCATTCTGGCAAGTTCTTGCAATGCTTTGCGTTCACCTTCAAATCAGAAATTCTAGCTTTTTGTTTCATTTATTTCAAACTCAACAAAAAAGTCAGCTGCTTTTGGAATATGGAAACTTAGGAGATTTATCCTGGAAATGATTTTTCAAAACATGTCTTTCTGTGTGTGTTTTTCTCTGTTTACTGGCTCTTCAGGGTATGCTTTGTGGCTGTGCACAGCTGATGGAGCACAGGGGAGTGCAGGGAGGTATCAGGACTGTAACTACAGAACCCAAATTTGTCCCCCAGGATGATCTCATGCACAGTCATGATATCTGGATCTCTTAATTCTCTTCTCAAGTTGACATATCTAAGAACCTTGTTGCTAAAATGTCAGTGCCGGGAGTTTCCCTGGGAGATCCTGTCTCCACATCATGACCTGGCACAAACTCCCTTAGCTTTTACAACTGTGTGGTGTTAAAGGGTTCTGTGGAAGCAAAATAGATATAGTGAGAGCTCTTATTGCATCGCTGGCTTCTAGCGCTGCAGCAAATGTTAACTGATTCAGTCGGTTTTGAAAAATGGGTTGAAGTCTGATTTTTTTTTAATCTGCTAAGGAAAGTATTAGATTGGCAGCCTTTCAGTTAAAAGTCTGCAGGTTTGCCATCCCCGCAGATTCTCACGTGTGGAGGTATCAAATTGCAGAAAATAGAAAGTGCCTGGATCGCTGGCTGTATTCCTGCGAGGCTCAGCCCCGGGCTGGGGGGAGCAAACTCCAGCTCAGTGGTGCAGAATTTTGCCCACGAGAGGCTGTGGAACGGGCTCTGGTGTTGCACAAAGTCCGAGCAGGCACCGTGGCGTCAGTACCTGCGAGCCTCTCCCTCTTCCTTGTGTACTTTGAAACCCCGAGGGAGGGAGAGCGCGGAATGAGTAAGTCATTGGGAACAGATGTTGCACAGTAGCAGCGAAACAAATATTTTGTGTTTGTGCTACTTCGATTCAAGGGTAATGTTGACACCGATGTGTCTGTGTTAACTTGCCCTTTTCTCAGCAGAATCTCGGCAGACCATGGGGATTGTTTGCTAATAAAAGTCTGCTTGGAGCAGGGTGAGTGCTGGGCTCCTGAATATGTGTGTTTGGTTCCTAATTCTGCAAAGTGTGTTGCTTATTCCCTTGCTATGTGTCATTTCTTCCCCTGCCTGACCTGTTTGCTCTCCCCCTGTTGCCAGTGGCAGTTTGCTTTGCACAGGGAGGAACGGCACTACACAGGACTCCAATTTTTTTTTTCCCCCGAGCTTTTATTTATTTTTTTTTCTCAATGGAGTTTCTGAGTAAGAAGCAGATACCCTGGTGGGTTCTTTCTCTCTTTCTCTCTCTTTTTCTCTCTTTCTCTCTTTCTCTCTCTTTCTCTCTCTCTTTCTCTCTCTCTTTCTCTCTCTCTTTCTCTCTCTCTTTCTCTTTCTCTCTCTTTCTTTTCCTGAAAAGACCTGCCTATTCCTCTTGAGGCTTTCTCATGTAGATCTGATGGGCTTGGGGTGCACAGCTGCCCCACCATCCCCTTGTTCCCAGCTCAGAAGGCTGGGAAGTGCCTGGCTCCCCAGCCCTGGAGGATATTATCCCTGTGGCAGCATCTGGCTCTTGGCAGGTTCTGTGGGCAGCAGCACTGGCAGGGTTTGGAGTTCCCTTTTAGCTTTGTCGTGTGGTAATCTGTCAGTTGGCTCTTCGGGCTCCCTTGTTCTCATATGTGCCTTTTCTTTTTGACAAACCTCTTAATTCAGAGTTGGTCAATGAGAGTTCTGAGAATGCTCCCTGGAATCGCTATCCACAAGGAATTTCTTTTACTTTGCTGCAAAGTGGGTCTTTTGGCAAATGTTTGTTTTATTATAACAGTAGGGAGAGGGAAAAAAAGCTGATCAAGTTCCTGGTAGCTCGTGGAATCTGTTAGTGTCAGTGCACAGGATAATTTGCTCAGCTGCCTGATTATTTACAGTAACCCTAAAAGCATTGACTCCCTCCCCAGGAAGGAAGCACTGATGGTTTCAAAGAGAAAGAAAAGCCTTTAAACAGACTAAAAGACAAAATGCCAGTTCTGCTGCTCCTCTTGAAAATGAGTGGTTTTGGGGACAGACCTCAGCTGAAGTAAATCCCACCTGTCCCTTGGATTGTGTCACTGTGCCTCGTTTAAAAACCGTTCCCCAAGGATATTACTATTATTTTCTTCATGTATGAATAAGTCACTTACAAGGCATAGCTGCTATATTACAATTTCCTAAGAGGTGCTGGCATCTGGAGAGATTACATTCCACTGGCCCTCGGGATGGAAAGAGTGAGTTCAAGAACAAAGAACGAAACTCTCACTTCTGCACTCAGAAACCCAATAATCACCCAAGGGTAGGGGCGAGCCAGTAACCGGATCTTGACATTGCCGCTGCTTGGTGCAACCTTCTCCTTTCCTGCCAAAAACTGGGCTGCGCTGAACCATCCATAGACTTAAGCTTAACACTACTCAGGCTGCACTTGGTGATGGGGGGAGAGGAGGAGGTAAAAAAGAATCCTCCCTGTGGTGAACTCTGCGACACCGCAATGTGTAGGATTAACAGCTCTGCGCTCCGGTGTCTATTTGCAGGACTGGCACGGTTCACGCCGTGGTCTTGGCAGCCGCGGCGCAGCCCCGGCACCTTGCTCTGCAGAGACACCTTTGTGGGTGGGAGGAGGATGCTGAGCGCCTGGCTGCCTGCCAGCCCGCGTCGAACCGCCACGCAAATTGCAGCGGAGCTGCAAAGAAACGGAGATCGCCCACTCCGAGCAGTCTGTGCCATCGGCTGTCTGGCAGGATTGATGGTTGTCACTACCGAACGCTGCTGAGCTGGAGCCAAAATCAAATGAGTGGATGTCCTTGTGAGCCTGCTTGGGGGAGAGAAAAAAAAAAAAAGGCAACTTAAACTAAGAACTTCTTTTCAGTTTAGAAACTGAGCTAAAGAGGCTTGTTCCACTTTGTAATAGCTTAGCTGAGAAGAAGGGCTGGGAAACGTTCCTGCTGCACACAGAACTGGAAGGCCACAGGTTTTCAGCTGTCTTTCCTTGCTACTGATTTGTAGCAGAGAAGACTGTCAGGAAGGAGGGAGCATCCTATCTCATGTTAAACTGTCCATAGGGCACAGAGGAATGTTTAACCATGCCTGCCCTGATCTTGACAGGTGTGGTGTAACCTTGACTGTGGCAGCAGGGGACGGGCTGATGTCCTTTAATGGTTTTCCCTCTTCCTGCATGGACAACCAGCCCTGGGCATGCTCCAGGTCATGAGCACTAGCATCAGCTGATGCACAGTGATAGTGAAGTGACTGGTTGTAACCTCCTTGGCAAATCATGGAATCGTTTGTGTTGGAAGGTAACTTTAAAGATCATTCAGTCCAGTCCTCCAGCAATGAGCAGGGACATCTTCATGGGACGACAGAATGGTTGGGGTTGGAAGGGACCTTAAAGACCAGCTAGTTCCAACCCCACTGCCATGGGCAGGGACACCTTCTGCCAGATCAGGTTATTCAGAACCCCATCTTACCTGGCCTTGAACACTCCCAGGGATGGGGCAGCCTCAACATCCCTGGGCAGCCTGTTCCAGTGCCTCACTGCCCTCACAGTAAAGAATTTCTTCTAATCTAAACCTGTCCTCTGTCAGCTTAAAACTACACCTCCTGTTTGTCCTATTGCTATGTGCCCTTTCATCTGATCTTCAACTAGGTCAGGTTGCTCAGAGCCCCATCCCAAAAGACCTTCAATTTTCCCAGACAAAAAGAGGGGACTTGTTTTCCTGAATTTGACTGAAATGTGTTACCAAAAGAATTTTACAAAATCATGGTAGACACAGTGTTAGAGCCCAGTTTGTCTGTAATGGCTGAATTGAGCCAGATTTACACCAGCAAAGCATGGCATGGGGTCGGCTCACCTTTCAGTCTCCAAATTGTTCACAAAATGGACAAGAATTACCTGGACCAACATATCCTAAGGGACAAGAACAACTTGGAAAATGGAATGCATTAATCTCTGCTCCTTCACCTCTAGAGAGAGGGACAAAAGGAAGGAAAGCAAGCCAGAAAGGAAAGAGATGTGCTTCCTTTTCTCCTCTATGTTGAGGAAAGAAAAGAAACTTATTTGCCTGCTTCTCCATTCCTTCCCTCATGTCCTTAGTGTGGTAAGATACAGAAAATAAGGTGTTTTTCTCGACCATGTGTGTCAAGTCCCTCTCCTGAGATGGAGGTGTTGTGGTGCTGCTACTCACTGGGCTGAGGAGTGCTAGGCCTGGTCCTGCCTCTCCCATTGTTCCTAGTGACACTGGTAATTTAATTTTTGGGAGTAGATCTGAACTATCCAAACTAAATCCATGCGCCTTGCTAGAAAAATGGTGCAACACATTCTTGAATTACGTGGACAGATGTGATACCAAAGGTATCTTTGAGCCTGCTTGAGCTGAGGAAAAGCCTCCTGTCTGGTGATGTGACTTCTCCAGGATGCATCCTTTTGTTTCCTTCTGGTGTGACTTGAAGGGACTCATTCTGGCAGGGAGGTACTGCTGTGGGGACACCCTTGTGGCTGCAGTGGGGAGCAGGGGGGGACAGACAGGGTGTGCTGTGTTCTGAGGCATTAGCAGTGCCTACCTTGCTCATGCCTAGAGGGATACCAAGCTGTAGAGCTGAAATGCATGGTAAACAGTGCCTTGGCACATAGCAAGACTACAGTGAGGTAAGGGCCTTGTCCCCTGCCCTGCAGCCCAGCACTTCTTTGAGGTTGTATCCTCTGAGAGATGATCCCTGCTTGTTGTCCAGGCAGTGATGTGAACCTCTTCTTTTCCTCAGATCTCCTGCCCTGATGGCCAGGGAACTCCGCTCTTCAGGTGGGCTATAAATATTTAAAGGAAGAAGCATAGGAGCCTGGCCATGCCAGGCCACCACTTCTGTGACTTACAAACCTAAATTACTCCTATAAGCTGAATTCTTGTTGGAGGGTACCTAAACAGCGTGTTCAAACACTTCTCAGCTCTCTGAGCAGGCACTTCCTCTCTGTTGGCTTCAGGAAGGATGCTCACCCCAAGCCACCTCCTTCCTGACTCTGGTCCCAGGTTCAGCCTGGTTTGCAAACCCACAGACACTGTCAGCCTGAGAGATCCTTCCCTCTCTTCTCTGCTTTAGAGAAAACTACATCCAAGTGTTGTGTCTGTCCCTAGGCAGGCGTGTGGAGGATAAACTGGCTGCCTGTTTGTGTCTGGCCAAAGATGTTACTTGGTTTGGTTCCTTCTCCCTCCCTTTTCTCTGTTAGTCCAATGGTATCGTTATATTAAGCAGCACAAGAGAAGAATAAAGATTTAAAATCATTTAACCTTGAACACAGCCATTAGTTAAGCAATTAAAATTAAAGGGTGAGTTAATGGGCAGTGTCAAACATTCAGAGAAACATCTGTTGTAATAGAAGTCTGCCTTTTAGTTGATGAATAATTGATCCTGTGTTTGTCAGCACCTAAGCCCAGGCAAGGCAGGAGCGCTGGCACTGCCAGAGCATCTCCAGTGCCCCCTCCCCAGCCACAGGTTCCAGGAGAGCAGGAGGACACAGCCACCACCCCTTGGAGGTGCATTAGGAAAACCGCCTGCCCTGCACCCCCTCGCTGAGGCTGTCCCTGCTGGGTCTCTTGCTTGGCTGGGATCAGATGTGTCACTTCAGGTCTAGAGGACTCCATGGGCTATTTTTAAGTCTTTATTAATGCATGTGTGGCTGGATGTGGTGTCTGGACACCCATAGCCAGGGATGTAGATGACTCAAACCACTTTGAATTGAATCACTGAGTTAAATTTACTCGCTTTTTGGCAAGCAGTGGATGTGAGGGAACGTCTTCACTAACGCATTGAGGGCAGTACTGTAAATATTATCCAGAGCTGGAGGGGTAAAGAGCAGAAAGCATTTGTCTCTTGGCTGTGGTAGAGCCAGTATTGCTGGAGTCACTTCTGCAGTATTGCCATCCCCCACAGACATCCCTCTCTCCCTGGAATAGAGAACAGCAAAAGACATTTGGGTGAAATCTTGTGTCCTGTGAGATGGAGGAGAACTCTGCTATATAATAACGCAGGGTGCCCTTGGTGCCTGGTCCTGCACACCCACCTGGGAAGCACTTCCCAGCCAAAGCAGTCTCCCTGTGGGGTTGGGAGTGCCTGAGCAGGGTGGGGTGACGGAGCAGGGTCTGGTGCCCGTGCTCAGCTCCTCGTGGTGGGGCTGGGAGAAGTGCCAGAGCAACCCAGAAACCAAATCGAGGACATGAAACATTTGCAGCGTGGGATGTGGGAGAGGAAACTTGGGTCACAGAGGATTCTTGATGTGTTATTTTCCATATTACCTCTCAATCCCTTTAAAAAAGTCAAAAGGAGCCTGTTGTGCAATTTTCCATTATTTGAGCATGCAAAACTATGCAACCAACTGAGGTAAATCACAGCCACTGTCCCAGTCCAGCACAGAAAGGACAGTGGGTTTTTAGCAAGTCCAGGTGAGCCCCTCCACCCCCATGTGGCAGATGCCATGAGCACAGGCCCCTTTATAGAAGGCAGCTGGGAAAAAGCTGTGGGAAGCAACAGAAAAAGCAGAAGGAAATTATTTTGAAGGTACCTCAGAGATGAATGTTGTCAGAATGTGGGTTCCAGCCCTGCCTCAAGCTTTGTCAAGCCAAGCTTTTACCCTTTGAGGTAAAAAATAATATCCATCTGGCTCTTTGTTAGAGAGAAATACAACAAAATCACCTTCACCCTCCTAAAGAAACTAATTCTACAGGCATTTTTGGGTTCATACATTTATATTTTTTCCCCTCCAAAGTATCTGTAGAACTTGAATTTATGCAAGAGTTCAGGATTTGTTTAAAATTGTGTTAATCAGTATGTGCATCATAAGCATAAAGAAAGGGAAATAAACTTGGATGGGAAAATTATCTTTGTGTCTTCTGCTGGTTTCAGCTGACAACAAACAGAACCTGTATCTCAGTTTCTTCCCCCATCTCCCCCTCTGCATGAGGCTGCCTTAGCATTTGTCTGCACTTTTGCTGCTGCTTCCACTTCCTTCTCTGCTTCTTTGGAGTAGAGCAGCTCTTTTTCAATTTTATATTGAAATTTCTACGTCAATGTAAAATTATCCCTGCATTATTGTCAAGTGCTTGATGCCTTTCTCCACTTCTACCTTCCATTAACTCGTCAGTATTGCCTTTAACGAGATGTGAATGCAAACAGACCTTGCTCTGAGGCCTGTGTAAGCAGGCAACAAACGTGGCTGTTCCAGAGCTCTTTAGACAAATTGTTTTTAAGCAAAATTTTAACTGCTGAGGTTATGAACACACAAACCAGCCCATCCATCTGTGTGTGGGACGTGCACAGAAGAGATGTTCATGTTGAACTTAGCGTGGAAACTTTTTTAAAGCAGAGACTACTGTGAGGATGGATAAAGTAGAGGGATTTTTTTTATCCCAGATAGATTTTGTTTGAGGAAATCAGACCAGTTATTAAGGAGACTGTATTCAAAACTGTAATTCAGTCATTTTCAAATATGAATAGCAAAAAACCCATCAGAAACAACAGCAACAACAACAACAATAATAACAAAAACAACAACAAAATATATCTCAGAACTCGATAAATTTTCAAATTTACTTATTCCTATGTTTGGCTGTATTGTAGAGCCAAATGTGTATTCTCTATCTTTCCCCCAAAATTGCACATTCATATCTCTGCTTCAACCCCAATTTTGAGATTGTCCCCATAATGATACAAATGACACTATTTCCACTATAATAACCTGGTTACATTTTCTTGGCCGTAAAACTACAAAAAATCATAAGCATACTTTCTTTCACCCAAATATTTTGAAAGAAGGATCTGTGAAGAAATCTCTGCTGAGTAGTTTAGCTGACATTCATGTTTATTGACTTAAATGGAACTTGGGCAGGCTGCTGCCCTTCAGATAACTTCCCAAAACTTTTCTATGTGTTTTCTGAGCCAGGTATTTTTTGAGCCGACTTCTTTCCAGCTCCCTGTTTACATCTACAGACAACAAAAAGAGGATTTACCCCAGAGCTTTCTTGCCTCTGATGAGCATTTGCCCCCTGCACACCACGTCTGCTCAGAGAAGGGAGCAAAGCAGTGCTGATTTATCTGAGGATGCAGGTTACAGGAACAGCTGTTTTGGAAAAGTGGAGTTTATGCACATGAATAGAGGATAGCTGGGATCTGCCAGCTAATCTGCTGTAAATTTACCCTATACATTGTTACAGCAAAGGATTTAGGTGGTAATGCTTAATTTTTAATTGCAATTTCATTGGGATTATCAGCTAGTTCTCTCATCCCTGCTGGTAATGGCTGGGCTGCAAGGGAGATGCAAGGGCATCCTCTGCCTGGTCCAGCCAAACCCTGTGTCACTCTCCCAGAGGAGAAAATTCAGTGCCCCTGCCTGAGCTCTGCAGAGCCCACGTACAGAAGCCGTCAGACAAAGGCAGGAAACTTTCCAGGAGCCCTGCAGATGCCTGGGAGGACAAAGTGAAGCTGGGGATGAAGGAGGAAACCCCTTGATGCCGTAGACATCCCAGAGTCATAGAATCATCAAGGTTGGAAAAGACCTCCAGGGTCATTGAGTCTGGCCTTTGACCCAACACCCCCTTGCCAACTGAACCATGGCACTGCGTGCCACATCCAGGCATTTCAGGGATGGCGACTTCACCCCCTTCCTGGGCAGTCCTTTGCAATGCTTAACCACCTTTCCAGTGAAAAGCTTCTACCTGATGTCCAGCTTGAAACTCCCCTGGAGCAGCCTGAGGCCAGTTCCTCTCATCCTGTTGCCTGGGAGAAAGGGCTGACCCTCACCTGGGTCCTTTCAGAAAGTTGTGGAGAGTGATAAGGTCTCCCCTGAGCCTCATTTTGTCCAGGCTGAACACCCCCAGCACTCTCAGCAGCCCTTCTTACAAATTACTCTCAAACTAGCATCTCCCTCCCCAGAGATGCTGCTAAGGCAAGTCAGAATAACTACTGCTTTGTTTCAAAATAATAGAGGATTGATTTGGCATTTTCTTCTGAAAAGCTGCTTGCAGGGTTTGCAGCTACCCGGAGGAGAAAGGTACAACTTCCCAAGCCCTGGGTGTTCTCCCCCTGCCCGTGACTGACAGCTCTGCTCTCCCTGTCATCTGCAAATGAGCTGCATTCCTCACCATAACAACAGTTGGAAGAATCTGTTTTTCTAGCCCAGAAATAGGAGTTCGGCCTTGGCCTTTTTGGGTAATCTGCTTGGAATTTGGTTCTGGTGGTGATGATCAACAGTTGTTCAAAGCTGCTGGCAGCCCACTGGCCTTCACGCATCGACTCGGTGGTCTTGGGCTCTTTCCAGCTCTCTGCATTATACATTGCTTTCCCATGATGCAAAAAAAAAAAAAAAAAAAAAAAAGGGTGCAGTCGATGCTAAAAGGCAGAAAATTTAAATCTGATGAAAGGAAATGCTTTTCCACACAATTAGCCTTTGGGATTTGTTACCACATGGAGCTGCTTAGGCCAAACATTTCACGTCTTTGGGGGGAGGAAAGGGTGTCTGGGGATTTCTATGGAAAGCAGATTTTCCAAGGAAAAAGGTTCAAATTAGAATGAGGGGTCTGAGGTTCAGAACAGGAGTTTTAGCTTCAGTCTGAGTGATTAAGATGCTCTCTGGACTGCAGCAAGGTCACAAATTGCAACCTGCAGCCCCAAGTGACCATTGTGACTACTGGTTACGCTGTTAACCTGCTTTCATAACTGGTTTTCCTGCCACCAGTTCACCCAGCAGCATAAACTTCCCCGCCAGAGGAGTTCCAGCAGTGGTTCAGTTTGTTACCTTCCTCCTTGGGGCCATACCAGCACTATGATACACTGGGCTTGATGATTTCGTGTGTGGGCAGCAAAGGCATTAGTGGCTTTCCTCATCACTCCAGCTGATGGGTGACTTTGTGCTGTGGGAGAGGTCAAAATGTGCCTTCCCTTCAGACAGGAGCAAACCACAGGAAGTTTTGTGTACGAAATAAACTCTGCTGGATGGGCTGGTAATGCTGAAGGCTGGAGCAAGCCTTGTTCCTGGGAAAGGTTTCTCCTGGCTGTAGCCTTGCAGGTGCTGGGCCCCTAAAGAGCCACCTGAGCTGGAGTTTTAGTATAGCTATGATGGACACAGCCTCCTGTAGTCACATCATGTTGAAATTGATGTGCTTTTTAATGGTTGGTTTTTCTTTCACTTTTGTTTTGAGAATACCAGGATCATTTTTAAAACCCCAAAAAATCCCCTCCCCCTGGGTTTTCCAACTCCCCCTGAAATATCAAGCCTTTAATTTAGAACCCATTTTTATTATTAGATTGGATCTCACTGGACAGTCTCAACTTGCATCCAGGTTTTTTGTTAGACTGGATTTGTTCCTGTGGGCCACAGTGAGTTTCGTCCTGCAAAATGAGGCAGTTTGCAGAAAATGGGGGTTTTAGAGGAAGTCTATCAAACCAGAAAAATAAAACCAAGGCAGAACAAGAGACTATTGCCATTATAAACAAGTGTTTGGTACAAACACAAATGTTTGCAGAAAGTCCCTTGTTCCAGTGGGAGGGGCTGAAATTCAGAATATTCACTGAGCCTTGGGAGCTGCTGCCTGTTGGGAGTTGGGTGCTGTGGTGGGGTGGGTGCATCTGCACAGTGCTAGAGAAATGCATAACAACCCCAAATTCCCTCATCTCCTTCCTCGTTGTCTACGATAAAAGGACACAAAGATTTATAAGTGTCCTTTAATTTGCCCCAAACTTACTGTCAAAATCGCAGCATCACAGAATGGTTTGGTTTGGAAGGGACTTTCAAGATCATCCAGTTCCAACTCTCTGCCATGGGCAGGGACAATTTCCACCAGAGCAGGTTGCTCAAAGCTCCATCCAGCCTGGCCTGGAACACTGGATGGATCATCCCAGCGTCTCTGGGCAACCTTTTCCAGTATGTCACCACTCTCACAGTCAAGATTTTCTTCCTAATATCCAATCTATACCTGCCCTCTTTCAGTCTAAAGCCATTCCCCCTTGTCCAGACACTATTTGCCCATATGAAAGGCCCTCCCCACTCCCCTCTATTCTCCTTTAGGTATTGGAGGGTCTCCCTGGAGCCTTCTCTGATGTCCCACATAATGTATCACAAATAGGTGACTGGAAAAAAAAAACAGCAAACAACGGTTGGTGTTATTGAAGTCCCTGCCCGCCTCCATGCTGGGTTTAAATGTATATTGAGCAGCAAGAGCATTGCAAAAGCAGGGTAAGTAGTTTTTTTCACTCCTTTGCCACTTGCATTACACTTTTGTCCGTGTGAACATTTTCTTCTTATCTTTTTAAGCCTTGAAACGGCGCCTAAGCCTTGCTAAACCTTGAAATACTTTCTGAGGCTCGAAGCCGTGCGGATTGAGAAGGGAGAAGAGCGGATTGCCTCTCACTGCTGACCCAAGAGCATCCTCTAGTGTGGATGGAAGGTAATACTGACACCTTGCCTCACGAGAAACTGCTCTGGGAGTGAAAGGTGAAAGGTAAAAGGCAGCACGAGGGAAGGAGTGCAGACACAGGCAGTGGATGCTTGTCCCCACTCCACCTTGGCTTCAGGAGGAGGTGACAGCGCCGAAAACCCCAGGGGCTGAGCATGTGAGGTGATTGGGCAGCTCCCATCTACTAATCCTGAGAGAAAGAGTCAACCATTTAATAATGCTGAATGTATTGATGTGGCCAGATATATAAAAAATGGAAGACTTGCTGTAGGCAAACACCTTAAAATAATTAAAAATGCATATTATGCACTTACAGATTACAGCACTTTCTGTAAGGGGCGTGTTTTGAGTAGAAATGTGTTTTGCTAAAAAAGGTAAGTGAAACCATCTTCGAGGCTGTGGGTTTTTTCTTTCTTTTTCTGTGAAAACCTACTTTATATTTTTGGTAACAGTAAGCAATTTTTGTGCACTGAGCAACCAAAACCACATTTTGTTTTCAATGCACTGTAAAAAATGTGCCTCCATTGAGAGCGGGACTGAGATCCACCAGCTGCCCTGGTCTACTCCCAGGGTGTAAGGGGGTGCATCTCCAGTAGATGGAAGGCTGGAAAAATAATAAAGAGTGCAACTAAAGATTTTTAAATAGTCATTACATGGCTATTATTTGTGTTTATGCTATTATGGTATTATATGACACAGATCTAGTCCCCCTCTGCCTTATTTTTTATTCTGTAAAATGGAAAAAACACGTTTAATTTCACTGCCTCAGAAAGGGATAAATTAATTATCCTGAGTGTGCACCTAAAAGATGATGGTGAGCTGTATAATTATTGCAGGTGGTGGACACATGGCCAATGACAGTGTGTTACCTTCCAAAGCCTGGACAGGAGAAACGAGGCCATGCTTTCCTTCCCCACCTCACTATACCTTGGAATCATAGAATCATAGATTGATTTGGGTTGGAAGGGACTTTAAAGATCATCCAAACCCGTTGCCATGGGCAGGGACGCCTTCCACCAGACCAAGGTGCTCAAAGCCCCATCTACACTCCCAGGGGTGGAGCATTCAAAACCTTTCTGAGCAACCTCATAGTAAACCTCGCCACCCTCATAGTAAAGAATTTCTTTCTGATATCTAATCCAAATCTACCTTTCCTTCTGTTTAAAACCACTAGCCCTTGTGACCCTACACTTCCTGATCCCTCATCCTTCCTCTCCTTCTTGAAGTGCTGGAACCATCCTGTTACTGGGGTGGTTGGGTTTTTTTTGGTTGTTGCTGTTTGCTAAAAGCTTGCAGTGAAACAGCAGAAACCTTCTGCAGGAAGGAAGGCAGCACACATGTTCTGACGTGGAGAAGCTCACATATTAGAACAAGTAACACACTCCATCTGTGCACAAGTTTGGAAGAAGTAGAGAGGAGGGGTGAGATCAGGACAGACACAGGTTGGAGTAATCTCACCTCAGTGGGATGAAAGACTTTGAAAGAAGCTTTGAAGGGATAAGTACTTATCCAACATGGGAGCAAACAGAAAATGAGATAAGATCCAACAGAGCTTACCCAAAGTCCACCATGCCAGCCTAACCTGTTATCCTCCTTTGATAAGAGAACTGATCTTCTAGATAAGATCCATACACTACTTGCCTGATCACTCAGAGCAATTGATAAAGTGCCAATTGGGAAATTATGCCCTCAGATGGGAAGTGGTAGAAATGTTGTGGTGAGGTAAGGAATTGGCCAGGGTAATGTGAGTAGCAGTAAAGCCTTGGGGGGAAGCTGCTGGAGACATTCCACAGGAAGACTGGAAAATCATTGCCAATACAGGGGAAATGGTGTGTCCCAGTAGGGCAGTAGGATGGAAAAAGTAGGAGAAAGGGAGGAAATTAAGTTGCTGTGGGCATAAGCTCATGGAGTAACAAGAGTTTCTGCCATGCAACAGGTACTCAAGACTTGGGAATGGCTGGGAAGGAGAACACTTCAGTATCTTCAATGAGAGCAGGAGGACTGAGATCCACCAGCTGCTGTGGCGTGTCCCCTCCTATGATGTAATGGGCAGGGATGGATTTCCAGCAGATAGAAGGAAGGAAGGACAAAGGCCACAGAACAGAGGTGGGTGAGACTTCACCTGGGATATTCTGATCAGTCCTCTCTCTGTGTGAGGTACTGGGCAGATCTACTCGACAAGGCAGGTGGCTTTGGGGAGAACATGCACAGCTGGACAGGATGATCATTGCAGATCCCTTCCAACTGGAACTATCCTATTCTATTCTAACACCTTAAAGAGAAGGTGTTAGATATGCTGGGCATATCCCAAAATTTTGAGCTTACTTCTTTTGCTGGCTTGTGATTTAATCAGAGTATAAAACTAAACACAAGATAAACAAATTCAAGCAACACAGATCTCGAAAATCAGACCAGAAATGTTAATGCTGCCAAGGATTTTGCCCATTCAAGGTGGTGAATTGACAAGTTTTATTGACTGATGCCCTCCCTTCTGCAGCTGGCTGTGGTTCTGTGCATTTGTAATGTGTGTGTGGACATTTGCCCATGGGCTTGCAGGGCTGATTGCTCACTTCCTGCCCTGCCTTGCTCCTTTGTCCTCTGAGTAACCTACAGCAATCCCACCTTGAGAGCAACATGCAGTTTATGCTGGCAGTGGCTTCAGAGGGATGGTACGGACAGGACAAGCATTGCAGCAAACAGCATGAATAGACACAGGTGGGGCCAAATGAGGTGTAATTTGGTCAATAAAAAGCCTCTTAATAATACTCTAGGTTGTAGAACTGCTGCATAGCAGTGGTGAGGGGAAGGTATTGCTGAAATTATTCATCCAACCTTATGCAAAGCCTTGTGCCCCCTTCCCTTTTCCATCGTGCCCTGATGAAATGAGCAGCAGCTTAGCTCCTGATAGGAATGAGCATTGGACTGGGTGCTGAGGAATGCTGTGTGTTCTTCCACTCTCTGTTTTAAGTGGCAATGCCACCTGCAGCACTGACTGACAGGTTCCTCCCCAGATCCCGAGTGACGCTGCCCCTGGTGCCTTATGGTATCTCTCTGCCTTCTCTTCTGTCCTTCTAACCAGGTTTTTACTCATTCACCCAGCTATACTATTTGCCCCATGACTGCTGCAGGAAGACAGATGCTGGAGTCACTTCTGTGTTGCTTTTTGGCTCTTTGGCTTCTGTCATTTTTGTGGAAATCCATCCTACCTTCCCAACACCCCGTCCTGTCTCCCAAAACCAGCCTTCTAGCTATGCCACCTGCCTTCAAGTCCAGAAGCTGCTTTTCTCCAGCAACTGAGCCAAGATTGATTTGTAAAGTCTATAGTTCTGATTAGTGCAGGCAATTACCTAATCTCTTTCAAGTCTCCCCCCTACCCTAGAAGGCTTAGCACTTGCACAACCCCTTGTATTCAGCTGATGGACTTGCTGAGCACCCCGGTATTGGTGGGAAGCCCTCCAGAGCCACATCGCCTTGTGTGTGACACAACTCAGGTGAATCACTACAGCTCAGTGCCAAGAAATCACACTAATTGCATAGAGGCCTGAAGAAAACTCTGTGCAAGCTGATCTATAACAGCTTCCAAATGCACCCAGCCCTTCCAGTACAGAGGTCCTGAATCCCCTCTGTGTCTGCCAGTGTCAGGGAGCCCGCTGTGCCCTGGTAAAGGAAGGCAGAACATGACCCCATGTGCCTTTGGTGCAATTTATATTGCAAATGATAAAAACGACTGTGAATTTAAGGAGAGGCTGTGCAGATTCATGAAAGGCTGTTTTGAAGAGGGAAGCCACACACACCCCAGGAAGGCTCTGGGTGCATAGCCAGGGCAAGTAGGTATTTTTGCATTTTCCTCCAGGAATTCACTTTGACTGTGGCTAGGGAGGCACAGGATACAATCATTTACAGGAAAGCCATCACCTTCCAGAGCACCTGTGAGCTCCTGGGTCTCATCACACATGGGCTCTGCCTGTGTGTGGCTGCCCTGAGTGGGAACAGGTCCCTGGGCTGTTGTAGTCTGGACCTTCCTGCTTCACATCAAGAGCAAAGCAAAAGTGCTGCCTGAAATGCAGTTGGCAGTGCTAATTCTGGATCAAGAATTTTATCTTCCAATAGCAAAGGTTGCAGTTTAAACTTTCCCCTGAGCTCAGGGTGATGTGTCCCTAACAGACAAGGACACAGCATGTGAAAGCTTTCCTCACTGAAGTCGTCAGGAATTTACCCCTTCAAACGGATGAGGGGCTTTTCTGGCCATCCCCCACCTTCCCATTGCAAAGGAACAGAGAGATGTGGTCCCACACAGCAGTCTCCAGTCAGCAAATCCTCCCGTTGGGAGCAGTAAGTTTATGAATTTTCATGATATCCATTAGTAGTAAGTAGAAGTTGCCTTGAGACAGACTTTTTGTTAATTAACTTTCTGAACACACACTTTTGTTTCTAACTGGTGAATGAATTTGGTGTTCAAAGTCTTTCTCACATGCCCAGGCTTTTGTCTTTTTCTCTTCCAGGTTAATGGCTTTATAATTCTTAATGGATAGTAAAATAATTACCAAAAGGCAAGAGCAATAATTACACAGAGCTGAATAAATGGACGTGGTCACAACCTCAGCTAACAAAGAGATTTTGAGGTATCTGTTCCTACTAGATGGGGATGTTCAAAGATTTTCCTGCCCTACTTCCTCCTCAGAAGAGGGATTTGGAGTGTATGTTCTCAGGGATGTGAAATTGTGCTGTGTAAGGATGTCAGCATCTTCAGGTTTACTTCTCAGCTTTTTAATTTTACGCTGTCTAAGAAAAGCATTCAGAGCACAGATGAAACATTCAGATGTGCTAAATACTCCCATCAAGACTGCTTTGGTGACTGAAAAGCAGAATCCCAGTTGCTGAGCCTCTTGCACTCCAGTGGTTCCATGAAGACGGAGGGTGGCACAGGAGGCTGGGAAGTTTCCAGGAGCAATGCCCAAGAGGACATGACCCAAATCCAGCCAGTGCAGGAATTCCTGAGCTGAGAAGGCTGGAGGGATATCTGGGGCCCTGCCTGGGCACAAGAGTAGAGCAGTTCAGATCAACCTGCTTCTCTGTCTGACCAGCTCTCATCCCTTCTGCCACAGCCCAGAAAGAGGCCCCGGGGCTGAGCTCCAGTCCTGCACCACTCTGGATTTCCTAAACCCTGAGGGACCAGCTGCAGCCCAGTTATACAAAGATATTTTTTCATAGCCAGTAGCAGAGAAGGCAGTGGTACAAACTGGCTTCAGCTGGCAACCCTACAATCCAAGACATTCCCATGTTTTTAGCCGGAGTGAGTTTTACACAAACCACACACCTTAGAAGAAGCTGCAGAGTGATGCTGGCTGCAGTATCCAAACCTGGTTCATTCTGTTTCTTGCCAAGTCTTTACTGAGGCCTGTATTTCACTTAAGACTTGCCAGTTTGTCACTTCTTAATTCACCTACCTTAATGCTGTTATTTACTGTGATAATTATGGCAAACAATAAAGCAGTCTGCAAAAGGCAACTATCTTATATCTGTTTAGAAGCTGTTATCAACCAGGCAATAATTTATGGAGAAGACAAAATCAAGCTTCTTTCACAAGACTTTTTCCCTGTAAATCATGTTGACCCCTATTATTTCCACTGACATTCTTTCTTGCTGACTTCTATACCACTATTTCATTACTTTGCCCAGAATGGCTGGCTGGATGGCTTAGAATTACTTACATTGCCCTAGTGATTTTTTTAATAATTTACCCAAAATGCAGCATTCCACCAGTCCTCTAAAACATTTGCTGTCCTCCAAGACTAAGTGGGAGTGGGTCAAAGATCCCTTGAGCCAATTCATTTCAGTTCTGAAGATGACAGTTGTCTGGACCTGTTAAGGTAATAATGTTTATCTCTAGTAATGCTGTTTAATAGCTTCCTTGGTTACTAATGGGATGGAAAGTGCATTGTCCTCATGACATTTGTAAAGGATTCTTCTTGTTTCCAAATTCAGAACAAAAATATTTATTGAACACCTCACTCCTTTTCACATCATCACCATCAACAATTTTACCATTTGCACCATGTGATTCAAGTGGTTTTGAAGTGAGTATCATCTTAAATGTAATCTAAAGCCAAATTCCAGCTTATTGCCCTTTCTATTTAATGCACTTGTGACTGATTTAGGACTTGACTGTTCAAGACTACAGCAATATGAAAATCCCATTGAAATCCTAGAGGATCTTCAGGGGTGAACTCAACCTCCCAGATGCTATTGGCTGCCAAAATTACTTAAAAGATTAAAACAGGCAATGACTGACACAGCATACCAATTGGCCTTATCGACTTTGTTAAAACTAAAAATGGCTACAATTCAAGTTTTAAATTAGTCTGAAAGGCAGCACGGTACTTTTATTAAACCAATGGCATTCTTAAATTTATTTTCCAAAGCAAGCATCTTTCATAAAATGTTTTTAAAAGCTGATTTCTATGCACAATCCTTTCTAAATGTTTCTAATGTTAAAAAAATTACCCAGCTGTAGTTCAGAAGGGGAAGAAAATTACTTAGCTATGATAGCACAGCATGGAAATGGCAGAGAGCTCCAAAAGTGCACCGTAAGAAGTGCCCAATGGCCAGGAACATCACTGCTGCTGTTGGTCATCTGCAGTCTGTGACCTAACCTGTGCCTAGGGCTCTGAAGGGACTGAAACACCTTCACCTGGGTTATGCTACATCAGTAGACTTCTCTCTCCCCGGGCTCCAGCTCCCTGCTGCTGTGAGCACTCCCTACCAGCACAAAACCTCTCCTGCTACTCCCTGTGCAAAGGGCTCAGTGGGCACTAGGACTGATACAGTCCCTCTGGTCCTCCAACTCCATCCCCCTTTTCTGTAAGGAAATATAAAATGTTTTAAAGGGTAACTATTTGGGAGGGCTGTTTGAGTTTGAGTATTTTTTTGTTTGTTTGGGGTTTTTTTGGTGGTTTTTCTTTTTTTTTTTCTTGGTTGGTTGGTTTGGAGGTTTGTTTGTTTTTTGTTTTTTGTTTTTTCTTAAAGCAGGAAATGCCATCTCTTTAAAGGGAGTTGTACCCATTTCTGTTTGCAAAGGCAGATCTGTAGGGGCAAGGAAATCTAAGCCATACCTCTGCATGATCCTTTAGGCTGCAGGGTGGAACAAAGTAACCTGGCAAATAATTGGCCAACGCTCTAGGCAGAGTTCAAAATGCTTTCAAGTATTAACTGGAAGTTTCGAAAGACCTTTTGTGCCACCAGTACAGTATTGTATTGCTTATTTTCCTCCCTGAAAGACTTGCAAAAGACATTTGCATAGGGTTTGCTGAGCTCACTGTGAGAGGGCACGGCGAGCTCAGAGTGTGTTAACCTCAGCTCCTCTCCTTGTCCAGACGTGTCCCCAGCAAGCAGCTTATGGCTCAACAGCAGATCACAGGACCAGTCCAACTACACACTGGAGGATTCCCTTTTCATCTTCTCCTTGTTCTAATAACAACTTATTACAAGTGTGATCATTTTTCTGCTCAGCTATTACCAGTTCAACAAAGAAAGAAATTATAGACCATGTCATCAACCTTAACTGTTTTCACCTCCTCAGTTTATTGCCGTCTTAGATAAATTCCTGTAAGACATTATCTCTGGTTTACCTTGGGTGTTAAAAAGATCTCATTTATAGGCTTGCCAGGTACACACCAGCTTCTGTTAAATTATTATTTGTATTAGAGGAGTGCTGAGAAGCTCAATACATAGTACAAAATATTTAAGACAGTCTCTGATACAAAATGCTTGCAGTCTACTTGGGAACCAAAGACCAGAGGCAAAGCTGTAAAGTGGGATGATTTTCATGTCCCACCTGTTGTTGCTGCTTCTCAGTCTCACACAAGAACTACATGTACTGTCCTCAGGATTTTTCTCACTCTCCTTGCATTTGCTTTTGTGCTTGAGTTTTGCTGACCACCCCATCTCAACCACACCACCTGGAGAACCTCTTCATGGCATCATCTCTCTGCCATGCTGGCTCCTCTGTTCTCCACCATGTGTTTGAGCTGATGCATATGCAGGCCCAGGTACTGAGAAATGTCTCCCGCAGAGTGGGGAAAATAACCCTCGGGAATGAATGAGAAATTAAGATAAAATACAGTGCTAATGAATGTTTCTGCAAAGTTAACTCACAATGTGTGGGTGGGAAGTTCTAGGATGTTTCTAGGATTCTTCAAGATCCCAAGAGAAGAAATTTGACCTGTAGCAGCTAGTGGCAAAGGCAAGATGAGGGTAGGCATGACTGAGATGAGGATGTGCTATGTTGTGCCCACTGATGGGATGCAGAACCTATTCTGCATGTCCCAGGACAAAAAAAAAAAAAACAAAAACAAAAACCAAA
>VXBU01005728.1:1084116-1143663 GCA_013400315.1 Bombycilla garrulus
GGGCTCTCCCCGGCCCCGCGGAGGTCGCTCATCCCCACCTGCGCGCCCCGGGGCCGGCGGGGCGGCGGTCGGGCCGGCGAGCGCCGCGCAGCCCGGGGAAAATGGAGATCTCCTTCCCCCGGTGCGCTTAGGAATGCAGCTGGGAGCCCGGGATGTGGGTGAGGGGAAGGCGAGAGCCTGGCGTGTGCCGCTGAATCTTCCTTCCTTCGGCCAGGGAGAGGAAAATGGGATGTTGTGGGAGAGGCAGGNNNCCGCAGGAATAGGCTGCCCGCAGCCGGGCTGTAGCAGCGACAACAAACAGGTGTGGCCGGGAGAGCGCCCGGTGAGTGCCGCACGCAGGTCACGGTGCCGCCCCTCCGCCTCTGAGCACCGAAACCCCCGGCGGGACTCGCAGCCTGTGTTTGCTGTCCTGGGCTAGCAGAGCGCTTTGGTGTTTGGACCAGCCGTGCGGCGGGGGAGGAAGGAAGGAAGGATTTGCGGGCTCCCGACTTACATCAGTGTGGAAGTGGGATGAGCAATAGGGAGGTTGCTCTCCTCCCTCCCAGCACTGTAAGCGCTCCTGGGAATGCTCTGTGAAAGGTTACAGGAGCCGCGTTATGTCACCTCACTGATGTGCTGGTCTTTATCTTTGAGGATGGGGGAGGCTCTGGCTGTGTAGCACTGTGGTAGCGATGAGGAAATGTTCTGAAAAAGAGATCTTTGTTGTTTTCTCTTTTTTCCCCTCCACCTTATTTCATAATTTCATTGATTGGATTCATCTGGATGCTTCAATTTTTTAAACAATCCTTTCTTCAGATCCTTAGTCTTATTTTGCCGTGGGAATACTTCCAAGGCTGCAGAGCTCCTACACATGGCATATGGGCCGCAGGTCCTGGCAGACACTTCACAACTGCTTGTTGTCACCAGAGATTTAAGATGGGAGCACAAGTGCATGAGACAGTGTTGGGTCCCATGGTAGAGGGAAATTTGGCAACGTCGGCTACGCACTGTTGTACTTGCACAGTACATTAATAGCTCACTGTGTCTTGTGTTTTTTTTGTGTTTAGGATGTGTAAAGGTTAAGTGCCAAGCACCAAAATGAGCGTGACTTCGTGGTTCTTGGTGAGCAGCACTGGCATTCGCCATCGGCTCCCTCGGGAGATGATATTTGTTGGCAGAGATGACTGTGAACTGATGCTCCAGGTAATGTGGCTTTTTTTTTTGTAATTATTTCTTCTGAAGATGCAGTAGATATGTATGTAATGCTGGGATGTGTAGAGATGTTTGATGCTTTCTTCAAGTGACACCTTTTAAAAGGAACTTCCCCTTTTTATCCCGAGTCTGTGTTTCCCTTGAAGACTTCATGTTTGTGACAGCACGAGCGAGGTTTTCAAATTGCCATGTCATCAGATGGATAGGATTCGTAGTGGTGGGAGATTAATCAAATAGATTAACTGTCTTGATGCTACTAGAAGCAATAAACAAAGACACACCATTCTGTCCTGATCTGCGATTATGGTGCTGGGTTTTTTAGCTTTTAATGCATGTGCTGTTTACATGTGATTTGAATGCAGGCAGGGTTTTTGTTTGCCAGTTTTTCGCTTTAAGTTTAATTAAGTTATTTATGCTGTATTTCTCACTTAGGTGTTTTTTATCATGGTAGAAAATATTGATATTTAGCAGAGGAAATCTGTTTTGGTGGGCTGACTAGGCTGGTGACCTCTTCCCAAAGTAATTGTGTTACTTGGGCAAACTTTCAGTTTCTGTTAGTACTTTCAATACCAGCATGTGTCTCTGCTGGACCTAATCCAGCATGTCTGAAGTGTTGACTGTGGTCTGATGTTTGACAGCATAATGTAGTAGATGTCACCCCAGACAAATGGAGCTGGAATCTTGCAAAGAGCTTTTGACAGGAGAAGTTTAGCTCAGGAATTTGTAGAAGCTCAGAATAATATTAGTGCTTCTGCTAGACCCATGTCATGAGTACTTAAGTGCATGAGAAATGTTCTATTGCACCTTCCCATCCCCTTTTTGACCCTTTGTGAAGGTGGCAAACATTGCTGTTGGTGGCAAAATTAGGAAGCTGCCTGCACAGTGGAGGCTGCCTCCTCATAATTTCCGCTGCTGACCTGATCACAGGTATGTCCTAAATGCTGTGCTGATGATCTGCTGAGGAGGCTGTGTTTGTAGTTGCTGCAGGGATTTTCTATGTTAGTAGGAGGTCTGTTTAGAGAGGTAGAAGTTCTTTTACAAGGTGTGTTTGAAGGACAAGGTGCTGTCTAGCTGTAATAAAATGCCGGTGTCCACAAGAGGAAAGCTTGTAGTGTTTGTCCTGCTCTACCTGCTGGTGGTCAGTGGCACGGCTGTGCTGTGGTGGGAGCTCCTGTTCCACAGCAGATCATTTGTTTGGGTTCTCCCATGAATCACACTATTTCTTATTTCATGTTTCTACGTGCCTGGCTGGTTCAGGCATGTAAAGGTGAGACTATTAAAAATATCCTGATATTTGCTGTAAATCTCCATTTGACTGCTCAGGAACCTGATTGCCATCTTCTCTCATGACTTGGAAGGAGAGAACACAGTGGCCCTGGTTTCCAGAAATGGTCTGAGTTTTAGGCTGCCTATCTTAACATCTTGTGAAGGAACTTGAGGGCTGTTGTTTCTTTTTTTTTACTGTCAGCTTTCAGTACTCTGATAGTCACATCTCAGGCTGTGCACTCTAAAATAAAAGTACCCAAATACCAGTTATGCTTAAAATGCACAGCTTGTTTCTCTGTTTGCTTATGGGGTTAACTGGATGTTGTGGATTGTGAGCCACTCCATACCAACCAGAGTATTTCATGCTTCTTTGCAAGTCTGAGCTGGCTTGTCAGTGTTGCTTGTGGAGTACCCAACCTTGTGACACTCTTCATTTGCCACACACTTTTCTACAAGGTAAATGAATTGAGATTCCTGAGGGAGCCGGGAATATCTGTGAACTGGTTGTATCTGGGGACTCATAGCTGATAAGGTTGTGTTAAAAGAGGTTTCTGTTATTTCACCAGAGTGAAGGCTCTGGATTGTCTGTAAAAGCCAGCAGCTTGTGTTCATGAGGTGAGCTGCATGTGACCCTTTATAAATATACTGGTCTGCTATCTACTGTAATAAAGCTTTTTCTAGGCTCACATGTAAGGTCTTGTTTTGAACAGCACAGCACATTCTTTTCCTAGCCATTTGCTTATAAAGATATTTTCCAGAGCTACCTGAGGCTCCAAATGAGATGTTTGTAGTAGAGAGAAACTGTGAACAGAGAGACTTGATAGCCAAGCAGAATTGTGTGTGAGCAGATGGAGGATGAGATCTAAAAATAGACTTTTTCCCTACTGTGACTGTCCATGTCACAAAATCGTTGTGCAGACTGGCACAATCATTTGTCTTGGGGGAAGCTTAAGAAGCAGGGCAGTTATCAGAGCAGATGGACCCAGCTCTTGTGGCAGTTGTTTGCACCTTGTAGTATTTTTGTGGTACTGACCCTGAAACTGTATATTCACTGCATGTTTATTTTCCATATATATTTCAAGATATTGGCATTTAACCCTTTAAAGTGCACAGCTGGGAACAGACTGGCAGTGACTGGGTGACCTGGTCAGTGTTTTTTCATCTCTAAGGCTGTCACTGCTTATTGATTTCATCATGATATGGTTTGTGGTTCCCTGTTGAGACCATGTGTAACACGATGCTCAAACATACAACACGAGATAATCCTTGTCCTGGAGACCTGCAGTCTTGCCTTTCTCATTTTACTGTTTGAGGAGTGTCTTGTCTTTTGATATTTTATTGGAATGGGCTGTCTCAAGGTATCAGGTCTCTTAAGCAGCAAAAAAAGATGGCTTTGTCACCAAACCATTAAGCTTTAGTTTTGTCTGGTTTTCTTATTTCATAATACAAGTAGTGGATTTGCTTTCTGATTAGCAAAGAGATGAAGAAACCCGGAGTCTTTAATCTTAAAATTGAGTAGGTCTGATAGTGGGGAAACATAATCTACCTTGATATCTTCTATACCTGCTAAGAGGATTAGAAATATTTTAAATGTTATTGCAGCCCTCTAAAGCTTCCAGTACAAGTAAATGCGAGATTTACGGTGAGTTTGAATGTTAATGCTTGGGTGAAAATGCCATGAAGTGTAGCTGTAGCTTGGCATGCAGTGTTGCTACCAGAGCCAAGGGCTCAACTTTTTTTCTAAGAAAAGTGCTTGATATCTTCAACAGCCTTGTGGGTTCCTTCAGGTAACAGCCAACAAACTGCAGGAGTGTAGAAATCTGGACCTTCACTAACTTGCATTGATGTGGGTTTTTAATGTGAAAATTAGGGGGGTGGTAGAAAATAATGCTCTGAAAAGATCTACTTTTTTTATCAAAAATAAAAGAATTTTGTGACTATCTTGATGAAAGTAATTATTCCCTCCCCCCAACATCCTTCTTGGGAAATGTAGCTGCCATTTTTAGCAGCTTTGATCGCTTGCTTAATGTGATGAGTACTCGGGACAAACATTTTGCGAACTCAAAAATTTCACTTAACCATTAAAACATTCCCCTCTGCTCCTAAACAAAACATTTTTTTTCATTTTTGCATTATGTAAATAATTAACAGAATGGAAAGCAGTATCATGATTTCCCTGTTTTTCTTTGAGAGTGATGTTTACTGGAAAATTTGAGGAATAGAAATGTTTAACCAGTGCTCCCCTGAGTATTTCCCTCCGATTTAGAGTGATGCTCTGAGCATGTGGTTGTCCTGCACTGAGTGAGTTTGTACACGAGTGTGAGTTACTGCAGGAGTAGGTGCAGGCAGCATGGTGCTTTTTGTTTTATGCCTTTATCCTGTGCGCCTTTTGAGACAGCCTGACATTTCCTATCAGGAGACACTGTTTACAATTGCTTATAACTCTGCTAAACTTTGTAGCTGTTTTGGATGAGAGTTTATTTTCCAGGCATCTGTTTTAGGCAGTGTGTTCTGGATGCGATCATTTATCTCCCTTCTTTGGTCTTTGCTGTAGGCAACTCTGAGAAAAATGCTGTTTTCTTCAGGTCAGTTATTTAAAAGTTTATTTATCCTGTACTTTGAAGTTCTGGCATTGTAGAAGAGCTGGGTCAATGAAGCTTTTCAAGAGTGAATGACTAGGTTGGAGGTGGTGGTTTGTTTTTTTATTTTCCCTTAATCAATAATCTAAATGTGTTTGACCAAGTTCCAAACCTTTGAATAAAAGCTGGAGTTTGAATGTGGTCAGCAGGGACTTACTTGATAGTATTGCCTTAAGTAATTTCATCTGTCAGTGAGGTTGGCAAGGGGATGGAGTGAAGAAGTGCCACAGGTTGGGCAAAGAGGAGCTGGGTGCAGGTATTCACAAGGCTGGAGTGTAGATGTAACAGCAGCTGTGCTAGATTAGATCAGGATACACCTAACATGGCATCCTGACTCTGTGGTCAAAGCAGCTATCGAGGAAAGGGCAAGGACAAGCCAAGAGTGTAATGATACTTCCAGAATGCTTGTGCAGCCTCTTCAGCTGTGTTTCAGGAAGCCACAGGTCAGATCTTTGTATCTGGTGGTTGGATTTCTACTCTATAAAGCTTCATCAAGAGATGAAGTTTTGGCCAAGTGAGGAAGTACCACGAGGATTCTGTTTGTGCAGAGCGAGAAGAAGAGCAGCAGAAGACTTGGAAAAGTGGAGAGGGTGGTGCATGTGGGGCAGAAGCTGCTCGGTGTGGGCAAAGCGAGCGTTACAGGATGTGGCTGCTGAGCAGCATTGCCCTTGGGCCTGAGATGGGTCACGGTTTGCTGTTATTCTGGTGTCAGGAGAGAGCTGTGAAAGCTCCCAGCCAAGCATCTGTCACTGGTCCAGATGGGACTTTGCATGCTGCTTATGGTACCAATTATCAGTACAAGTGGTAGGGCACTGTGAGCTGGACATACGAGTTCATTCTTCTGGTGAATCACATAAAGGTAACGACACTGTGTTTTCCTCTTTTTAGCTTGCTTTGTTAAAAAGGCAGGGAATTACAAGCATTCTGGGCACTGAAGGAGCGTTCTTATGGATGCTAAATCAAGTGTTTGTAACTCAGAGAAGTTACAGCGCACCAGTGTGAAGGCTGCTGAAGGCTGCCTGTGCAGTCCTGCCTCTGTCCCTGTGTACATTGGCACGAAGATGCAGTCTGTTACTGTGTCGTTCCCGGGTATTTTTCCCCTCAGGATCTGTTCTGTGTCTGGTATGCAGGGTGTGCGGTATGCTCCACAAATAATAGAGTGCAAAGATGAGCTCTGCCTGTGTGTGACATCTGGTCAAATTAAGGTTTCATTTACCTGATGTATCCTGCCTTCCCTGGGCCATACTTGATAATACCATGTCTCTCCTTTGTATTTTAGTAAGTGCATACATAAACAAGTGCAAATAGGTGTGGTGTAGGTTGTCTACAGCATTATGCTGGAAAGAAGCAGGTGGTAAGAACTTGGTGGATGATGTTTTTCCTGGTCCTTCTAGATGGATTGACTACAGTGCAGAAATTGTATCCCTCCATTGCTCACATATTAACAGCACTGGGAGCTCCCAGAAGAAGCCATGAGGAATCTCTGTGGGTTTTTGTGTCTGAACCTCCTACCCTATGGAAGTGCAGGGTTGAAGTGGGAAGCTGTAGTTGGGACAGGGAGATGCCCCACCTGTGCTGTTTTGCTGCAGTTACCCAGAGGGTGTGAACAAGCACCTAAGTAAGGCCCTGGGTGTTGGGAATTGCCAAGACCAATTCATTAGGTGTTACAAAGGAAGTAGGTGTCTTACAGAAGGGAATGGATCTAGCCTTGGGAAGGTGCAGCTTCTTGACAGGTAGCATTTCCAAGTGCTGGGACAGCAGCTGTGGGAGGAAGGATGCACATCCTGTATTTCCAGGCCTAGAGTTGTTTTTTTGGCTCTTCCATTGTGTTCTGTTAATGTGCAGTGGATGGAAGGAGGTTACCATGCCTGATGACATATGGGTATAGGAGACTGGAGGCATAGCAAGACTGACAGACCTGGGAGGGGAGTTCATTGCTGGAGGCAGAATAGGGAGAGAGGTGATGGTGGCACTGAAGGCAGGTGGTTATTAGGGTTGAGAGGGCTTCATGCAGCTGGCAAGGTGCTGGAGGTCTGGACTGCCAAGGGAGGGTTTGTCCCACTCTGGAGTGGGCAGTGGGAAAAGGGAGATGTATCTTCCTTGTAAGAGATCCTGATCCAGGCAGTAGCAGCTCAGCTGCACTATAAAAATTCAGGCTTGTATCTCACCTAAAATGATGTTTTTCCATTCCTCCTGGGTGGCCATGTAAAACAAAGGGAAAGCCAGTGCATCTGTGGGCAGCATGCTCCCTGCCTGTGGTCAGGATCTGACCCTGGGTCACTTGAACCAGTTCGCTTTGGGAATGGGGAACCAGCAAGCAAAAACCCATTTTACACCAAAATAACGGGTTAAGTTTTTATGGGAACCGTGCCAGCCTCCAAATCCCTTTGCCAAGCTGTGGGGATTACAGTTTCATTTTCCTGGGGGATTTCTCTCTTTTGTTCAGTGCCTTATTTTTGCTTGAATACTCAGGCCCTGGTTCAGCCACAGATCTGCACAGGCCATGAATTTGGCTGCAGCAAAGCTGAAGGCAGGAGTCTCTGCAGCCAGGGAGCTGTAAATTGAGTCCAGCCCCAGGATGAGGTGGCTACACTTGCTGAAGAGATTTGTCTGCTTAGGCAGAGTCATTAGAAGCTGGCAGCATCTTCCCCTGGGGGTGATCAGACTGCCACAGGGGTGGCACACTTGCAACCAGCCTGGGGCACGATGGAGTGTTCACTGATATTCTGGAAAAGTACTGAAGGGGCCAATGCACACAACACTGTGAAATGCTTTATGGTGAAAGAGAAGGAGTCAGTGTTCACATCTGTCATTAAATGTTATCTGGCTTTTTACTTTTGAGGAGCAAAATTCACATTTCATGCCAGAATGCAAGGGTTTGGGGTTTTTTTTTTCCTTTTTTTTTTTTTAATTTGATTTTGCCTATCTCCATTCTAAAGTGGGACACCAGCAGAGGTTTGTATTTCCTTACTGGGACACTTGTGCAGAGCACAGTACTGGCAGAAATGTAACCTGTTCACTATGGAAAATATTTGAGCAACTGTTTTATTGCATGCTGCCACCAGAACGCTGCAGTAATTTTGTGCCAGAAGTGCACAGCAGACTGCAGTGAGGAACAGGGAAACTGCTCATGTTTGTTTATTTTATCTCCAATACCACGATGCCTCGCGGCACTGGCAGGGTTGAGGTCCAAATCTCAACCCCAACCGGTAGGTTTTCACCCGTGGTAATTCTCCTGAGAAAAAAGTAGCATCTGTATCTACACAGACAGCTGAGCTGCGTCTGCTCCCCGGCCCTGTGGGGATACGCAGGCTGTCTGGCTGTGTTTCTCCTCCTGCCTTCCTAAGCAGGTCTTTTTGCCTTGTGGATTTTGCTTGGCATCTCTGCAGCTCATGCTTTCATCCCTAGTGCCCTGTTCTCTGGATCAGACCCTTCAACAAACCCAGAGCTGTAGGGTATGTGCAGCACACGTAGCCACCGTGTGATTTGTGCCTCCCTGGAGACTCCTGCAAGCTTTTGAAACTGATTTTGCTGATTCGATGATGCGTGCAGTTTTGAGAATCACAAGTGAACTGCCTGCTTGTGTGGCTGATTGGAAATTGTGGAAGCTGCTGATCCAAGGTGTTGGTACCATTGTGGGACTAGCAGACCCACAGGTACTCTTCCTATGTTTTGTACTATTTGCTTCATATGATCTTAGAATAAGGAAAAGTTATGTATAGAGTACCTCCATCCTCAGTTATATGCTGTGTATGCATTTTGTCTGCTAGGTATTTAAAACATGATGCATGGTAGATAGTATGACAGAAAAGCAACACAACCTTATATTAGGAAGTGATTTGAATGTCTGGAAATTCCAGCCCTGGATGAGGGCTGAGTGTAGTAACAAATCAGTGTCCATCTTTTCCTTGCAGAGAAGTGTAAATATTCTTAATCAGAAAAGCACACGTGTTTTCCTGAGAGCTATTTTCATTTGATAACGGGTCCAGTGTTGGGACATGGTGAGACTGCTATGTTCTTCCTTCATCTCCAGCCTCTGAGTGTAGCCTTGTTTCTTGCCTCCACCACTGCTTAAGAAGACACCTCTCTTCTTTCTTTTTCCCTTCTCAACCTCGTTTGAGGTACTCAAGCTTCAGTTTGGTTGTTTGGATCTGTTATTCATAGCTCAGGACTGCTGCTCACCCCATCACAAGTGCTTTTCTGGTGAAACGGTTAACTGCAAGGATGTGCTGGTTATTTTTTGCTTTTGACATCTGGATATAGGTAATTGAGGTTTCTTATTAACATTTTATTGGAAATTCTATTATGTTCTCTTTTTTTTTTTTTTTTGAACCCCTGTGTCTACTTGTGACAGATCAGTCTTGCCTTTGGTTGTGGCGGTCATGGCTGATCATTAAGCAAGGCTCAGTATTTGGTGCACGTGTGCATTTAGGCTAGAAGTCCTCTTATGTTAGTGATTCAGTCAACTTAATTGCAGTTTTTCAATTTATAGATGCCTAAAATCTTTCCAGTGAAGTTGCAGATGGCTGGGAGCTCTGCACCCATGGGCAGCTCTGTAATGTGTTGACTCAGGCTTCTTAAATCACTTTCTGTGATTCAGCGGGTCACTCCTTAGAAACCACTGGCCTGCTGGGCTGAAGTGACTGTCCTTGGGCTCCCAGCTGTTACCAGCATGGAAACTGGTTATTCTCCTCATGGGAATTGGGATTGAGGGAGCCTGCTCCTCTCAGAGACAAAAGCACCATCAACCTCTGGATTGCTGCTGTCACTGCACAGGAGAGCAGTTTATGTTAAATGTGACTGATGTTGAAATAAACCACACCTCAGTTCTCAAGTAAGAGTGACCTTTGGCAAGTCTGCATCAAAATAAATAAGGTGTGATTGTAGTTATTTTAAGTTGAGTTTCCTTGGAGACAGACCCCTAAGAACTCCTGCTGCCAGTTCCTGTGATGTTTGCTAGCTTAACATACACAAAACTAAGAAAACTCTCTTCTCCACAAAAGCATGAAAATTCGCAGAAGTGCAATCTGCATAACAGTTTGCCTTATTCCTGATGTGCTCTTAAAGAGATGCTGAGAAGTTGTATGAAGACTGTGGGTCAGATTCTGCATGTTGTTTTGACTGCTTTTTCTGTCAGCTTTCTTGAACACAGCTGAAACTTCCTTGGAAAACAGGGTGGTATAAATTGGTTCCTTTGGTGACCTCTTCCTGCATATATGGAGGGAAATATCATGTTGCTGGAATATATGTCTGCTCCCCTGAGATGACCCTGATCTGACTGGGGACCTCTGAGTGGCTGAAGTCAGCTGTTGTAGAACATGGCAGACCAAAGGCTGTGCTTACTTATATCAGGGTCAGATGCAGGACAACTTGAATTTTTCAAGAGACAGCTGGTTCCCAGAAATAAACTCCTTTTTAAGTGAACTGTGATATATTTTAAATCAGATACCAGATCTGCCCCAATTTTTTGTCCAAGTTAACTTTTTGGGGTGGAAACCTTTCCTCCCTTGGAAAGGACCTAAATGGTTTGTTCTGCCTTTAGAGTCTGTTAATCTTTAAATGGGCCTCCATGATGTGCTGTAAAAAGCTAAAGCAAACACTGCTGCACCAGTTAATCAGCATTCCCTTGTATGTTATTGGGAACAGTGACATCCACAATTCTGAGTAGTAGAGGGATCACAGGGAAGACAGACCACGTGTGTGCTGTGCAGGCACAGTCCCCTGTGCATGGTTCTTTGACTCCAGTGGCATGAAGCATAGAACACAAATGCCCATGGGTAGGGAGAGGGGATGGTCATCCCCCTCTGCTCTGTAGCTGAGGTGTGGTGAGCCCTCCAGGAGCACCAGTCCAGAGCAGAGCTCAAACAGGCACATTGTTGTCTGGACAGACTCTGGGCTCACATCCCTCCAAAGGGTGTGAAGGACCATGTGACAGGTGAAGAACAGCCCCAGCTTGTGTAGCATCAGCTGCTGTGCCTGGAGACAATCCTGTCCTCAGGGCTACATGCTGAGGGGCAGAGCCTGGGCAATGCCCCTCAGCTATCCTTACCTGGACCATCCTTCCCTCGCACTGCACACACCTGCCACAGCCGCTTGGGTCATTGAAAAATGGACTGAGGAGCTGCATCTGGTGTGGATAATGAGAGAGAGAAGCAGTAGCTTCACTGCAAATGCTTAAGACCTGCCCTGCCTTGAGGTCAGGGGTCAGACACCAAGTGTGGGGATGGCATGGGGGTGAGGGGCTTGTGTGTGCCCCTACTGGGAGGGCATTGCTGTGTGTTGCTTCTCGTGTTCAGTGCTCAGTGTCGCAGGAGGCACAGGTGGGGTGTCCCCAGCCACATCATCTCTGCCTGTCCCACATCTGTTTGTGTCTTTGGGGGGGAATGATGGCTGTCCAGTTGGGCAGCAAAGCCTGAAGTGCTTCCTTGTAAGTCCAGCAGTATGTGAATAACTGTATTACTGAAGGAGCTGGAGGCATGGGGTCACTTTCGCCAGTCCTTGCTGCCTCTGCTTGGTTTGACGTGAATAGCATGAGGAACATTGCAAGGTGGAAGGGCAGTCTCCTGGCCAGGTATGTGCCTCCTTCATATTGGTACTTCAGGGTTATTCTGGAGGATTTGTCTCCTGGGCTGATGGATGCTCTGCAGGGGAAGGAGATGCCATTTCTCAGGTGTTGTGGTACTTACCATGTGCTTGACATTGGCAGAGCCAGAAGAAATTCCTGCAAATAGTAGCAGTCTGTGTGAAAAAAGCCTCTTTTGTTTTCACGGAGGAATTCCCTGAAACAATCTCTGCCTCTGCATGCTTGCAAGAAGCCAGATAATGGCTTGTGGTGCTGTGGAAACCAGTGTGTCTATACTTGGCAAAAAGGAAGAACTTTCAGCAAGAACTTGTTGGTTGAGAATTAGCTGGCTTGGAGCCTGGCTGGTCTCCCTGCTCTGGTAGCATGCCCTCCCCTCCCCTGGCCTGAGGTACCAGGGAGGTCTCAGTGCTGCATGTATGTGCTGATGGAGTGACGGTTTCCAGTGTCTGCCTGAGGTCAACTGCAGCAAGGATTCAAGTTACGAGAGGCAGCAGGTCTAAAAACAGACAGTCTGGTGTCTTTATAGCTGTAACATAGCATATTTCAAAGTTATTCATAGTTCTTGTTCTAGCACTTCTTCAGAAGTCTGACACGATGCCTGCTCAAGTGTCACACACTCTGTTTTGAGGAGAAGGTGCATTACTTGTGCATTGTGACAAAGCCAGAGGCACCAGATAACTGTCAAGTTCAATGTTCTCAAATCCAGCTTACGATTTAAGTTTTCCTGGAGTTGTTTTCTTTCTCATTCCAGGTTTACTAACCTCTCTAACTTGGAACACATCCTAAAATTTAAATCAATTCCAGGACGTAATCCCGGGAATGGTATAAATTTTTAGGAACAAGTTTGGTTTGTAAGTCAAGAAAAAATGATTTTTTTTTCTCTTTGAAAAATTGGTAGAAATGAGCCCAAGTAGGAGCATCCCTAGTGTTGAGGCCATTGGCCTCAGCAGTTGAAAAATTGAGATCTTCTAGCTCATGCTGGCTCAGATCCTGACCCCCAGGCTTTCAGTTTGACTGATATGGTTCAGTGTGTATTGATATAATTTATTGAAATTGTGGCATAGTCTTGACAGCCTTCAGTGAATTTTTTACAAACTTTTTATTTTCCCATCTCCATGAAAATAGCATATTGTCTTCAAACTCTGCCAACAACCATGGAAGCATTTACTGCTTATCCTTCCGTTATTTATAGTAGTAAATAGTATCTAATCCTTCCTGCTTTCCCCCTCTGTCCCCCTGCCCCATATCAAGCCAGTTTAATGTCTCAGCATTGCTCTGATTAACAGTGTCTCTTATGCCTGACTGGTCTCATTGTGCTTCCATTGCCAGTCCCGCAGTGTGGATAAGCAGCACGCTGTAATCAACTATGACAAGGAGAAGGATGAGCACTGGGTGAAGGATCTCGGGAGCTTAAACGGGGTAAGTACCAAACCTCCCAGCTGGCAGGGGCAGCCTGGCCCTGTGCTGAGTCTGTAAGTGCTCATGTGCTCGCTGAGTCCTGCTCTCAGACCCTTTTGGGTCACTGCAGCTGTTGGTGTGAGTTAAGCCAAATGTGCATAATTATTTGCAAGGCCCGAGCTGGAGGTCATGTAGCATCTCATCTTGGGAGGGGAAAGCTTTGGTGAATATTGTTTTGCATTTTCCCTCTCTGCTGGTGTCCTTGCAGGATGCTTCAGAGCTCACAAAATCATAAAGCCTCTTGCAAAAGGGGAGGAAATAAATTCAGTTTCATGTTGGGGATGTTAACTTGAAACTGGTGGAGATTCTGGAGCAGCTGTTCAGCATGAGCAGAGTGACCTTTTGGTGGTTCGACTGTCAGTGCACAGAGTGATTTATGGGATGATGAGACGTTTAATTTTGTTGGGGAGAAACTACTTAAAACCACCTCTTTNTTGAGCCTGGCTTGCATGAAGATTGAGGAGTAATGTGAACACAGAAGAGGGAACTGAGCCTGACTGAATCTTAACCCTTGCTCTGGTCTGACTTATGCAGTGGTGTTAGACACCTGAATTCCATGATAATTAAATACACCATTGTTATTAAACATGTTCTAATGTCATAGCATGCCTCTGTTTTGTAGTTTCTTCATACAAGTGGAGCTATTCCTCTGCTGGAGCAGGCCTAAGCTAGATGCACATAATTGTCTTCCCAGTGGGGGTTTTACTGCAGCCATTGTTTTGGACTTAGAAGCCCTCCACCATCACCACCACAAAACCACAAGACGAACCCAGAAACTTGTACAAAAACAGTGGCTAAAGCAGCCCTCAACCATTCTGCCTCTTCTGGCATCTGAACACAGCAAGAATGAGTGCTAATCCTTCTCAGCCTAATAGCTGAAGGCATGGAGCCCTGCTGAAATGGGAATATTTCCAGTAGTCTGGACTCTAGCTGGATCCCTGGTTCAAAAGCTCTGGTATTTAACTCATGGTGGCAAAACAGCAGCTGAAGATTTTGCTTGCAAGGGAAGGAAGACTTGTGCCACTAATTATTTTCTACCTTCATGTGCTAAAGCATATGAATTTGCAACATTTTAATAGTAGGCTTATGTTTAGAGAGGCAGTGGAGTAAAAGAGAGTTACAGCACTGCCTGTCTTCTAAAGCTGATCAAACACTTCTGTTGAGAACAACACTTGTGGTCAAACCAAATTCTGAATGCAAGAAACATATCTTTATTTGAAAATGGTCACAAAAACTTGTCCCACCTGAAACTAAAAGAAATCACTCTTACGGACCTTGATTTTAAATCCATTTTCAGAATTTCCTTTTATTTTGTATTTGAGTAGTCAGCAATGCATTATATGTCTTTGCTGGATAATCTGGTTCATATTAATTGCCAAAGTGTTTTATATTGTTTTTTATTATAATGTTCAGGTAATTCTGCAGTCTCTGCTCAGAGGCTTTTATTTTTAAGGGTAGCAGTTCTATCCAGATTAAGTATTTTACTGAAATTACTTTATCTCAAGTAACATCAAACATGGACAAATTTGTCCGAACATGGACAAATAGGTAGCTATCAAAATGCGTTCTTGCACTCTTTCTTGAAGAAAATTCAGCAAACGCTTACTCCTGTTCCAGATGTGACTTGTGGGTTTTTTAAATATTAAAAACTTTAATGCAAATTGGCATTCTGTGCCTTTTGACTAGCTTCACTGTTTTTATTCTGAAATTACAGGCCTGTTTCCCAGCTCTTCTGTAAACTGCCAGGAAACTGGGGGCTGTTGTCTGCTGAGGTTCTAGTTTCCTGCTGTAGCATTTATTTTTCCTCTGTGGTTAATATGAGGTCTTATCATGCATGTTTGGCTTGGCTGAGATGAGAAGGCAGAAGGAAATGTGCTGCAGTCATGAAAACATGTAAATTCATTTTCTAGCGTAATTCTGTTTCCTCAGCTGCATTTGCATTAATGGTGCAAAGCCCCAGCAGCAGGTTCCTGGTCTGAGAGTCTGGGTGAATCCCACCTGGCCAGGTAGGGCAACTCTGGTGTCTGGCTGCCTCAGATCCAGCTGTGGGAGTGGCTCATCCCCACCAGCACTCCAGGGCTTCTTCAGCCCCTTCTTACTTTTATTTGGCCCAGGTCATTGCAAAAGTACACGGGTTTATTTGTGAAAGATGTCCGTGCATGCTTGATTTGATCCTCAGTTGGTCTGGGAGAATTGTTTCATAGTGAGTCCCCTCAAGAAGCAGAGACATCAAAGGCATTTATTCAGAGCTGTGAAATACACGCCTTGCACCTTTTGAAGGATGTTAGTTTCTTTCAGCCTCAATTAACTGCCTGGAGCACGGGGAAGAAGGAGTGTGTGAATTTTTAGCAGGAGGTGTTTGGTTATCTCGGACAGTGTGGCCTCAGGTGTCACAGTGATGTTGCTGCAAATTTTTTTCCCGTTTCCCTGTGCATTTTCATTTCCCCTTCCTCTGTGATAGGCTTTGCTTGTTAAATTATCAGGCCTTGAGGCTGACTCCAGTCTTGTTTGCCATCCAGCAGAAAGCTGATTCCTAGCTCAGTAATTAAGAGCATGAGTTGCAAGCATTTGCTGGTTGAGATGGGTGTAGGAGAGCCGAGAGCATTTGAAGTTCCTAACTTCAGGCATCTCATTTACCTGTTCAAGTTGGGGACTAAAATTGCATTTGCAGTTGGTGCAAAGGTAATCTCCCTAGAGGTCCCTTCGTAGCACCTTGCTTTGAAGCATAATTGGGGTGCTCTGACTTGCCCATGGGAGCTACTTGCTGGTGTTGATTTTTCCAGGGAACTTAGCTCCTAGCTAAGATGGTGCTGGCACACTCTTGAGTACGTGCAGTGCCATCAGTAGATGGACACGAGTGCCCTCCAGGAGCGCCATTCATCTGAGATCCATCACTCTGATACCCTCAGTCTAAACCCATCCCTGTGCTTCTCTCCTGCAGACGTTTGTCAATGATGTGAGGATTCCTGACCAGAAGTACATCACCCTGAAACTGAACGATGTCATTCGCTTTGGCTATGATATCCTTTCTGAAGGGGATTGGGACTGCGGCTTTGTTTGGGTGTTGTGCTGTTGGCTGCATGAAGAGATACCAGGGTAATTGTGACTACTGAGTAAGGTGTTTATTTTCCCTCTTGGAGCCTTTGGATGGCTCATAAGCTTGTATTTCTCCACCATGAACCTGATTCAGAGCACATTAATCATAATGCCTGTTTTTTTCATTGGACTTTGGATCAGGCCCTGCATTGGCACTGCTGACTGTGGAAGTGTCTCTTCAGTCTCCTCCTAAGGAGGGATGCGGTTTTTTTTTTCTTTCTGTTTAGGTGGCAACTGTAGCTGGTACCAGCTGGGAGCAAAAATAGTTCATATGTTTTTGTATGAGCTAACATCTTCCTATTTTTTTCCATTCAATTTTCCTTGATTTGTTAGTCATTTCACCCAGATGTTTTCTTTCAGACAATTTTCAGGCCTTCAGCCTTCAACATTTAGCTGTGGAGCTTGTGGCCAGACCCTTTACTCTGTATTGATTAAAGTTTGCCTGTGTAAATTGCTTCTGCCGCAAAGTGCAAGAGTAAATCTCTCTTTAGCAATAGCACATTTCACCTCTAGCAAGGGAAGCTGGGTTGCAGTTACTGCAGTTACTGCATTATTTACAGACCACAAATCCTGCTGGTGTCTGCTAAAACACCTTTGCTTTCATCCCTTTCCTTTTTTATCCTGATGTGACAATATGACTGGTTAAAAGCACAGATGTTGACATGCCTTTCTGAGCCTGGAGAACAGTAGTGGTAAGTAGAGGCTCCCATTTTCATGTAATCTAATACTTTTTTCACTTTTTTTAGTTGCTTCTGTCTGCCAAACTTTGCCCACTCATGCTGAATTTAGAAGTAGCAAGTGTCTTCTCCAGGATTTTTTTTTTCTTTTCTTGGGAGATATCAGTTAAAATAGTCCAGACATTTCTGAGAATAGAGGCAGAGACTAAATTTTATCATTTAGTGGGGGAAAATGTTTGGCTGGAAAACTCCTGTGCAGCCTTGACCCCAAGGCCACATTCTTCTGCCTTTTGCTGTCCCCATGATTATCCATTTGTGCTTGGCCATGCTTTAGCCCTTGAAATACTCCAAACCTTGAGCCGAACTGGTCTTACAGGGATCTGGTACTTCAGCTCTCAGCAGTGACAGTGCAGGAGCACTCACTGTTGCAACCAGGACTGCTTAAACTTCTGTGTGTACCATCCTGGATCTGCAGGAAAAAACGGTTTTCTGGGCCATGGATCATAATTTGGGTCTTGGTCACTGTCATCTGGGATCTTGTCATTAAAGGTGGTGTTTTGCTGCACATGTGATGAAATCTGTTACAGTCTCATAGGCAACCTCAATTGAAGCTTTTCTTGACTTTGCAAATGCTGGTGTTTTGTTTCTTTATTGGTTTGTTTTTTTTTTTTTTTATGTAGCTGTTTGTGTATGTTCTGGTCTCTTGGTGTGTGAGGAAATGCATGGAAGACTTGCTGTGAGCTCCAGTCCTGGGAAGGCAGAAATCAGTGCCTGGAGCATGGGTGGGTTTTAATGGCTGCAATACCAGTTTAAACTTTCTACAGAAAGCAATTCTCAGCAATGAGCAGCTGAGTTGAACTATTTAGTCCTGCAGCCCTGTCATAGATATTCAAGTAAAATGAATGATTATACTTATGAGCTGTAGAATTTATTCCTCGAAACAGGAAAATTTTAAGGAGTTTTAGAGCAATCTTTGTACTATGTACTATGCCTATGGCAGCTATAAGGTCCTTCTCTGCTTTGTTTCGGTGCCACTCTGTTTAGCAGAGCTTGCTGTGCACACTGAAGTCAGCTTGGTGTGGATGGCAGCATCTCCTGAAGTCTTGGAGTCAGCTGTGTCCTGTTGCATGAGAGCGGTTCTCTTTTCCATTTACAGTTTCACTTACAGGCTGTGCAGAGTTTCTCTGCTAGGCCAGTATCACTCGGTTTATTTTTAGTCTAACATTTTCCATCTTTCCTTTTTCCTCCTCTTTGCTTTCTGCTGTGCTGATTGGGTTGTTCATGATGACATTCCAGATGCCAGCTTTTTTTTAATACAGCATTTCTAAGGATTATTGCCTGAGCTCAAACATGTGAATGCCTCCCTTCCTAAGAGGTCACAGCAGCTCATGACCTGATTTACTTTTCATCTAGAAAACTGCAGTGGCTGAGAGGCCTTGCCAGGGCCAGAGAGCACCACAGTCCCAAGCATTTGAGCAAGGAGTTGAACTTTACTGCTCCCTTACCCAGTGTGTGAGGCTGGCCCACCTTGGCCAGGATACTGAGAGGTCTGCCTGCAGCCTCCAGCCAGGTGGAGAGGATGAGGGTGTGAGCTGAGCTGGGGCTCCTGTTGCTCCCCCAGGTCCTGCCCAGCGTTGCTGGTGCTCCTCCAGACTTCTGCTCAGGTCCCCATTTCTGCTGCCCCTCAGCTGTTGTGGGTGTGGCCAGCAAATGTGATTGTACACTGTCTCACAAACTGTGAGACAAGAACCATGCTGGGCTGCAGCACAGGCAGCTTTTACTACCCTGTGTGTTTTAAGACTTTCTGGTTTTAGGATCTTGTTTTCTTTCTGTGACTAAATGCTTGATTTCTCTGTCCATCCAATTTTTTTGTATTTTCCTTAATGAATTCTGTACATTCGAATATGTATGTCCTGGAACAAATTCAACACAAAGTACCAGAAGAAGCATTAAAGGTAAGAGTGGCTGGATGCCGTGCATTAAAAAAAGACAAACCAGCAACTTCAAGTACTCTAGTGATGGTCAAGCAGAGTGAAATATTAAAATCCTCTGATGGCAGTAAGATGTTTCAAAATGTGAGATTCTTCTTGAATTTGGACTTAATAAAACTCGCCTTTGAGGAGAGATACATTTCCCAGTTATCTCAACTCTGTTCTCTCCTATCCCTGTGCTAACATGTAGATCATATTCTTTGTTTCATGACTGCCAGGAAAAATGGTTACTTAAAGCTGTAACATGTTAAAGAACAACCAGCACATGAACCTGTGAGTGAAGCACAGCAGAACTTATTCCCTCCCAGAACTGAAGCACAGATGTCTTTTTCTGAACATGGTGACTTATGCCAGCTCCACCACACCTCCTCAATCAGGCTGAAGTTGCTTAATTTATTCATGTGTAATATCTCGTTTTTGCCTTCAAGCTCTCAATTTTTACTTACTTAGCAGTCCGTCCTCTTAAGAGTGAGTTTGTTTTTTTTTAAACACTGTTCAGTAGCAGGTAAGAAATATTCAGGCATCCCCTTGTTTAAGGCAGAAAAGCAACCTCCTCTAGGCAAGACAGCTATAATGTTCAGCTGTGGAACTGGGCTGTTAGTGCCATGCATCAGCTCTTGGCTAGCAGGTACTGCCTTCTTAGCCCTGGTTCTGTGTTTAGGACTTGGTGAGGATAGGAAATCTAACAGCTAGAATTGGGCAAATGATTCATTGAACTTACTCAGGGATAATCTGGATGAGTTCACCCTTTTATTAATTTACTTGTAGTAAACGAGCTTCTAAATACCTCTTTTACTCTGTTAATATGGAACCTGTTTTAAGGTAGAATCACTTTCCTAGCCAGGGAGAGGGTTTGGAAAAATTAATTAAAATAGATTCCAGTTGCCTTTGCTGAAAAACTGAGATAATATGCAGATGAGTGCCCTGAAATAATTTATAATGTTCCTTTAAGAGCAAAGGGAATTTCAGGATTTGAATCCTGAGTGGAAAATGGCCTGAGTCCTGATTCTTCTCAGTTTATTCTTTAAAGGATTTTCTAATTAGTTACTTTACAGAGGTAGGTCACAGTGACCTTCTTGTGTATTAGAATTGTCATTTAATGGCTTCCAAATGGAGTATTTCTCCTGTTCTGTAGCTTCTTCTCAGGTGTGCATGCTTTTTGTTGAAGGACACAGCTGCAGTAGGGTTTTGGGTGATCGGCTGGTGGGGCAGAGGGGTTGACTGTGGCTCCTGTCTTTGCAGCATGAGAAGTACACCAGCCAACTGCAGATGAATTACAAAGGCACGGCCACGAAGAGGGCGGAGCAGCCCATGGAGCACGGTGTCTACACAGAGTCCCCACAAGCAAAGCTGGAGAAAGGAGAGAGGAAAGCAATTACAGGTACCTGCTTGGGAACCAGTTAATCTGGATTCTGAACGAAGTGCAGCTTGAGCCCTGTGCTGGATTATGATTCTGACAGTAGAGTCTTGTGGGTTGTATTTGGGAGCAGTTCTGCAAGGATCATCTTTCTAAATTCCTGGAGTATTCCAAAGTCTGTTTTTTTGGGGATTCAACCTCCAAAAATATCAGCTGGTATGATGGCTCCTACATGCCTTGTTGCTGTGTGTGTTCTGGAAAGCCTGTGGGCAGAGCAGGTTTGGTAAGTTCTCTGGCACCTGTCTGGTCTATTTTTAATTTCCTAATCGTGAGGTGGTGTTTGAACAGAGAGGGTGACTCAGAGTAGAAGATGTATAGCTGCTGTGGCATGGTGCTGGCAGGCAGGCAAAGAAGCAGCAAGCCATTTCTTTCACAAAGCCCTGGATGGTTTTAAATGGCTGTATTTCCTAACGTACCAAGACTGGCAAACTGGGAGATGTTTGCTTCAGGTTCACTGTTTCCCAGCTTCAGACCTTTTCTATTTGAGAAATTCTTCTGTTCTCCATTTTGTTACCAACTGCTGCTGTCCTTTAAAGATCCTTTGTCCAACTTGGTTTCCTCCATGTTCCCCATTATGGTTTGCCAGGACCTTCCAGCAATCTTGTCTCACCCATTGCACCCAAATTCCTGCCTCTTGTGTGTGCTGCCCTGACAGGTGTCTCTCCCCAGCTCTGGTCAGGTGTCAGTTCATGGCTTTCTGGAGCTTGCTGGTACATGGGAGGAACAAATATGATTTTAAAGCGTAGTGGTGACATGACTGCCAGTGGTGGTCTTGTGGCTTCAGGATGGCAGCGCAATTGGAAAGCTTTAGAGTTTAGCAGGGAGAGTTGCCCACTCTCTGTTGGAGGAAGAATCAGGGAGGAGAACAGAGGGAAGGAGAATGAGCAAGTAAAAGAGTGAGTTAAACATCTTGGGTGAGTTTACCTAGAGACAGGTATGTCAGCTTTCTAGAAAAGTGTGCAACTTTGGGTAAGTCTGTTTAAGGGTTCATGATAACTTAATTGGAGTGGGTTGATTGACCATAATCTCCCATGTATTGTCCTTATGAAAATCCCCCTAAGATGATATAGTGCACTAAAACAGTGTAATGTTCCTCCCTGGTCTCCTTGCTGTCTCAAGCTGTGTGGGGAAGCACATGTACCCTTGTGCCCAACTCCCATTTTTTGCGCCAGAAAACCTTTCTTTGTGTTGCTTTGGCTGTGTCTGTGTGGCTGTGTTGGGGACAGCCTGACAAGCATGAGCATAAAGGGATGGAATTGTGGATGATTGTGTGACACTGGGGAGGGTGAGAAGAGCTGAACCCCACTGGGGGAAGAGTTCTCCATCTGCCTTTCAAGGGCCAGGAGGTTCTTGGAAAGCTTTGCCAGAAACTGGAACCACTTTGTTTGCTACTGCCTGGTTCCATGAACATTCAGCTTTTTATTCTTGCCACCTTCCAAAATACTCTCATTGATTTTAACCTAGATAGCGTAAGCAATGGATATTTGGAGCACCTTCAGAGGCAGGACATTGCGTGACACCTCAGCAAGGTGACCCGTTTCTCTAGCCTGTGATTGGCAGACCTGCATTATGTTTGTCATCTTCAGTGGGCACAGACCAGAGGTGTAAGGCAAAACGGGCTCTGTGTTGTTACTGGGGACCAGCACTGCAGTATGTCACATGCAGTGGGACTGATGGGCAGAGCTAAAAAAATCTGTGAAGTGCTGCTGACTCCAGTGAATGATAGAGGAAATCAGGACTTTCTGTTTGAAGTATTTTGCTGGATTGGACTGAAGCCTATGGAAGCAAGAGCCTGAGCATTAAATAGCCCCTCGCTCTCCCAAAAGCATCTCTGTCACGTGAGCAGAATGATCAGTGGATCCCTTTCTCATCTGCGATGTGACTAATTCACCTTGTCCTCGGCTGCACACATGCACTGTTTCTCCTCGGCTGCTGAGAGGACTGGCAGCAATTTGAAATGATTAGTGAAAAGAAGAATGTAGTGTTCTTAATGGGGAGTGGGCTTGCTTAGTTGCTGCAGAAAGAGACTTTGGGAGAGCTGTTTTGTTAAGCCTGTAGGTATTTAGGAATTTGCACTGACTAATTAAAGCAAGGTCTGGCCTGACAAAAGCCTTTAGAAGGATCAGTTCCCAGGGCCCCGGTGGAAAAGAGGCAGAGGGAATGCAAGCTTTCAGGGAAGAGGTTTAACAAAACAATGTGAACAATTAGAGCTGCTTAGAAATAGGAGGAGGTGAGGGGCTGAGGATAAAGAGATCCAGGGGAGTGAATGGGAAACAGTTTAGTCTTTATGCTGTTGAACTTGCAGATTTTGGATGTATGTTGCCTGTAAGCAGAAAATCATCAATCTGTGAAATGCCTGAAGCAAGGAGTTTGGTTAATCCTATGGGCTGGAGATGGATATGAATAAAAGTGTCCACAGTTCAGCTAGTTAATGCTAAAAATAGCTATTAGCTCTCATGTCTAAAGCCTTAGGTGATCAGGAACCCAGGCAGAGCCTTGAACTGAGTAGATTTCAAGACAGTCCCAATCCCTATTCCCATCTGTTGCTACCTGAGTTGAGGTACTTAATGAGATAAGCTACTTTGTGGTCTTCAGTTCTCAATGTAGTTAAATCCTCAGGCTGATCTTAATTTTTTGTTTCTTCAAAGCTGCCACAGCCCGATGGGACTGGGTAATCCTGAATCTGACGACTAACCTCTGAATAACTGCTGCAGGCCTGAATTTCCCAGGGTGGAGGCTGCTTGCAGCGTCCTCTTGCAATGGTCATCATCACTTGCAGGGGTAGGACCAATTGCAGGAGCTTCTCCCGGGATCTGTGAAATAGGTTTGCTCTCCAGGTCAGCGTCCGTGTCATTAGTCAGTCCTCTCAGCAGAGTGGGTGACTTGAAAGTCTTGCTGATGTCCAGGGCTGAGGTCAGCAGGCAGCATGGATGCAGGCAGTGGGAGCTGTGCCCAGTTGTGGAGTGGTTTCCATGGTCTTTGGCTGCTTTCCCCATGAGATCATGGCAGTAGCTATTTAGACACACAGCTCTGTCCTAGCCTTTAATTTAAGGGAGTGGTGTTACATCTGCCTTTTTGCCTGAACTAGAGTGGTAGTAACTGCAGCATGTTGAAGGTTTGACCATGTAATTGATATGAGTACATTTGTGATCATCAGCCTGATTTGAAAGTCCCTGGGATCCGTGTATGTTCACAGTAGATAGAAAAGACCAGGGCTTAGATTAACCATGCACATATGAAATAAATTCATATTATTTGTGGCAAAGAGTAAGAGAATTGCTTTATGATTATTCCTACTATGTCTAAATGCTCTTTAAAAACAGAGATGTAAGGAAATAATTTTAAAATGCTGTAGCTAGATCATCTTTTTTTTCCCCAAGGCCTCTGCCATAAGAAACCTACTCTGCATCTTCTGGAAATGGACATTATTGTTATTAATAATGAATCAAAACCAGTTTGACTTAAAGCAAGTTTGATTCCTCATGCTTTTGTTATGACTTGCAGTAGAGAGCTTCACAGCTGTGTAGGCTTCTGTGAGCAAAGAAATTTGCTGTTGCTGACTGTCTCTCTCTCATGATGGTGTGAAGCTTTGTGAAGATTTGGGCAAAACACAGTCCTCAGTCCTGTCCTGACCACAGGGGACACCTTCAAGGGAAATCAAACCCCTCTGTTTAGTGGGAGCTGTGTGCTTGTCTTGAAAGCTCTTCTTCCTGCTTGAGGATGGAAGGCAGCTTTAACACAGTCTTTCTCCTTTGCCTTTCATCACCTGGACTGTATTTCTGGTTGTGGGCTTGTGTTCTGTGTGATTCACTTCTCCATAAATACACCCTTTGTATTGACATGTCTCAGTCTCTCTTTTGGTGCCTCTCCTTCAGATGATCAATAGCTGTGTATTAATTTAACAGGCCACATTTTTGTCAGACTGTTAAGCGAATGGACTTCCCTTGTTCTCTGCTAAAACAGCCTTCATTTTTCCTTTTGAGTGACTGCTCCAAAGACTGAAATCCAGGAGCAGAACATGTGTATGTCAGTGGTCTTCCCTGTATTACACCATCACTGGTGGCTCAGTATTTATCTGGCTGAATGCTTGTGCTGACCTCAATTCAGTTATCTAAAAGGATGGTTTTCAGGCTGCCTGCCTGAATTGATGAGCCAAGAAATACGTCTAAATGAATTGGCACCATCTGGGCAGCCTGGCACGGAGTGGAGAGAGGTGGTAACGAGCTGCCATCAATTGGAGGAAGTCTCATGTCATTAAAATGACTGAGCAGTTCATTTTCATTGGTGTTCCTCCCTTCACTGCTGACTTGAGCAAGCCCCGAGTTTCTCTGCTCTTGCAAGAGCATCCATCTTACTCTAAAACAGAACAGACAGGAGGTGGCTTCAGGGTGCTTTGCATGTCTCAGGACACAGGCAAGCATGCTGCTCTGGATGCTACAGGTCCAGGTTGAGGTTGCTACCCAAAATGGATCCCAGCTGGTGAAGAGCAAAGCTCGCTGGCACAACTGCATGTGTAGCTGCTCCCTGGCCCACTTCTGTCACAGCCATCTGTTTTAGTTGCCTTCCCATCGTGCTTTTCCCGCCCCTCCTCCCCTTTTTCTACAATATTGTTGTGTTAGAGCTGGAGCTGGGAGAGGTGTCAGTTGTGCTGGCAAATTAGAAGGGACAGAAGCTTTTGACATGAGCAGGGCAGCAGATTCATGTAGCTCTTTGTGCTGGTTTTGGCTGGGGTAGAGTTAATTTTCTTCACAGCGGCTGGTAGGAGCTGTGTTTTTCATTTTTGTGGAACACAGAGTTGTTAATATAGAGATGTTTTTGTTATTGCTGAGCAGGGCTTACACAGAGCCAAGGCCTTTTCTGCTTTCTGTACTGCCACGCTGGCGAGGAGATTGGGGCTGCATGGAAGGCTGGGAGGAGACACAGCCAGGACAGGTGACCCAAACTGACCGAAGGGACATTCCAGACCATATCACATGCTCAGTATATAATATAGGGGAAGAAGGAGGAAGTGGGAGGGGATGTTTGGAGCTATGGTGTTTGTCTTCCCAAGTCACTGTAACGTGTAATGGAGTCCTGATTTCCTGGAGATGGCTGGACACCTGCCTGCCTGTGGGAAGCGGTGAATGAGTTCGTTGTTTGGCTTTGCTTCTGTGCACAGCTTTTGCTTTCCCTTCTGAACTCCCTATCTCAACCCATCACGTTNGGATGTTTGGAGCTATGGTGTTTGTCTTCCCAAGTCACTGTAACGTGTAATGGAGTCCTGATTTCCTGGAGATGGCTGGACACCTGCCTGCCTGTGGGAAGCGGTGAATGAGTTCGTTGTTTGGCTTTGCTTCTGTGCACAGCTTTTGCTTTCCCTTCTGAACTCCCTATCTCAACCCATCACGTTTCTTCTACCTTTTACTCTTCTGATTCTTTCCCTAATCTTGCTGGTGGGGGAGCCAGTGAGTGGCTGTGTGGGGCTTAGCTGCTGGCTGGGGTTAAACCACAACAGTCTTCTGAAGTCAGAGAACTTTTACTCTGGCTCAGGATCTGTCTGCTTTCAGCAATAGAATGACGGTGATTGTGTCACTTGACAGTGTTATTCACAATGCTCAATGTTAATGCTCAGTGGAAACATTAATTGCTCTTAAAATATTGAAACTGTCCCTGAATAGCAGGATACTGACTCCTCAGCTTTCCATCTGTGCTTTTTGCAGTTTTAAAATGAAGTTCCAGTTCATTGTGGAGGTTGAGAGAGGAAAGGAATGAAATGCCACGCACACAAATGTGCAGCTTTGTCACAGATGCTGCAGCAGGCATTGCAGGTGGGGCCAAGTGAGCTCTGTGTCATGGGGCATGAGGAACCTTCTGCTGCTGTGCAGTGCAGTGTCTCCCACCCTGATGGCCCCAGATCTGTCCACCCTAGCCAACCTGATCCACTATTTTTAGGTGTTCCTAGACCTGCCCCCGGGTTTTGACTTTGTGCTAGCTTTTCTCAGAGGGACAGTTAGCGTAATTTCCAAGTACCTATTAGGGCCCAGGGAAGTTTGACAGCAGAGGAGCTGGATGATTATTCTTTATAAATCCTTTTTTCCCCCCTTCAGCTTCAGTTGCAATCCCAAAGTTCCTCATTGACAGAAGAGGTCTGACCAAAGTCTGACTTACTCCCCTGGATACCTTTTCCTTGTAGTAGAAAAGCTCCTGGCTGACAAAGGCAGAAGTTCCTGTGTTTGTACTCAGATGGGACACAGATCTTTGAGCAGTTTCTGAGAAAACTTCAGTCCTGCAGGATGGGTGTGAGCTCTCTTAGCTCTCTTCTGCCCCTCTGGACACAAAATTGTCTTGGAATAGATCACTGGCGTCTTCTAGACTAGGGGGCCTTTGGGGGGCCTTTGGGGATCCCTTTGGGGCTGGAATGTGCTGGAGAGATGAGCTGCAATGAGGCAACTCCTTGCAAGATGCAAGCAGTAACAGCACCCATCCTTGGGAAAGGTGCTGCTTGTGCAACACGCAAGTGCAGGTGGTCTTTGCATTTCATCTTTAGGGTAGTTGATCCCTTTAGGCACAAATTACCTCAGACATCACTGGCTCGTGCTAATGGATTTGTGTTCAAGTGTTGATGTCTTTCCCATGGCTTCCCCTGGAGAGCTGCCTCTTGGCCATCAACCCTAAAATGTGTGCTGCAAGTCAGAGGGTAATAATCCACTGTGTGCCCTAAGTGCCTGATGCTGATGGAACAGATCCTGCATGGGTGGGGTGGGGTCTAGTGGGCAAGTTATAGCATGCAAAGAGGATGATAGGTTTCTTCTAGGCTGTGTGACAGAAGCTCTCAGCCCAGGAGAAACCAAACCCTGGAGCAGGGTTCACTGACAACCTTGTGAATAGGTTTTTAAATTGTTTTTTCCCCCTCTCCCATGAGTGGTTTACCCATCATCAGTTACGAAACACATTGCTTGGCAATTCCAATTTATCATGGTGAGAAATGCTTCCTCCTTTGAACTTTCAAAGGCTGCCTACATAATAGGAGCATGGTTTATCTTCCACGAACTCTAGGCAGGGAGGAGAGCAATACTTTCAGCCTCTTTTGATCCTCAGTGTGAAGGGAGGCTGCGTGGTTAACTTTGAAACCGAACAAGATCTCTTGAAAAGGGCCCGTGGGCTGCATCTGTAAAGCAGCATTTTTGCCTGTGGACTGTCAGTGTATGAGCTTATATATCTGGAATGATCCTGGAACAAAACTATTTGAAGTAGTGGCCACTGGGTCTGCGTAGCTTTGGAAGTAACAGCATAAAATCAGGCTGCTTTTTTAATTTGAGTTACTTAATTCCCCTTCCTCTCCTGACTTCCCTTATGCTAACAACTGCTTTCTGTCATGTCCCTACTGAAGCAGGGAATGCAGAATTGCAGGGCTGCTTGAGAGCTGCTTTGCACAGAGCAGTGTGTGGTTTGAAAACCACAAGCTGAGCAGCAGCTGGCAGTAGAAGCCCAGCTATGGCTCAGGAGCTGGAGCCAGGGTTTAAGACATGGCCAGTTACAGCTGCTAGGGGCAAATGCAGAAGCAGCCTAACAAAGCTGGATCTTAACCTCAGCCCCTGATGTATCTTGGTGTTTCTATCACCTCTACATGAAAAAACAAAAGCTACTTTATTTGCTTCTCTTGAACTATGAAAAAAACATAGTATTAGCTGTACCACAGGCAAATTGGGTGTATTATTTTTGTTTGTTGCATAAACAGCATCAGCAGCCCAAGGCACTGCCAAAACACAAACTTGTTTTGAGGGATACAAAACAAGGAGCAGTGGATCGGCTCCACTGAATGGGTGCCAGTTGTTGCAGTGAAGCCCTGATCTTTCAGTGAGTGCTTACTGAACAGAGAAATAATGTAAGTCTGGCTCTTCTAGAGGAAATTCTCCATGAGAAAAACCTCTGTCCTACAATGACTGTGCAACTCTCTTGGTTTACCATAACCTTTAGAGAGCGAGAGTTTACTGCTTTTTTATGAAAGTGTAAGGAGATGGTTTATCATTTTTCCTAAGTTTGTAATGCTTTGAGAATTTCCTGTTGTGGAATGTGTGTCACTTAGAGTGAGAGGGGTAAACAGTGCAAAAAATCCCTAGCATGGACACATCCAAGGACATGGTGGGGCAGAAAAGGGTAGAGCTGAAGTCTTCCCAGTTAAGGTGAGGAAAAAAGTCAGATTTTCATCTGAATTGCAGGTGAGTTGAAGACGGTTTTGTGGTTAGTGTTTTGTTGTCTGTCCTGCCAAAAATCTTCCACTTTGTGTGTATAATAAGGCAAGAAGGGACAAAAGCCAGTATCTGGGAAACACAGCTATGAAAGACAGGGAAGGGAGGTTAGTATCTTGCAAGAGAATGTAAAAAGAAAAAAAGGGTGAAACAAAGAAAAGCCTGAACATATTATTATGTATAATTTGCTGTTGTTATAACTGTGGTGTAACAGGTTCACAGTCTCATCTGGCCCTGCTGTGTTTCCCCTTTTGGCATGTGGTTGAACCTGGTAAATTGATATTTTCTGTGTTGAAGTATTTGCTTATCCTCTCCTAGAAACGAATACTTACCGCACCCCTCTCTATGGGCAGCCCTCCTGGTGGGGGGAAGATGATGCAAATAACAAGGAGGAGAGAAGGCAAGAGGAACATTACTCAGGTAATGGAGGTGACATGGGGTGGGAGAAGATAGGGGACACAAAATTGTGGCACACTTCTGATATTTACTATTTGAAGCCATTCTGTTTCAAGACTTTTAATTACTACTTCTTTTTTCTGTTTGTACTTGCACATTCCTGTGTGTCGGTTGCTGCTGCTGAAACTGGAATAAGGAAGAATGAAAATGTTTTACCTAAAATATTTGACCATTAGGAACAGCAGTTGTGGAGTAAATCACTAAGTTTGTTTCAAAGCTAGTTGTGTAGCTGTATCTGTTTCTCACCTCATCATCCTTGGTAGCCCTTTAGTCTTAACACTCCCGTGGTTGTCAATCTGTGTAGATGGCAGAGGCATCTTGTTTTCAGTTGTGCAGTAAACCTGATGTTTCTATCCAGCATGTGCTCTACTGCACAAAGAAGGGTTTTATTTCAGTGCACACACTGTGTCTGTTCTCTAGCAGAGAAAGGTTGTGATCAGTAGCCCTTCCAAGAAGTTGAAACAAGTGAATTGAGTAGTACTGAAAAAATGTGACTATCCTTTTTTTTTCCCACTTTTGTAGAGAGATCAAAAGAGATAACCCAACATGAAGAGGAACTGAATGGAAATATTTCTACATATAGAGATGCCCAAGAACAATCTGTGTTTGCCTTCCGGAGAGAGCCAAGTTATTTTGAGATTCCAACTAAAGAATTTCAACAGCCATCAAAATCTCCAGAAACACAGGTCCATGAGATCCCAACAAAGGATGTTGATGCTGTGGTAGCCCCTGTGGTACAGAGTCATGCCTCTTTCACCATTGAATTTGATGATGGTACCCCTGGTAAAATAAAGATAAAAGACCACATAACTAAATTTTCACTCAGACAGAGAAGACCCTACAGTAAGGAACCAGCTCATACAGAAGTGATGTCAGCAGAGAGCAAAGTGGCTGACTGGCTTGTCCAGAATGACCCAAGCCTGATGAGAAGGCAGTCTGCAGGAGATGATGTTTACAGTACCAAGAGTGACCTGCCGGTTCATGTAAGGACGCTTAAAGGTGAGTGAATGTCTTGTCATGTGGACATAGCTCTTTGTTGGTCATGCAAATGCAGCCTCTCATAATAAAATATGAAAACCCTTCTCCTGTCAAGGAGAACTGGACTTAATTATCTCTGCTCCAAATTTGCAAGATGAGGAATATTACTTTAATGACTGTTGATATTTTGAATGCAGCTAGCATGCTCTTCCTTTGGTAGCATGGCCCTGAAGTCATGTGTGATGTTGGCTTGGGGACACTAATGTGACTCCTCTACATCTGTAATGCCAGCTCAGCAGTAATTGGTTGAAAAAAAAAAATTTTGATTTTTAAATGTCTAAAATAATTTCCATATGGTCAGGCAGGCTGATAAATACAGATATTTCAGTGAATTTGGTTCTCTTGGCTTCTCCTAGCTGATGGAATGACTTTTCCTTTTAACAGTAGTCCAGAGGAGTCTAGGCATGATCATTCTGGTGTCCTAAGTCTAAGTGTGATCATCTGGTAATGACCAGAGCCAGTTGGTAGGACAGCAGAAAGTGCTGACAGAGAGACTACTGGTAGAGTTGAGATACACATGAACGCCAGTAGAGGAAATTGTTGTGCTTATACACAACAAAAAGGTTTCTTCTCCTAACCTAAAGCTTCTCTGAAATCCTCCTGTGTTCAAAAACGTCAGATTTTGTGGACCTCTGTCTTGTTAAGTATGTCAGTTTGAGGAATTGTTTGGGGATTTTCAAAGGTCTGAAGTGAAGTTTGGAGCCCAGTTCTTAGAGCAGCTGGTGGGACTTATATTGTGATGCAACTTTGAATACATTCTGCAGGGTTTACACCAAGATTGCTTGGGTGTCTGTAGATCTCCTTGTGCTTGAGGTCCTACTTGAATAAGATCTATACCTTGTTTTCTCTAATAGGAATATTTGCTTTGACCTTCTTGGAAAAAAACCCAAAACTCATCATAATATGAAGAGTTTAACGTATTACACCTCCAAATTGCTGATTTGGGTACATATTTTGGGAACCCTGTATGGGCATAAAGGTCTCATATGCAGCCATAGTGTTTGGCACAGCATGGAAATTGAACTACTTTGTTGGCCGTTGCTTGCTTCTAGTCCTTCCCAAGAAGGGACAGCATTCAGGTGCCCTCTTCGGTTATTTAGGTTATTATTTTCAGTGTACTGTGATGAAAGGCTTTGTGCTGGGATTTTTTATGTTACTGTCATACTGGATTTATTGACTTACTGGAGAATATTGTCAGGGATGGAAATGTACTTCAGTGGTTTTGCTCTTTCCTCTTGGAGAAAACTAGAGAGTTGGGCAGCAGTTGCTGTTGTGATGCACAGGAACACTAGAGACTGGCTGCATTTGCCTCTCTACAGTCCATAAGGCATGGAAAGTGCATAAGTGCATAATTTGCATATCAGGAAATCAACGCTGGACATTTGATTAAAACATGAAAGTGTTGGTGGCCTGGGGAGTTGATCCACCTCTGCTTTGGCAGGTGTCATTTATCTACGATAGCTGTGCAACGTGTTCTTCTGGCAGGGCTAATTTTGAAGATGTCTTTGAGGCTACTGCTGGCTGCCTACCAGGTTTGGGTCTCCAGGATCAGAAATTCCCACCATTGGGGCTATCTAAGTAACATTTGTTCACTTCCAGCAGCAATGTGGTGAATGTAAAGCCTGGTATCAAGACTACCTGGTGTTCAGTCTTAGCAGCTTGAGGGAATGTGCATGGTGTTCTGCTGGGGCATCCGTGAGCATGGTGCATGTTTTCCTTCTGTCCTCACCGTTTTGCATTCATCAGAACTCTTAGTCAAGACCTTTAATTTAAGAACTTTCCCTTCCAAGGGTGAAGCTTATCAGCCCTCAGGGCACAATGCAAAATTTGCTGGCTTTCTTCATGAGTGTATTAGGAAACATAGAATTGACTCCTGGGTTGAATGGACCTTGCATTAAATTCTAATCTTTCACAGTTAACTTGATGGTAATAAATGGTCTTCACCCATGAGTCTGGAGAACTCGCCAAGTAGGTTTGAGCAGTTTTCCTTCAAACACGTGGTGTTTTAGCCAGTATATCTTGCTACATATTACAGTCTAGAGCGCAGAGACCTCTTTCCCCGTTCTCCCGATGACAGGTTCCTGGTCGTTGACTGAATCGTGTTGTGTGCCTTCACACCCGTTTCCTTCTCCAAAAAAAGGTTTGTTTTTTGTTTTACTTTTAACCTTTTGTTTTAACTTTTTGTTTCACTTCAACTTAATTTTTTAGAGTCCTGAGCTAAGGTGCTGAGGGGCAGGCAGGCACTGATACATAGAGACAGTTGTAAAGATGGTTGTTGCTAATATAAGTGAATATAATTATAAACTTAGTTTAAGTTAGTGAACTCTTAAGTAATGATTTAACCTCTGCTTGGCCGGTGATAGGATGGTGTAACTCACGGGGGTGCCATGGTGTGATTCTTAAATCTCCAGGAAGAGCAGAGAATCCTGCAAATGTACTCTTCTGTTAGCCTCTGGTTTATTTCCCCTTGTAGAGGAGGGTGACATGGGTGCTAAGCGATGCATGTGCTTGTAATGCACTGATCTGGTCTTTCATCGTGGGGATTTGGTTTCACTGGATGCAGCGTGGGGGTTTTATTTCCTGATCCTGCAGAGATATTTCTGCTCTGCAAAAGAGAAAACCCAATGAGGTGTTCTTGGACTACACTAATTGGATAGAATGACAAAATAATCTCATAATTTTTATTTAAGTTGAAAAAAGAAAGAAACAAAACATTGAGTATGTAAACCAATCACCTTTACAAAATCAGAAATCCAAGAGATTTAAAGTACTTCTTGAATTCTTTTTAAATAAATAATAACTTTGTAGCCAACCAGTGGTGAAAAGTGGGGTCAGGAGAGAGCTGCCTTTTCTTTTATTTCTTCTGATGGGGTGCAATCCCTGTGCCACACAGATGTCTCTGGAGTTTTTTAATCTTACAGAATGCTTTTCTTGTAACTGAAATGATAAATTTCAACTGGGAGGTAATGACAGCCCACAACAACTGAGAGCACGAAGGTCAAATCTACTTACCTTGTTTCCAGGCAACAGGCACGAGGACGGAACGCAGAGCGACACCGAAGACCCCAAGGCGGAGAAGGAGACGACGCCGAGCGGGGAGCGGCCGGCAGAGCAGACGAGGCTGCAGCGCCAGATGAGGCGGGACCCCCACGAGATGCTGCACAACAAGCAGGCCTTCGTCATCGAGTTCTTTGAGGACACGCCGCGGAAGAAGCGGTCCCAGTCCTTCACGCACAGCGCCCACTCATCCCAGAGCGACACGGATCCGGGGCTGAAGAGCAAGGTTGAAAAGCGCAAGAATGTGCCGCCGGCGGAGAAGCCGGGAAATTCGGTGCAGCCCTCCCACCTCACAGCCCAGGCGGGCAAACCCACCAGCAACTCCTGTGGGACCCAAAGAACCAGCTCCTTCAAGAGGGAGAAGACGGAGGATCGGATTAACTCTTCATCCTCCTCTGCTCCCAGAGCCAAAAGTTATGGGAGCGTTGGGAGGAAGTCGAAAATGGCTCAGGATTTTATGGCTGAGTACTTGCGTGAGACTGCTCAGTCTGGGAAGCCGAGCTCGGAGAAACCTGCCCCTGTGCCGGTAGCTCCACACGTGGTTGTATCCTCAGAACCAGAGCCTGCCTCTGCTCCATCTCCAGAGGTGAAGTCTGCCCAGGGCAGGAGGAATGATGAGGAAGACAGTGTAAGTGAGACAGGGACGTACACCATCGAGACAGAGTCGCAGGACAAGGAGGTGGAGGAAGCGCGAAAAATGATAGATCAGGTAAATGCTGCTTTTCTGTGCTTGGCCGGTGAGCTGAGGGCTTGGAGAGCCTAAATTAACTGTTGCCATGAAAGGGGTGCAATTGCGTGCAGCAGAGCATTATAGTCAGGGGTGGAAAATCATCCTGGGTGACCTGTGCTGAGGATAGGCCCCAGCAAATTGACACTTCTCTTTAAACAATCCAAATAAATTAACGTAATTACAAACAACCCAAAAACCACAGAGTAAAAGAAGGCAAAATATGCCCATGGCAAAAGAGCTGCTCACTTAAAAAGTGGAATTTGGAAGCAAACGTGAAAGAGTGGGTTTGCCGTCTGTTTAGAGGAAAGGCAAAACCTGAATAAAGATCAGGCTGATCCTGCTGACAGCTGTGACTGGGAGCAGCTCTGCTCTCTAGGACTGCTCCCAGGCCTCTGCCTTGGCATTGCATCACCTCCTGCCCACTGTTATGAAGATGGGAGCCGCAGCCCATCACTGATGCATGATCCCATGGTAGGCCACAGGAAATGCCAAGGGCTGGTGCTTACAAGCCTTAGTGGCAGATGTTTCTGTATTTGGCTGTGCCTCATTAGAAAGGCAGTGCTTGCTGTCAGGGCAAGCGGCAGCTGGCTGACATAGCAAAGGGTGTGATCTAGGGCAGAGGCAATCCCAGATGGATCTGTACTTGTTTGGATTTTGCAGAGCAAATGATTGCCTAAAAACTAAACTCCAGAAATGAGGGAGGCTTAAGAAGAACCCACCCAGCTAACCAACCGCAGGGCAAACCAACGTTTGGATGATTTTCAGGTTTAACTCTCATCTGCGGTCTATTATGAAAACAAAACTGGCAAGTTGTTATGAAGACTTAGTGAAATGTAGTCAGGAGGACGGCAAGGTTTAAAGGAAGCCTTAATTGAACCTGGCCTTAGAGTTTTGTATGCAATGTTTATGAGCCTGGATTTAGCTTCTCTCTTTTGTTTTTTATTACATTTGTTCCTTACATCTTGTTTGAAATGTGATCGGAAGCTTTCAAGGCATGGTCACAGCAAGGTACTAGTCCTGACATTAGATGACTAATTGTTCTGGTGGGGAAATACAAGGGAAAATGCCACAAAAATAAATAAAAAATAAATAAAAATAAATTTAAAAAAATATTTCTGGGGAGTAGTCTTGGCAGCCATGTGACTCTGGCAGACAAACAGACCAGCTTCTGGTCCTGACTGTGCCGTAGACTTGGTGCAGTGCAGAGCTGCCACTTGTGAAACAGCTGATAATTGAACCTCAAAGTTTCTGTCCTGGAAGAAAGAAAATGGATTCTGGACTTGCTTAGGTTCTAAGGTGTTGTCTCTGTTCTTTGTTCCTCCACCATTGGAAGTACATTTTTTTAACAGCAGTGAGAGTGGAGATCTTTATGGCTGTCTCTGTGCAGTCAGTGCACCCTCTGTGGTGGTATCTTCCTCCAAACTTCTTGCACTCGAGTAACAGGAACAGGCCCTTCTGAGGCATGAGTTTTGGTTTTACCCCCCCATAGGAAGGCCCACTTATCTTCAGGGGGAATCTGTCCAAGGGGCTCAAATACTCACCCATCTCAGAGGTGCGGCCTTTCCCGGTTCTTCATGGCAGTGCAAGGCTGCTTTGCTCAGCCCACTCACATCTACAGTCTATGAAAGGCACTTCGGGTGAAGCTTTTCCATTTTCTCTGTCTAAATATTCATGAATGAGCTGGTAAATAGCTTTCCTGACACTCACCCTAAATTTCCCTGGGCTGAAAAGGGACTGCTTTTCAGTGAAAGTTACTGCTGTTAAAGGCAACACCCCTAAATAATGAGGGAGAGAGGAAAGGTGGGTGTAAGTGAAGTTCTGTGATTAAGTATATTTAAGGCTGCTACTGTGGAGAAGAAAATTATTTACATCGTTTGCATGGGAGCACTGGCAAGTGTTTCTGCCCCTTGGGATCATAGTTTGTGTGCGACTAATGTTTCACAGATTTGGATTTTTTGCTAATGTTTTTCTGGTTTTTTGCATTTTAATATTCTCATGCAAACATCTTTTCAGGTTTTTGGCGTTCTTGAATCTCCTGAATTTTCCAGAATCTCTTCAGCCTTTAGACCAATAATTAAAGGTGAAAAAGATGACTCCGGTTCTCAGCATCTAATCAGTGAAAATGGCACTAGTCAGAAGTCACCCTTGCTCCAGGCATTTTCCTCAAAAGCTGTGAATGGGTCTCAGGCTGAAGCACAGGTATGGGCAGTCCAAGTGGATTTCCTGGGATGGTGGAGGTGTAGATGGGTTTTCTGTCTGCATGTAAACATGATGTGTAGCTTGATTTCCATTTTGAGCAGACCCAGTGATGTCAGTATGAAAGGAGAGATTTTGTGGCTAGGATTTTGTGTACAAACCCTCTTTCTGACCTCATCTTCCCCCACCTTGTTGCAGATGTCTGCAGCGTCTCAAGGCAGTCAGAAGTGGGTGTCAAGGTGGGCGAGCCTTGCGGACAGTTACTCTGACTCTGGCTCTGGGCAGGGGGATGGAAATGCAGGTAAGTCTCATCCAGCACTGTGGTTTGCGTGTGGCTGAATCTAAACCAGAATGATAGAAAAAGCAGAAATGAAGGGCATCTGTGCATCTGGCTGTAGCTTATTTTCTGTTTTAGCTCCAATAGTTGGGGATGGGAAGCAAAGAGTGAATAGTTCCCAGTGGACTGAAGATGGAGAAAGGCTCTGGTTTGCATTTTGGACTTATTCAAGAGGTTCTTAAATATTAGGTTTGACATGACTAAAGGGAACCTGGGAAGGAGAAAGTTTGTAAGGGCTTTGGGTGTTAACCAGCCCCAAGCTGTGATTCCTCAGACTGCTTTATAATGCCAGATGAGAACCCTTTGCACATAGCCTCGGAGTTAGTTCCTGACTTGAATGTTTTTTGTGTCCTTCTCCTGTGTCTGGCTGTGCTTAGTATTTAGGCTGTTCTGGGGTTTGCTGTTGAGTGGCAGGTTTAAAGGGTGGAGATTAGCATAGAAAACTAGATATGGTGGGGGAGAAAGGAAGTTGGAGGATATCAGACTCCCATCAAAACTTGGAAGACACCTGTCTTCCTCTTGGTGTGTGAGAAAAGCACTTTGCGAAAAGTGAAAAAGCTTTGGCAAATGTTTTTAACTTTTTTTTGGTTGGGATTACTTGTCATACCTTCTTGACATCAACAGCTACAGACAGATCCAATAAAGATTAGAAGAAAACTATTTCAGAGATCATTGCCACTGTTTTCACACCATTAGGATACCTAACTCCTGGAGTGCTTGTAAGATTACCGCAGCCAAATAACCAGTTACGCTGGTATTGAAAGTTGTTATCAGATATGCAGTCCTGTCCAGCAGCATGGGAGAAATAGGAACACCCTTTCTATGCAGTGTATCCTGCTGATAAGCCCACACATGCTGGGACAGCAAGCTCTAATTCAGAGTCTCTTGATCATTACAGGGTCTTTCTCCTGGGACTTTGCCCTGGGATATGAGTGTAGGAGAACTTGTACTGTGAAAAACACCATCTGTTTAGTCACTGGGCAATGTTGTTTAAAACACTGCATCACTGATGTCTGATGGCTTTTCATCTCATTCCTGTGGCCTGACTGATGCTAGATGCCAGCAATGTCATTGTCCTCTATAGTGCTTGTACTGAGAGGTACATTATGGAGAATGAATCTGACATCCTACCTTGAGAAGGGAAGGTGTTGAGCAGTGTGATTCAGCAAAGGAATTAAGTTTAGTGTCTATATTGATGAACCCAGGGGAGCAGGGAGCAGCCAGGCCCTGCTGATGTTCATATTATATAAAACCTTAGTTCTAAGCACAGCTTGTGAGTGCTTTTGTGGACTTGTCCTTTGCGGGATCGGGCTCTTCCTATACAAATAAATAAGTAAGTGGCACAGTTTTACAGTAATTGATTCTTTTCCATTTAACTCTCTTCAGAAAGCGGGGTACCCCCAAAACCTGGGGAAGCAGAAAACTCTGTGCCCTCGAGAACAAGGCGCCTTCTTCCCCAACTCCCACCAAGTGATAAATCAGACAGCCCCACTCCCACAGTCCTGGTGTGCCAGGAGTCCTATTCCGAGGTTACCAAGAGAACCATTGTGAAGGACCACTGTGTGGAAGCCTGTGGCGATGCCAGCAGTCACCTCTTCATCCAAGAAGACCTGGATCCGGACAGCCTCAGCGATGCCAGCAGATCTGACGATGGCTTCAGCATGGAAAAAGGCAAGAAATACAAAGAGAACAGCAAAATGCTAGAGCAGATGAGGGAAGACAATAGATCAGAGAGCCGGCAGCCAGGAGCCTCCCGGATCTCCCACGTGAGAGCTGTGAGTGAGCCAGTTTCTACTTCGTTCTACATTGGAGATGACAGCAGTGATGCAGGGGTTCCCTCCAAGCTCTCTCTGAGTGTGTCTCATGCTCGAGCAGACAAGGACAGCAAGGATCCCGAGTTTTCCTTCAAGTGTGCTGGCACACCAGTTTCTGGAAAGCCAGGGGTTAAAGATGTTAGTGCTTATATAAACACGGCTGGAAAAGTTGTGATTTCCCTTCATCAGAGTCTTCCTCAAGATCAAGAAAACATGTCAGGAAAGGAAACGGCATCTTTTGTTAGACAGGAAAGTTTTACCAAAGATAAATCAAGCAGTGGTGTTTCTCAAAATAAACTCCCACATATTTCAAGTCACCCTCTGCTTAAAGATTTAGAGGCTGTTCGGTCAACCCGCATGGACTTCAGTCAGGACACTCATCTTCTGCTTAAGGACACTGAAACTGCCTTGGCAGCACTGGAAGCCAAATTGTTTGGTCAAAGCCAACAGTTGGAGCCCTCGGAAACTGCTGGTCAGCTGGAGGACTCCTTGTCAGGGGATTCAGATGTAGACACGGCCAGCACAGTCAGCTTGGTGAGTGGCAAAAACGTCCCAGCAAGTGCCCCGAAGCGCAAAGCAGTGGCGAGCTTGCAAAAGGAGAAATCTTCCTCCACACCGTCCATCCAGGAGCAGTGTGGGCAGCCCAGCGCCCGGGACAGGCTGACAGAGAAGCGCAAAACACAAGCACCAGAGGCACCAAACCGAGCAGAGGCTTCCAAACGCTTCCAGATGAAGCGGAGCACTGGAACTCGAGGGTCACTTGACTTCACAGATGACGAGAGAAGTTCAAACTCGCCCTACCTGCCAGTCCCAGACGCGGTTGTGTCTGACCATGAGCACTCGGTAACCCGGCCTGTTCCCAGGAGGAAACCTTACACTCAGGCCACCAAGGAGGACCAGAGCAAAACGACCTCAAACGTGCAGAAAATCCAGCAGGTTCTCACCCGATCCAACAGTTTATCCACCCCACGGCCCACAAGGGCCTCGAAGCTACGCCGTGCCCGGCTGGGAGATGCTTCAGACAATGAATGCGTGGATGCTGAGAAAGCAGCCTCCAACTCGGACGCCGCTGCTCAGGGCACCAAGCAGCCCACGGAGCCGAAGAAGCTGTCCCGGCTGGACATCCTGGCCATGCCCAGGAAACGGGCAGGTTCCTTTACAGTGCCCAGTGACTCAGAGACGGCGCAGTCGAGGACGGGGTTTTCGGGCCGCAGTGCCGAGTCCTATCGGAAGACGGGCGTTTCAGAGGTGAGAGCTGCAGCCAGGAAAACGGCAGCTGCTGCCTCTGCCAAGCAGCCTTTCAGCAGGACCCGTTCAAGCAGCGTCAAGTATTCCTCCTCATCGTCCTGTAAGTGCTCCTGCTTTGTATTTCTCCCTTCTTCCCCTGTTTCCGACTTACAGGCTGCACATGGTTGCCGAGGATTAATATCACAGTAGTAGGGGTGTGGCCTTGGTGAGTACAAAAATCTGCATTAGTGAGCAGCATGGATGTTGAGATTTCCTGTGGGTTTGGGGACAGCAGAAGACTCTAATACTCAGTGTGATGGTATTGTGGTGATGTCTGTGAGGATACTACAAATAGCTACTCTTTTTTTTTCTCCACTGATTGTTTTTTGAACAACCAGTTGCCATTTGACAGTTTAGTTTAAAAGACAGAATTTAATGCCTTTCTAGTGCTACAAGGAATTCTGTTCTGTTTCATTTGTAAGATTCAAAGTTTTCTACCAGAGAGCTTATAATGGTGTCCCAGATGGCAGGTTTGAAGGCATCTGAAGCAGAACAAGAAATAAATGTCCCGTTGTTGTGAAAGCTGTTCCCTTGTTCTTCCTGTAAATGTAAATACATAGCTGGACATTGCATGTTGATTGCCCCAAGAGATTGACACTTCTGTGTACTTTCACTCAATTTTGCCATAGCTAAGGCAGGTTCACAGTTGTGATTCCTATGAGGCAGAGGTGTGGGGACTACATCACTCTGTAGGTGAGCACTCAAGAGACCCGTGAAATACCAGCATTTGTCATATTGAAATCAGGTTTCAATTAAGAAGTGGGACAATTCAGATGACAGTTGTAGGATGGTAATTGATAATGAGAGATTGTCCCTGAAACCTTTGGTGTGTTAAGGTCTATGCCTGTAGTCCTTGGTCTGCCACAGATGTGGCAAAGCAGATGTGTTTCCTTAGGATTTTAGGAGTGGTTGGTAGCAGAGGGACAGGAAGAACCCCTTTGGATGTATTTCTCTGTCCCCTTGAGAGGAATGCTATTTTCAGCAGTTTTGCGATTTTGTAAGGGATCTTTGAGTTCTGGATGTTTAATATATTTTCATGCAACTGAACTATTTATCCCTCTTGCAGTATTCATTTTTATTGCATGCTAAAAATGTTATTTGCTGCTTGTTTTGATTTGGATTGTTTTAGTGCATTCAGCTTCACCTTTAATTTTAGTGATTTTTTTTTTTTACACACTTGTATATGCATGTAAACCAGAATGTGATTAAGCTAAAAGAGTATTTATGGTCTCTTCTCTTGCCTTATTTTGAGATGATGCTATTATTAACTTCTTGTTAAACAATAACAAATTTAAAGCAAGATAATGTGGTCAGAATATTTCTGAACAGGAGGTGCTCTTTGCACTCCCTCTGCCTTTGGACCACAGGCTTCAAATAATTTGGAGAAAAATTATAAGTGTTGGCCAGTTCTTTATTTAAATGAATTGGTTTTTGATTTCCACAGCTCTGTAGCAGCATGCTAACACCTTTCCTTGTCCACAGTTGCAGCAGATGATGCTAATCCTTCCTCTGAATTAGTTGCTCTTAAAATACTAACATCCTAAATCCTTGATAGGATTGTGAACCTTGCACAAGCTCCAAGTACATGCTGGTGTATTTCAAGCTTCATTGTGCTTTCTGTCGTGTGATGCATGCTCCTGTATTATAGACATAGCAAATCAGCAGCTAGAACTCCCTTCCTGCAACAAGAGTGACATGTTGTTAAACTGGACTATTGCACTGTGCCATCAAGACTTTTTTTTAGCATGATACAACAGCCCTTGAAAGCTTTGAGTGTCAAGCTGGGGGAATAAGGAGGCAGATGTGGCTGATTTATTTCAGGAGTTCTTAGTGTTTAGCTAACCACAGGAGTTCCCAACTCTCTCAGTGGGAGAAAGTTAATCTTGCTAGTGGAGGGAACAGCATGAATTGTCTGCCCATTGAATAAGAAATGCCAGAATATTGTTGAGCTATCTGAAGAGGTTTCTGTGAAAGTCACAGAAAACATCAGAATAATCTGCATTACCAGTCCTGAAAGCTAAAGGCCTGTCTCCCATGCTCCTCTGGGTACACAATTTGTTTACTCAGGGTAATTTAAATTATACTGAGGAAGCTGATTCTGATTTCCCTTGGTGTACAGAGATGGAAAATGAGTCTCATAATTTTAAAATTGCTATTCAGTGACAGGGTGACCTCTTGATTCTAAAACTGCATTAAAAAATATATATATACAAGGTCTACAACTCTATGAATTGAATGAGCAAATTTATTTTTGTTATATATGCATCTAAAAATCCTAAGCCAAGGCATTGTTATCGCTGTGGATGAGATAGCAATGTCTAGGAATACTTCTTTAACTATACAGTTTCCACCTGCATCTTACACGCCAAATTAGCTGGTTTTGTTTGTATGATGCTGGCTTAATTCACATGTAGTGTTTCAGTGTTAGAATTGTCTTGGTAACACAGTGAAGTTCTTCAGTGTTGTAATTCTAAATAACTCATCTGGCTCTGTGTTTGGTGGGTCTTCATTCTCCAGGGACAGACAGAAGGGAATGAAGCAGTACCCGTAGAGAGGCAACAAACATTGGGAGCCCAGTTTTCAAATAAGGACACCTTGACATTTCCTATGCCAGGAAGACCTGTGTGTCTACAGATCTGCAGAACAAGTTGGGATAAGTGGGCAGCTTCCACTTGGCTCCAGGGCTTGGAGCCAGTCCAGACTGTGAACACTTTCTTGCAGAGTGTCATTAATGGTGAATTGCGAGGCAGGAGGTGAACATGGGGTGTGGACTCCTGCAAATAACACCAAGCACCACAGTCTACTCTTCACTCAAAAACCCCTCCATCTGCTTGTACTTGAAGCTAATTAGAAAAGTATCTGCAGGCTTGAAAATTGGGCTCTCTTTAGAAAAGGACTTCTGTGGGACTGTGAGGAGTCTGAAACGTGTGCTACTTACACACAGAGCTTCTGTGCATGGAAAGCCAAGTCTGTGGTAATATTTTACTACAGTGGAGGTGTTAACACAGCCATTATGATTTTCCATTGGAATTTCCCACTCCAAATTTGTACAGTGAATGTGAGCCACAGAGGGGCTCAACTTTGAAATAAGCTCAGAAAATGTGGTGTTTTAATGTAAGATCTGCACAGAAACTCTCCTTTCCTTATGCTCTTGGGCTAGTTTTGTGTTACCTTTCAGCCTTTTGTAGTTACTCTTGACTACTGTCCTCAGTCTGAAACCAATTCATTTTTTATAAGCATCAAGGCGGAGACCACAGGGTTCAGATTACACTTCTACTTCGGAGGAGGAATATGGCTCAAATCACAGCTCCCCTAAACACAAACGCTCCCATACTTCAACAGCCACACAAACACCAAGGATACGTGGCACTGGGCTGGGCAAGCAGAAGCACAACGGCAGAGAAACAGATGATGATGAAGATTTTGATGACAACCCTGACCCCTACAACTTCATGGCACAAACAGCAGAGATAGCAGAAATAGCCAGGTGAGGTGGGGCTTTATCTGTTGACCCACTTGCTGAAAATGGGTTGTTTTCTCCTTGGTGTTCAAATCAAACCCAGGTGTGGGGGTAGAAGGAGAGGCTCTCTCCTGTTGTTTGTGTGCCCACAACTCCTTTATATATGAACATTGACTTGGGAAGGTTTTAATAAACCTTTACAGCCTGGATGTGCTGTTTGTACCTTGTATCTACAAAAGGGCAAGGTGCAGGGCATTGTCTCATGGTTTGTTTCTTGTTCAAGCTGTGGGAAGTCTAACTGTTTATACCTGCATATCTGCTCTCTGCTGGAAGTCACAGTGTGGTTGGTGTGAACTCTCCTAATTCTCTGCAGAGGAAGTCAAATGAATTAGCAAAGACTGAATATGTAAACTGTTGAAGCTGCTTTGCCTGAAGCTGGTGAGGGAGCAGTAAGAAATAGCTGCAGGGCAGAAACCTCCTTGCTTGGCACAACTGAATCTGAACCTGTCTAGACCTTGTATATAAATGAATCGTTGCTTAGCTTGATGTCCCTGGATACGGTACTTCCTGTGTACTGGTGGTCTGACGGTTGCCTGGAGGACTTCAGCAATAAAGCAAATAGGTTCTTTTTTTAAACAGTGGCATTTGAGGTTTGTCATCTCTAATATGCAACTGTGTTATGCCAACTTTCCAGAAATACTGGTCTTCCATTGTACTGGCCATACTTGAAATACTTTTGCCAGAGGAAGCTGCCTTGTGTCTGCTTTTGGCCGCATCTCCCTCGCCGCTGCTGCACTCACTTCGAAAGGGCTTTTCTTGCCTGAAAGTTGCTGTCAAGCTGCTAGAAAGTGTGTCAGCCTTCAAATCTGGCTTGTCTACCTATGCTGCACGAAGTGTGTGTGTGAGAGATGCCGCTCCCAGCAGCATTCCCAGCACCGGGAGCACTCGGCTCTCAGCAGCTATAAATAAAGGCTTGCGTCAGACTTGTCTGGCGCTGTACCGTGCAGGGCTCTGTCACAGAGTCTGCCTGCTAATTGCAGTTCTGACTTCCCTTCCTGCACCCGAATTAACTGGGAGGGGTTTAGAGGAGTCAGGGAGAGTTAAAAGGGAAAATGCCACTTGTTTACAGTACTGAATCACATAATGGAAGTGTTTGGTGACAGCTCTATCCAAACCAGCACAGAGAGGGGTTACCTTATACAGGCAGCTTAACCTGCATTTTATTAGTTCAGCTATGCATTTTCTTTCCAAGGAAATGTTTTGATGAACTGACAGTTTTATCACATTGCTTGTTTGCCTTGTGGGTCCCTTCCAACTTGGAATATTCCATAATAACATTTTTTTTTTGGATGGGTGTTTTAGGGTTTTGGTTTTTTGGGGGGTTTTTGTTTTTTTTTGTTTTTTGTTTGTTTGGTTGGTTTTTTTTGGTTTTTTTTGTTTGGTTGGTTTTTTTGGGGGGGGGTTTGGTCTTGTTTTGTTTTTGTTTATTTTTTCATTAAAGGAAGACAGTTGTTTCAGATGAAGCTGACTAGCTGTAAGATTATTTTCTGTCTTGGAAGTTTTCCTTTAAAATTACCACAACAGCTACTTTTGGTCTGAAGGGTTTTTTTAAAGCTCTATTAGCAACAATCCAGAGACTTAGGAACTGTTTTTGAGCTCTAGAGCAAATAGAGCAAGGTGCTGTCGACACTGAGTGTTTAACTGAACACCTGTTAATGGGCTTGAAGTTTCAAGACTTGATTTCTGAAAACCATATTCCTCTACGGTATGCCACGCTTACTCTCATAATCCCTCATTCTCCAGGAGAATGTGGAAGCATATTGTGATTTTCAGTCTACAGACAACAAGGAAAAGGAATGGAAAACAAAGAAGACTGAGGAAGAAAAATTAACTATATTGTATTAAAAAAACAAACAAACAAGAGAAAGAAGTAGAGTAGATTGATGGGGGAGCAATAACGTAAAATTTCTTTATGGATTGTCTCCAATACTTTCTGGCAGTGTGTAGTCACTAGAATTTGCTTTATATCAATTCTCCACTTCAAAGCTGGATTCAGGAAGGAAGGAAATTTATTTTATGTGCAGCCAGAATGTTGCTCAGCACCCTGCCAAGGAACCCCAAAAACCTGTGCTTGCCCTAGCCTCTGCAGAGGTTATAGTTCCCACAAACCTTTTGTGGCTCCCCTTTTTGTATTTTATGAATATGCGGCATGTTGTATTCTGTGTCCTAACGGTTCCGCTCCATTGCCTGTGCTTTAGGCTCAGCCAAACCTTGGTGAAGGATGTGGCCATCCTTGCTCGAGAGATTCACGATGTTGCTGGAGATGGGGATTCACAGAGTTCCTCAGGGACAGGACCAAGCCCCTCCCTCAGCTCTGTGCCCAACACTCCGGCTTCCACCATATCCGCGAGAGAAGAGGTAAGGTCTGGAATCACAGCAGTCTCTGCCTCTCGGTGCTAGGAAGTACATGGGGCATGGCTGGGGTGGGAGACCAGGGCAGCATCCCGAGTTGCTTCAGCACTGAAAAACCTTCATTCCTTGTCCTCCTCAAAAGCACCACCAGAAAGACCAACTGCAGCCTATTTAGGGTGCTCTTTTATTTTGTCCTCTGTGCCGCAGCCAGCCTTGCAAAATTGGGGAATCATTTAATCATCTAAGGCTCTCAAGGCTTCTGTTCAGACACTGGTCCCTGAAATTTGCATCTGAGGAACAGGATGGAGGGCGTGTGTTGTTCTGCTGTGCCAAGGAGCCAGAGCCTTCCTCTTTGTTTCACACAAGACACTGACCATGTGCTCTGGCTGCACTCTCTGTGTCAGCTGTGTGTTTTGTACCTCTGCTGTGTCCTTTCTGCCAGGACTGTTGAAATGCTGTGCAGGTGCTGCTTGAATCCCTTCCCTCCATCTAAGTACTGATGGAGGAGGGCAGGGACTCTGGAAGTTGTGCAGGGAGGCAGGCAGGTAACTTGGGAAGTGCTGTCTCCCAGCCCTTCAGTGAAGCTGTGGCTTCCTCCCAAACTGTGCAGCACAGTTTGTCTGCACTAGGCTGGAAGGAAAGAGGCAATTTCTTAATTAGCTTCACAACTGCTGCAGCACAGAGACCAGCTCAGCTCAAATTTGACTGCAAGGTCACTAGGAGGTTTCAGCTGCTAAAGCAAAATTGCCTTTGCTACTGTATCGGTCCAAATTCCCTCCTGTGTACCACCAGCGTGGGCTTAAAAATTACACAGCTCTCTGCTGCTCAGATGGTTCCCCCGGCCCCCCTGTTGGTTTTGACTGTTGTGAGAATTGCAGACCCATCCTAGGCAGGGTTCAAAGCTGAGACCAAACCTGTTACTCTGCCAAGAGAGTCCTTGGAGGCCGTGTGACCCTGCTGTGATCAGCACTAGAGGTGCAAAGCAGAAGTTTGGGCAGATACCCAGGAGATCAGGCACGTGTGGCTGTGGTTGTGCTAGACCGAGTCAGCTGCAGCCTGCTCAGGGAGGGGCTTGTCCCGCGGCGTTTTGGAGCCAAAGTGCACAAATGTTTCACAATAACTGTGGGCTCTGAGATAAAGGGTTTTATTGCGTTGTTTCCTTGCAAGTGCCACGCCTGCCAAGCTGCCTTTTGTATTAGTCTTTTCAAGCAGTAAAGGTGGCATGCCTACTGTACTTGTGACTTGCAAATAAAACATTTTACTCGGCCCCCACTTGCTTACAGACAAGCAGGGGAGGAAGAGCAGCATCCCTGCTATTTTTTTGTAGTGCCACTGAAGGGTCAGCCATAAGTCAGCTCATACATAGGAATGTTCCCAGCTGCTAGAGTAAGACACCTGCAAAGTAGTGTTCCTGCTCTGTGCAAAATGACAGGCTCCAGAGCGTGGTGATGAATAGCAGAATCACAAACTCAGGGTTGCTCGGACCTGGATGAGGGTTTCTCTGTGGCTTTGCCATGCTGCTGTGTTGGACATGCCAGTCAGTCCCTTACAACAGTCAGGAGAGCAAATTCAGGACTGTCACACTGTAGGGAATACTCCAGGCAGCACCCACTGCTAGAGCAGTTTTTGAGATCTTATAGCAGTGTGAAGGACAAACCACTGATGGGAGCCTGTGAAGACAGATCAGGAGCTGTGTTATGGTGTGTTATCATAACCTGTGTTATGGTGTGTTCAGGTAGTGGCTGAAAACACTCTAAGGGCTTCTAATGAGGCTTCCTCTGAACAGGAGTGGATATCAGCATGATTCCAGCAGGGCCAGCATCTGGCAGCCCGTTTGAGTTACACCCAAAAGGCCACAGTGCACTGGTGTTGCTGCCTTACATTTCCAATAGCCAGGAAGAGGTTCCGTCAGCAGGGCTTTCTGCTGGCAGTGCTGAGATGTGGAGCAGCCTCCAATAGTTTGGGATCCTCAACAGTGCAGCTTGGGGGTCTTGTTATCACTACCAACGATACAAACTGATGGGAGTTTAATAAACAGACACCTGACCTTTGGTACTGGACCAGGTTCAGCACCAGTGTATCACCACACCTGTTTCCCACAGTCCTAAGTGTTGTTGAAACTGTGCTGAATTAATAATTTCAGCTTGATGCAGAGAAGCTGCTGGGAAATGTCTGAAGATCAATGTGTGAGATGCTAAGCACTGTGAACTTTGTGAGTGTTTATCAAACAACTTTACATTAAATATTCTAGGAAAGGACACAGTAATGAGAAATAGCTACCATTGTTATAATAGTAATATATTGAAATATCTGATAGAAGGGATTATGTGAATAAGAAAAGTTTTTTGTGTGTGGCTGTCTCTTATGCTGCAATGGCTTATGCAGTGTTGTATGCCATTCTGCATTCTAGTACTAAATATTTATATCTATTCCAAAAAAGTGGGGGAAATGCAGGATAAATAAGAACTGATACTGGAATCACTTTTGAGTTTTTAATGCTGTACCAGAAACATAATTTTGGACCAGTGTGTGGCACAGCATTTCTCAGCCTCAAATGAACTGCTTTTTAAATTACTTTTATTAAGAAGCCTGGTTAAAGTTTAAATGAGGAGTATCCTCTTATAAGTTAAGGTGGAGCCTTAGATTTAAACTTTATATTTCATGTTCTGTCCTTTCAGATTCAGTGCTGGCTTGGATGTTTGCCAGGGAGGATTTCCATTTCCCCTGCGCATGTTTAGGGTGTTTGTTTTTCTAGCCTCAGCTGTATAGTTTACGATAAGATCGATTCTTGGCATACAGAACTGAGTACTTCTACAAATTAAGCAAATTTAAAAAAAAGAAACCAACCAAACCAAAGAAAGAGTTCAGCAAGGGTGAAACCTTCATGATTTGTGTTTACCGAAGCCTTGGGTTGTTTGGGATGCCTTGCTTTGTGGGTGTGTAGGTTTTGCAGGACCCAGCTTTCTGCAGAGCTCAGCCATGAAGCTTAAACCTCAGTTGCTGCAAACACAGTCAGGTTGGGTCACCAAAAATCACTGGCTACTTCTGCGAATTTTAGCTCTGCATAAGATTCTTTTGGTAGGTCTGTTTAAAAAAAGTTGATAATGATGCAACAAAAACTAAAGAGCCTGATGAAGTTTGATAAGTTGTTTTGTAACATACTCAGTATGAGTTGGTACAACAAGAGGAAATGCTTACAAGGTGTAACAGAACAGAGACCATGAGAAAATAACAGGTCATGTAAAAAAATCTCTTGTGATGGTGGAGCAGGTGCTGTCCTTACCTTGTTTTCAGCTGGTTGTGCTGAGACCTGCTCAGTGCAGGAATATCTCATTCCCTTCTGACACTTCTACTGCTGCAGTCAGCCCAACTTACTGTTTCTGCACTTGATGAAAGGAAGCTTATTAGCTAAACATTTTGGCTGTTGTGCCCCTGCACCATAATATCTCACACCTGCTGCCTGTGTATAACCCAAGTGCTGCTGCATAGTGTGGGGAGCCTGGACCTTGGATGGCACACGGTTTCTCACAAGGAGCTCTGTGCTTTGCCAACCAAAGAGCCTCTCGGGCTGGATGTTCAGCCCTTTCCCAGAGGGCTCTGGATTTCACTCAGCCCAGTCTGGTTTGGAGTAACTGGGGAGCTGCCTGAGGCCACCTCAGCAGGACTGGCTGGTGACCAGGATCTCCGTGGGCTTCGGTGCATGATGGGGGGTGGGCAGCAAGTGCTGGTCCTCAGGAATGTGCTTTTGGGAATGTCAACCCCAAATAACCCCAAACCCTGTGTTCTCTTTGATACTTGCTGTCACAGTCATTCACTAGCATTGATCTCTTTGTTTCTGTTTTAACACAGATTGCTCGTAGATCTTTTCGGCTGGCATATCCATCTCAGGTGCACTTTCCATCCCATTATTTTTGTATCTTTGTCTTGTCACTGTTATTTTCTTCCCCTTCTTTTAAAGTTTTTGTCAATAAACCAAAAAGGAGTAACTGTCTTGTCATTTCTGTTCTTCCTGTAAATTATTTGCATTTTTAGTGGTTTTTTTGTATTGCTTTTTCATCTCTTTCATGTGTTACTAAATAGTTTCTGATTAATTTGAGTGTGTCTTTAATGTTGCATTGATATATTAAGACATAAGATACGGGAAAACAGGGTCCTTTTGAGTTTTAGCTAAATTCAAAAAAGACAAAGATGTACTTTTCCATACGCGCTCAAGACTCAAAATTTTAAAGTAGAATAGTCCCACAGAGTTTTGTGGTATGACTCCAGTGGGTAGGCACTTGCAGGATTGGGGTCTAGTAATTTGCTTACCAGCCCATACCTGTCTGAACAAGACTTAAATGAATCAGTGTTCCCCTCAGGCTTGCCTGAAAATCTGCAATACCTGCAGTGAGTGCCTGTGAGCCTACTTTCCCTACTAATTTTTAATGACTCATTACTCATTATTTCCAAGTTGGTGCAGCACATTCCAGAAGCAAGTCTGAACTACCAGAAAGTGCCTCCGGGATCAGTGGAACTGAAGGATTTTGACCAAAATATGAACGATAATAGAGAAGAGGATCCCTCAAGAAAAACAAGGACAAGAAACCGTGAGGAGGCAGGCCACCTTTTTCTTTACTTTATATATGACATTGCTTTAAGCTGCTGTATGTATACTTGTTCTTTGCAAGCTGCCAAAGGAGTCTACTCAAAAAAAAAAAACTCCCCACACTTCTCAGCAGCCCTGATGTGTGTGGGTATAGAAACACTGTTTAAAAAGAAAAAAGAGGAACAGAACCATCCCTCTTGCCAGTAGTGACTGGAAGTTTCCTCTCTTGTGTAAAATGCCAGTAAAACCTGAGGCTTGGTCATGGAGGGCACATTCAGTGTCAGAGCCTTCTTAGGCTACTTCACTGCTATCTTAGAGAAGAACTCAAACATCTCAACTTGGAAATCTGAAGCACTGGTAGTTAAATGGCACCTTACTGTTCTGCAGCTGACATCCTGGTTAGAGCTGCTCACGGAGCAGCAGTGGCAGGATCTGGACCTTAGGAGGGGTGTGTGGGTGCTGTGGCACAGCTGGTTGGCTGTGCCCTGCAGTCTGTGAGCATTGCTCCCTCCAATGTTTGCAGTTTGGTGTGATTCTTCTGGGCTGAGAGAGTAGGGTAACCTGCAAATCACTGGGGTGGTGCTAAAGGCTGAGAAAGCCTGGCCAGCACTCGAGGCTGGGGATGGTGTTGGGATGAGGGGTGTAGTGATGGTGCCAGGGCGAGGAGGAGGGAGCTGCTGACCCAGCACTGGCTGTGGCTCCTGCTGCCTGTCTGCCTGCCAGCTGTGGTGGGAAGGAAGAGCTGGGGCGGAGGCTTCAGGGAGGCAGTGCAGGCAGGAGGGGAGTGCTGGCTGCAGCACAGCCACTCTGGAGGTGGAGTGTGACTCACACGGGCACATACTGGGGACCGTGGGCTGAGCCCTGGTACTCATCCTGTCCTGTGACTGGTTTGAAGCAATCCCTTCCTCTGCTGTAGAGGAGTGCCAGGGCTGGATAAAAAATGCAGCTTCAGAGACCCCCCAGCTTGATGGGGGCTTTCTTGGCAGAAGCCTAGAGGCTCTGCTAAACCACAGGAGTTCAGAATTTGGGGATTGATAGTATTTTGTTGTTACTTTTAATAAAGCATAATGTAACATTGTAGGATACCTGGCTGTGAAAGCGGTTTGAACTCGTGTGTCACATTAGGTAGTTTCAGCGAGACTGCTTGTGGGGCTTCTTGCATTGTGATTTGACTTTTTGGGGTTCTTTTTGTGAGGTGTGGAAAGTCCTAAGTGCTGTTCTTTCAGAAATGCTTAAATGCTTATGTTAATGCAAACAGCTGTGTCTCTGTCTCTAGAAAAAGTCTGAACTAGTTAATATTAACCTTTTTGCCAAAGTGCTGCAATAAAGCTGTATGTCATCCTAATCTTTCTCGAACTTCAAATATTATCCACACAAACAAAGATGTTTCAGTGGAGATCATTTACTGTACAAAAATTTCCTGTTTTGTAATATGCTACTTTTGCTAAAAGTTCTCCAATCTGTCCTCATATTTTAGGTAATCTTCGACAATCTGATGTTGAACCCAGTGTCCCAGTTATCACATACAATCCGTGAAAATACAGAAAACCTCGCTGAAAAAATGAAGTAAGTAACTTCTTGTCCCTGGCCTGAAATATTGACTTGTTGGTGAGTTTGTTGACTTGCCACTTGTGGAAGATATTGTACTGTTGTCGTGGAAAGTTCTGTAATCAGGATGCAGGGAATCTAGATGTAGGAAATTGTGTGTGTGTAGTGAACCAGAGGTAATATGATTATTTGCTATCACTTTTCCTCATATCTTTGGCCTTTGGAATTTTAATGCTGGATTTGTAGTGCCTGTTGATGCCTTGACTTTGAAATGCTGCCTATGCAGGAGATACAGCAGAAAATTGGTAGATTGTCTCTTCTTTCTTTTTCTGTACTAAGGCTTTTGTAAATATGCAGGTTACAAAGCTTGTGAAATCTTCTCGAAGTTTGTTGTTGCTCTAGAGACATCAGTTAGGGAAGGACTTTGGATTGTTCCTAAATCAGCTGAAAGGAGCTTTGTTCAGCTGCTAATCCACTAATCTCTTTAGTTGCCTCATCTTGTGATAATTAAGTCTTTTAAACAAGCAGTTTTTTGATGGCAATTTTAAGATCTGCTCTGCATCTTGTGTTACAGGATTCTGTTTCAAAACTCAGAAAGGACCTGGGAGGAGATGGAGGCCAAAATCAATTCAGAAAATGAAGTGCCAATTCTGAAGACATCAAACAAAGTAAGCCCATGCAAACAAGTGAAATACTAAAGACTTCATCCATGAAAGCTTTGTAAGAAACCAAACCAATTTCTGACCCTTCTCAAATCCATTTCTGAAATTCTAGTCCATTTTCATGTGTTGAACTGCTGGGTTTCATTACTGTTTGAAGTGTGACAAAGTGAGTTCCTTCTGTGGTTTTGTTTCACCAAACTCTTTCCCAGTTCTTTGCCATTCATGTTCAGACTGGGTCTCAACAGATGGTGAAGTTCAGGCTCATTAGGCCTCATTTAAACATTTACCGAAGAGTCACCTGTCATGTGGCTGCCACAGCTTCAGTTGCAGACAGGTGTTTCTCATGCATGTTTTTCTTCACCTGTAACTGTTTGATACTAGGGCAGTAAAAATCCACCTCAGGGTGAATTCATTCAGGTGATTCAGCCTCAAGATGATGTTTGTGCTCTCATGACATTCCATTGTCCTTGAGGGGCATTGTCAGTAAGGATTTAAGTAGAGCAGTGGACCAGCAAATATGATTAATGCTAACCAGCCTTGTGCAAGACCGTGTTGCTTGGGGCTGCAGCAGTCTAAATGTGTCCAAATGCCTTGTCTGGTGTAGGAGTTGAGTTTACAAAGATCCTTGTGTATCTCATATTAAGGAGGAGTCTTTGTACAGGTGTAGCATTTTGTATCTAAAAGCCACTGTGGCTGTGAATAGGTGGTGTAGTAGCACTTGGTGACATGGTGCGGAACAGGCTCCCTGTGCACTGACCAAATGCACCTCAGTACAGCTTTTCTGTTAAATGAGCAAGGTTGGGCCTGACTTTGAATCTTCTTGACCAGATAAGACAGAAGCAGTAAGAGTAGATTCCTGTGTCAGTTAAATGCTCTGTTGCTTAATTTTCCATTCTGATGCTTTTGTTTCTAGGAAATCAGTTCGATCCTGAAGGAGCTCAGGCGAGTTCAAAAACAGCTTGAAGGTTGGTCATCTAAAATATTCCTGTTGTCTCTCAAATGCCAGTAAAGTTGCACAAAATAAAGTAATGTTGGTCTGATTTGTCAGTAGAAACTGGGAAAGGATGCAGAACATCAGGTTGTTACCACGTTGCTGTCTGATGAGTACATAGGGAATTAATAATAGATTTATCTTATACTGACAGTTTTTAGAAAAATTTTTGACTATTGAAATGTAGAAGCTGTTGCTGTGGAAATGCTTTGATTGTGATAATTAGCATATCCCCATAAGAGAAACTGGTGCAGGACTGCTATGATGATATAATATTTAGCAGCTCTTTCGGCTAATAAGCTGCAGTATGTTTTTTGGACTTGAATATTGCACATGTATCTCTACATTAGGAAAAGCAAGACAAGCTCTTGTAATAAAGGCATGTAAAAACATCCAGGCATCATTTTAGGCTCCTGCTAAAAGCCTGGCATTTGGCTACCGTAGTTTGTCTCTTCCAATTTAACCAGAAAGTTGAGAGTCCACATCTCTTTAGTCTGGGAGAGGTTTTGCTTATTAAAGCTGTTCAGACCTGAAGGTACTAATGAGGAAAATAACCTGACTAAAGTGAATAAAAGTACTGCTTAAAGTTCTACTGCCTTCAAAATGAAGGCAGAAGACTTCTGTTTGGAGACTTTGCTGACTGCTTCTAATGTGTTTATGGTTTTTTTTGGTTTTTTTTTTTATTTTTTTCCCAGTCATAAATGCTATCATCGACCCTACTGGAAACTTGGATATAGTTGCCAGTAACAAAGCATCTTCTGCTGCTAAACAATCTACAGCCACTAAAGTCAGGACTGCTAACAATTCTGGGTCCACACTGGAGACTTTGTCCCTAGCACAGATGAGAAACTGCGCTCAGAAATCGAACTGTGGATCTTCTAGCTTGCAAGATTCGAATTTCATTCCAGATGGAGAGAAATATGTGATCTGATACAATATTTTGTATTGCTGTTATTCTGTAATCTACTGTCGCATTAGTATTGTGTATGAGTGGTTTGTGGACAGTTTGTGTGGAGCAGTTGTTTAGATTGCTAACATGTTGCACAAAAAAGAAAAATCTATGCTGTGAGGGTGAATGGAAAGTCTGTGTATGCCTTTTAAACAAGACTAGCACTGTGGAGCAGCACATACTCAGCACAGAGGCAAACTGATTTTTACAAAATTACTCACTTATTCTTCCAGCGTGCCATAAGAAAACAGGCTTTCAATATTTTTCATTCAGTACTGCTGAGACTAAAATGTTCTTCCATTGGCCTGTTTCTAACTGTTCAGTTGTAATGAGGCTCAATTTGAAAAAAAAGCCAAAACCTTTTTTGGTACTATATTTGGGTTTGGGTTTTATTTGATTGAATTTTTTTGATGTGTACAAGTGAAGCGTTACAGCTCTGTTGGAATCAACTTGCAAATCCAAGAGAACGATTGTGCAATATCATGGGTTTCTGAGAGAAACCCGTATTGCAGTTGTGTAAGATTTCCTTTCAGCAGTCATAAAAAGGCAACCACACTGAAGTTGTGCATCTGTTTTTCAAGCCAAAAACCAAAACAAGACAGAATAACCCCTTCTGTTTTATCTCTTGGGAAAGTATGAAAGTTATTAATGGTATGAATATAAAGACTATTGATACAGCTACTATTTTAGATGATATTTCAGACCCAAAGTTTGGGGTAGGTACAAAAAGTTAGATTTTTACAATTTAGCTTGCCAGATTTTCATGATTTTGGTACAAATGCTGTCTTTAAGCTGCTTTTCTTTTTTAATTTAAATATACAGTCTTTTCATAATGCGCTACAAATGCTCTTGGCTGGGCCAAAGACTAAGATGTTTGCAATTACCCAGTTGCAAAGAAAACCATCTGTTCCAATGGCTCATGGAATAAACTTAATTACACAGTTGCTGTGAACTAGTGCAATCACTTGACAGCACTGAAAAAATAATAGCTTCAATGTAGCTCTACCTTTATGGCTAGTTCTGTTATGAATTTTCTTTTTCAATGCAAAAGTGCTTGCAAAGGCCACCATTGTGATGTTCTTCAGAAACCATTCAATAGTGTCAAGCACTTGGTACATTTGGGATTTATGTCTCTGGATTTAATTTTTTGGTCTGTTACAATCCTAGAAACACTAAGGGTTGTGTACAGTTGTTTGAGCAATTTCTTATTTTACAAAAGTTGGGGTTTATATTCTGTCTTTGTGTTAAACTGCAAAACACTAGGCAATTTTTATTGCTTTAAGAGCAAAAATTTTGGTTTTGAGGGGATCTCTTCCAGATGTGTTTGCTCCCAGTTTTTTCTGTCTTGGATAGATTCCTTTTTCATTCTTCCAGGTCAGCAAATAGTAATCAGGTAAAGAAATTCTTTTGTAGCTGTGGAGAATACATTTACTGGGAAAGGTGAGCAGATGAGTTCCACTCTGCCCTCATACAGTATGTAGTTTAACCAGTGAAAATGGTTTCCCAAGCTTGACTGCTTCTCGTGTGCTGACTCTATATTTTGGGGTGAGTAGTGGATTCCTTAGTTAGCTTCAGTAGTTACCTGAGCTTTTCTGCTAGAATGTTGTAACAGTGGGAACCTGTTAAAATAATTTAAATAAATAGGGATGCTCACAAAGTGTTTAACCTTACTAGTGAAGGTGATTGCTTTCCTGGTGAAACCAGTGAGAGCTTTCCATCAATTTCAGCAGAGACAGGATTGGTCCCAAAACGGGAGTATGTCAACATGCCATTAGTTTATTTTTGAGCCTGCAGGATGCTGGCTGGTAAATAGTAGGTGCAGATATCCTTCTGAGATTTCCAGTAGGCCATAAGCTCATCTGCTTGTGTGGAGATGCTCTTCCACGAAGAAATCTGCTGGATTGCACATAGATGAATGCAGAATAAAAAGAATTTGCCCTTGATGTTGTTCTGCCTGTAATATACGCGCTATCTGAATGTGTTAATTCAGTCGTTGATTCTGATCTGTCTTTCCTTGAAATACCTGACTGTGTCCTTGGTGAATATCATAAGTGGTGGTATCATTCCTGACATATGACACACAATTTTTCAAGCCCTTTTTAGGTAGGGTTTGAACTGACCAGGTGCTACCCCAACTCACTAGGAGTTGAAGGACCTTCACAGATAAGGTGTTGCTGTTAGTTTCAGTTTTGCTGTAGAGACAAGTGAATTACTAAGACATGCATCTGACTTCTCTGATTATTTGTTATTTCCACATCTTCATGGCTACGCGCAAGTGGATTCTGTTTCTCTGTGATGTGTCCTTGATGGGACTTCTGTTTACTTTCACTTGAAAATTGTTTGATTCTTCTTTGATTCTTGAACACATCAGGGAGGGATTTTCTCCCTTGGTTGCTCTGTTCTGAGCTAGAGAGCGAGCCCACAGACACCTTGCATCAATTAAATCAACCTGCAAAATACGGTACCTCTTCAAGTGACTAATGAGAATGCAACAATCAGTGTCTCTTGATAATTTGGAAATGAGTGTGTGAAGGCAGGGAGGATGCACAGCTTGATTTGTTTCATTTGTGACTCAGCCAAACTGTAAAATGCTTCTATGTCCTGACACAATGCTCATTCTTGGATCTTTGCATTTGAAAAGGTTTTGCTAGTCAACGATGAAACGCAACATATTTTTTTCTTGTGTTCACTGCTTCTGAAGTACTGTGGTTTGCACTTGTCTGCTCCAGATAAGCCAAAGAGCTATCCACTCCTCTGCTGATTGTTGGTTCTTACAAGCAGTACTGTATGCAACCATGGAAACATGCCTGTGTGACTCCAATGTGAGCCTGACCCATGTGTAGTGGTGTATTTGGGGGGCCCAGGATCAGTGCACGAGGTTCCTGCTGGCTCCCATGAGCTGTGGATGGGCCCTGCATTGAGCTTGGCAGGGGTGACACTGCCCTGTGTGTCACACCCGTGCCACTTGGCTTTCATGTGTTTTGTGTCTGACTAAAGCAATGTAACGGAGGGTGGGATTTTTGAAGTCTTGGGGAAGCAGGTGCTCAGGTCCTTTTGGGTTTTCCTTATGCTTTGGGTGCCTGATGCCCTGAGCACCTTCCAAAATCCCAGCCCTCAGCTCTTCCACTGTACTTGAAATTTTTTCAGTTTGACACTTTCAAATGTAAAATCCTGTTATTCTGTTCTGATGGTGTGAATGTAAATTCCTGTGAGGGTGTGCAGGAGCTTGGGAGCGAGGACCCAGCTGGGTCTGTGGTGGTGTCATGTTGTGGTCATGCTCCAGGAGGAAAGAACGTCTGCATCATCTTTGAGTATTTTAGTAAAGGTACAATTAGTGGAATGTTTACATACAGCCTACTGACAAAAAAAAAAAAAAAAAGATAAAAAAGTGTAAAGTATTTAAGTGCAAGACTCTACTAGTTTTTTCTTGTTTTGCAGATCACACTAGCTATTTTTGAAGTTGGTATATGTGTATAACTTTTGCAAAGACCAGACAGAACTACCTGTTCACTTTCAATGTGCCCCGTGCTGAATTGTGCCTATTTCTCTCTGCTGTTGTTATGCTGCTGATTCTGCTGTTCTCAACTGTTCACTGGATCATTCCATTTGCATGCAACACAAATGCAAGCTGAGCTGTCTGAGAGTAAAGCTGAAACACGTTTGTATAACTTGAATCGATTAATGACTTTCTCTTTTCCACGCCCTCTTGAAATGCTGTGTATAATTTTGATTTGTTTCTTCTGCCGTGATTTCTTTCCACTTTTGGTTTGTTGTTTTTTTGGGGTTTTTGTTTTTTGTTTTTTTTGACTAGTAATTTATTTTTGTTTGGATTATAGGCAGTATCTGTACATTTTGTTTCAAGGTGATATTGTGGATGTCTTTAAAAAACCAAATTGTTATTTTATATAATTTTATCATAAAGTTGCTCTAATAAATCATTCTTTTATCATGTGACAGCAATGCTGGATGTTGTGCATTAATTTGGAGGAGGATGTATGTTTGGTGGATGGATTGTTCCAGCTGCCTGTTCTCACAGGTGTTAAGTGCAGTGCAATGACAGAATTGTCAGCAGCTGAAGGTCAGCACAAGTGGAGCAGTCCTGGTGACACCTGTGGCTGTGCAGATCCCTCTCCAAAGAACAGGAGTTCCCCTACTCCCCCAGAACTTCTGGGGTTCAAGTCCCCAAGTCCCTTTCACAGGAGGGTGGCACATCTGAGTGTTGTATGGTGATCCTTGATTTAAAATTTTTAGTGCTGTTTTGTTTCATTGCCATGATTAACATGGTGGTCGAATCCAGCCTGGAAGTGATCATTCCCCAGGAGGTATGTGACTGCAGATACATTATTAGGCTTTTTTGTTGTTGTTGCTCCCACTTTATATAGGTATGTGTATGTGTATAGATACAGTTTATGTGTCTGTGAAATACTTTTTGATGTTTCCCTTCATTCTACCAGTCTCCTCCTTCCCTCCTGCAGTTCTGTCTGAGCTTTGCATCCTTCCTGGCAGTTGTGAAATAATGTAAATTCCTCCTTCTCTGTGCTGCCTTCAGTCTCTCCCACCCTGCCTGGAGCCACGTGGGACTCTGCATTAGCACAGCTCCTGTAGGAAGCAGAACACATGCAGCTGATAAAAACGTGGCATTGTTTGCCAGCAATAAAGAAAGAGGAAGAAAATATTAGTCCCTAACTAGAATCACTGGGAGATTTTCTGTCTCCTGGTTACCTTTCCATTAGATACTTGAACGTGGAAATCTTTTACATTTAAAAGCTTTAGGGAGGGATTTTGTGTTTAAAAAAAAAACAATAAATTTTATGCCTCTCTTAAAAAGCCTTCTGAAGCTTAATTCATGTGCTATGTTTGCAGAGGTTTTCTGTGTTCTCTTACACACTAACAATATTGCCTCTCCCCAGGCTTCCCTGACAGCACGGAGTGGTGTTTGAGTTGGGATGCTGGGCAAAGGGCCCTTCTGAAATCAACAGTGCACCCACTTCATTAATTTTTAACAGTTTGATTGAATAAACATAAGAGGTGGTGGAACTATGGCCAAAACTATTTGCAACATAATGAAAGCTGCTAGAATTGAAAAATAAAAGATGGGAAAAGTAATGATCTCCTCTGTGCATCTTCCTGCTGAGCCTTCAGCTGCAAGCCTGGCTCTCCAAAATCCACAGCTGCTTTGGGAAATAGAGCCTGGTTTTCCACGTGTGCCTAGCAGGGAACACCAGAGTGCTGTGCCTTGAGCAGGGTTTCAGAATCCTTTCTCAGAACAAAACTTTTAACTCTTTGGAGGAAACAGGTTCTGGTTTTTGGATGTTGTGTGAAGATCCAGTGGCAGAGCCTCGCCTGTTGGGTTCTGCCTGCCGCTGGGATGGTGGGACAGCACCGTGTCTTTCTCAGCAAGGACACCCTTGGCCTTGGAAGAGCAAAGCCCTGCTGCTCTCAGCTGGTGAGATGGGGCAGCAGGGGCAGTTTTCATGGG
>VXBU01005728.1:1151181-1177051 GCA_013400315.1 Bombycilla garrulus
TTTTTTTTTTTTTTTTTTTAGCATTTTATTTCTTCAATTTCTTCTCCTGTCTATTTGTTTACCTTTCTTCCCTGATTTTGGGGTTTCAATGTGAATAATTCTGGCAAGTTTCGATCCTTTTCACTGCACCTTATTTGAGTATAAAGGCACCTTTTAAAGGTCATCTAGTCCAACCCCCCTACAGAGAGAGGGGACATCTTCAAGTAGATCAGGTTGCTCAGGGCCCTGTCCAAGCAGACCTTGAACAGTTGTTCCTCACTTTCAGTGCAGCATCTAAGAACACTGGCAGTAGCTGCAAGCAGATCTCTTATTCAAGGGTTGTGATTTATTCACCTGCACAGGTAGTCATCCTTTAGCTGGTGCATCAGTCTCTTGGTGATCACTTAAATCTTCTCCTCTGTGGGTTCTGTTCTAGCTCCAAATCTTAGGAGCAATTCTGATGCTTGGTCTTGTCCTGACGGCTGTTTACTTCATGAGTGTGGACAGCACAGTTGATGCTAACAGAGAAGAAGCAGCAGTTGTCAGCATTTACACACAGGTGGAGGAGGAAGGACTCTACAGAGATCTCCCAGAGGAAGAAGGACTCTATGGAGATCTCCCAAGAACCACAATAACTGAGAAGGGCACCAACAGATCCAATGACTCCTGCAGGTGAGTCAGGTTAGATGGCACAAAAGTCATCCCCAGATGAAGAAATAGCTACAGTACTGATAATATTAGCATGGGTTTTAATCTCTTCCCACTGTATCATAAGTGATGAAGCACCACTAATTTGGGAAGAGTGGGGGTGCTGTTTAGGCACTGGGTAATTGGTAGCTGCTGTGAGGGGCAGTAGGGCTCCTCTCCCAGTCCTCTGCTCGTATGCTCATCTCAACTCCGTTGCTCCTCTGCCACCTCCAGCCATCTTCCTTTTGTGGCAGCAGTGGGAGGCAGCAGAGTGACCAGCTGGCAGAGCAGGCATGGTAAAATAAAAAGCTCAGAATGGCTACTGGGAAACCATTCTGCTGAATTTGGGAGATACTACAACAATGTAAGTCTGGCTATAAAAACTAGGGGTAGAGAGGACTCCTAGCCTGTTCATCCAGCTCATCTTGCTTGCTGTGGAGGTTGACCCAGCATGGCTGGCTGTACAGGGTGACAGGTGCTTGGTGTCCTTTTGGTGTCACAGTCACTTGCTTCACAATACAAAATTGCCATTGCAGCTTTGAACTTGTGGAAAATGTTCCCTATGACTTACCCTTCGAGATAAACAGCACTGCAGCCAAACCCTTGTACCAAGCCTGGACGAGACTGCTTGATCTAGCCCAGGAAAAAGTTCATGTGGCTTCTTACTACTGGTCTCTTACTGGGAAGGATATCGGTGTCAATGACTCCTCTTCCAAGCAGGTAACGTAAAATCAACAGCAAGCATATCTGTGGTTGTTTTTCCTCACGTACATGTGGCAGAGGGCAGGTTGTCTGTGTGGTCTGTCTCCCAGAGACATTGCCTGACTCCTCCTGCAAATCCAGGAAGGTTTTCCTTGCTGTTTTGAAGCAACTCTCCAACTTTATTCCTTCACTCAAATTATACTGAAATAGGTGAAATTTCTGACCTTCCTTGTGCTGGGGTTCTTCTAAGGAAGTACCCATTAGTGACACTGCACCTGCATATATCTTACTGCACCTTCTGTATCAAGATATAAAAATAGCAATGTACCACACAGGGTGAAGATATTCTGCAGAGGTTTGAGAGGTTACTCGCAGAGAATGTCTCTTTGTATATTGCAGCAAGTTCACCAACTCTGGCTACAAAATCAAGGGACCTTGAGCTTTTAGAGGAAAAAGGTAATTATTTCCCTTCGGTGACCCACTCAGAGTTTCTATATTGCAAAAAGGCATCTGGGGGAAACTGGTCTCCAAGCCCTGTTCTGGTGTGGTGCTTACATGGATTCACAGGACAAGCATTATCTGCTCACTAGTTCATGCTTCCTTTCTGTGTTGCCATGCTCTTTAGGACTTTCTGAAAGTTCACATTGTGGGTATTATTTTTTCAAGTTATTGTATTCTCAGGAATGAGTGCTTATGAGTTTTGGTAGTTGTTGCTGCCTGCAAGAGTCAGACATGCAGATGTGTTCTGGCTGTTGAGAAACCATCTCCATGCTATATCTAAACTCTGTTTTCCCCTCCCCATCTTTCCTCAGGGGCTCATGTGAAAAAGATTGATTTTGGACGTTTGACAGGAGGAGTGTTGCACAGCAAATTCTGGATAGTAGACATGAAACACATATATATTGGTAGCGCAAACATGGACTGGAGATCTTTATCTCAGGTAACCTCTGCTGCTGCATGTTCAAAAATCTGGGGGGAAATTCATGTCCTAGCAGATAAAGGAGAAAAATTGTAATGATATGAGATATTGCCAGAGCAGAAGAAACAACAAAGAAACCCCTGGAGGTGGCTCCTTCTGGGGGATTAACACAGCTTGTTCTCTTTGCAGGTGAAAGAGTTTGGTGCTGTGATGTATAACTGCAGCTGTTTGGCCAAAGACCTCTGGAAAACATTTAGTACCTACTGGGATGTTGGATATCCTAATGCTACCATCCCATTCCCTTGGCCTCGTAATTATTCTACCCACATTAACAACCATAAGCCTCTGGAAGTAGAATTTAATGGAATCATGACAGAAACCTATTTTTCTGTAAGTATGTTTGAAAATAACATGACAGACTGCAAACTGTTTGAGGATTGAGCAGGAAAGTTTCTTCAGCAGTCCTCCTCAGTCGCTTGTGTTCCTGATGGATAATAATTTGTTCCTTAGGTTTCTCTGGAACCGTTCAAGGAATAGGAATAAGCCCAGCATAAGCTGTCAAATTGTAGGGCAGGAACAGTGTGTGGGTCTCCTTTAATCACCTGTAGGCTCAATATATCAATAGGTATCTGACCCAGCAGGATATGGAAGGCATGAGGAAAGACGGTGGTCCATCTCAAGTGCTTTGTTATATTTCAATGAAAACTAGACAGATGTAAACATAAATATTCTCATAGTCTGAGAAAAAAAAAAATTAAATCACTGATCTATGTGTTTTCTAATTTTTTTACAGGCTTCCCCTCCAGCATTTTGTCCAGAAGGTCGCACCCATGACCTCTATGCTATACTCAATATTATCAGTCAGGCACAGAAGTTTGTCTATGTTTCTGTTATGGAATATTTCCCTACCAGCCGTTTTGTTAATCCAAAAAGGTACAATTTTAATACTGAGAATATCAATTACTTGTACTATTTAAAGAAAAAAAAAATCATTCCCCTCCTTCTGCAATGAAAATATTCAGAATGGAGAGAGGCTTTGCTCTGCATTCACAACCATGCCATAGACTGTGACAGGATGAGAGGAAATGGTCTCAAGCTGTGCCAGGAGAGGTTTATATTGGATATCAGGAAAAAGAAATTAATGGAAAGGGTTGTCAGGTATTGGAACAGACTACGCAGGGAAGTGGTGCAGCCACCAACCCTGGAAGTGTTTAAAAATTCTGTGGATATGGCACTTGAGTACATGGCTTAGTGGTGAACATGGTGCTGGTGCTGGGCTGAGAGTTGGACTTGATGATCCTAAAGGTCTTTTCCAGAAGTTAACAATTCTAGGATTCTATCATTCCAATCCTGATGCTGCAGGAAGGATGGTATCCAATACCTGTGTGCTGTGCTGGTGTTTTAGAGCAGCCTCCTGTGCTCTACACACAGCAGGAAAGCTGTGAAATGCCGCATTAGGTCCAGCATCCTCCAAAACTCAACACAGCAGCTTTATGAACAGAGAGAGCAAAGAGAACATGAGAAATAGGTCTGACATAAGACTTTTGAGAGAGAACATTGCTGTGCTCACCTTTCTTGTTCCCATTTTTCCTTCTTGCTGTCCTTTACTTCTGAAGTCTTGACTTCCTGCTCTGTTTCCTGCTTGATGCACTTGACCCATATTTTAGAGGGTGGTTCTTGACTGTCCTAATCCTTGCAGTGAGAGCTTAAACAGCCTATAAAGTAAACTTCGGGGTTTTTTATTTGTTTGGGGGTTAGTGGGGGTTTTTGTTGTTGTTGCTGGGGTTTTTTGTTGTTGTTGTTGTTGTTTGGGTTTTTTGTTTTGTTTGTAATAATTCCATCTAAGCTCCAGCAGCGCCTTTAGAGAGAAGGTGATAGTGGTGATCTGGGGTAATCACAGAATCATAGAATGGTTTGGATTACAGATCATCTTCTTCCTCCCCTCCTGTGCATGGGCAATGGAACCTCTCACTAGCCCAGGCTGCCCAAAGCCTGGCCTTGAGCCTGCAGGTGCTGAACCACTGCCGTGGTCCCAGAGACTGCCCAAGGTCACAGCAGAACTGTGCAGACTCTGCACATGAACCCAAACCTAGGTAGGACAGAAAGTCAGTAATGGGGCAGCATTAAGACTCCCAAATCCTCTTAGATATGCTTGAATTAGGATGTTTACGTGCAACCAAGTGCTTGGAATTATCTGCTAACAACATTTCTGTGTTTTCCAACCATCTAAATAATCTGAAAAAGAAGTTGAAGTGAAAGAATTATGCACAACAAGGCTTGTTGAACAGGGTAAGCTCTAGGCTGCCATTTAGCCAGAATGATACCATGCATTATGTCCTCTGTCACCACTGTGTAAAGCCTCTGTTGTTCTGGTGTGTTATGGGGAAGATTTTAGGATAATAGAGAGACACAGATAATTCTACTGTCCAGAAACAAAATCCTGAAACTAGCTTCTATTTGGAGGATATATTTAATAAATCAAACAGCTCAGAGGGTTTTTGGTTTCTATGTAGTATAGCTGAGTCTCTGGGTTTCTCATCTTCTGATTCTAGCCAAGAGTATGTTCCCAGAAAGTCTCTTTTCCCCCTTAGGACTGAGTGCATTAATACTCCTTATTCTTCATCTGAAGGCTTAATCCACAGTTTGTGACATCTAGGGCTGATCAGATGCAAACAAGAGTTTGAATGGCCCAGGGAAAGCGGCACAGGGCCTCGGGCTATCTCCACAGCAACCAGCTGTAGTGCCATGAATTGAAGCTGATTAGTTCAGGTTAGGTTCCTCCAGCAGCTGAGGCAGAGGGAACAAAGCTGCTGTCTAATGCCTGAGTGTTAATCAACTAGAAACTGATATATTTAAAAAATTGAAACCATTCAAAAATTGCATTTCAAATAGCATGATATTCCAAGCTTTTCAGGATCTATAAGTCAAGCCTGAGCCTCAGAGCACGTGGCCAGGCCATTGATCGTAATAGGACGATGCACGGGGGAGGATTAGAGAATTCAGGCCTTTGTACCTAAGACCAAAAGGATTAAGTTAGGCAAATTAATTCATCATTGCTCATGGGACTGTGAACAAATGCTGGACCTCTCTCTGTATCAGCCCTCCAATCTGTATTAAACATGCTCCTCTCCCTCCGTGCAGCATTTGTTAGGATCTACAGAATGAAAATGCTGTGTGGGTGTTTGGAGTTAGTAGCCCTGGGATGCACATTGTCCAGCTCTTGCTGTTGTGTAGCTGAGTGAAGGATGTTAAAAATGTTTCCCACAGCTACAACACAAGTGTCAGGAAAACAGATATTCCCATGTTCAGGGAACATGGAGAGCACAGCTGTGTCCATTACCTTGGGCACGCACAATGAGGACAGGGAGGGGTGGGGAGAGATAGAGTCTGCCCATGCTGGCTGATGGCACAGGACCACTGCAGACACTGGAAAGTGTCTCTAGGGGGCTGAAAAAGCCATATTCTGCATAATGGTTCTTAGACTTTCCTTTGGGCTCTGCACTGCCCTTTTTGCTCTGTGCTGTATGAACTGGCTTTACCCTGGGGTTGCTATTATCATCTTTAATTTCCTAAGGACAAGAGCATGGTGGTACCACACTGTATCTGTGCATGTTCACTTCACTAAACTTCAGACTTTTGGATGAATTTCACCCCAATTTGGCATTGTCTGGAGGTGTCAAAACATGTTCTGTGGAAAGAATGGACTTACTAGAAGGCAGAAACCTTGTTTGTACCTTGAGGGAAGCCACAAGTGCTTCACTTACTAGACATTAGAAATCCCATCTGTGCATCTCCACTTGTAGTCTCAGTTTAACGTCACAGCTTTCTAGTGAACTGTTTAAAAAAAGAATTATCCCTTTTTGCACACATCTCCTCCTCTGCAGATACTGGCCAGCCATTGACAACGCCCTGAGACGAGCGGCTTTCAACCACAGAGCGCAAGTCCGGCTTCTGGTCAGCTGCTGGGCATACACTGACCCAGCCATGCTCCACTTCCTGAGGTCCCTGCGCGCTCTCAACAACCCACACACCCACATCAGCGTTGACGTGGTATGAATGAGAAACCTGATATTGCAAAGACAGCTTGAGGATATTTTTAAGATTTTTGAGACTAAGCTGCTGCTTGTGTGTACCAATACTAGCTTTTAGAGAAGCAGGTTGTCTGTTTTTGCAGTGATTGCTTCCCATTTTTGTGATAATAAGGCCCAATATATAATTTTTGGGGAAGCAGCTATTTCAAGCTACTAGTGATATCAGGTATGTGCCTGGCTGTGGCACTTGAGACATTATCCAGGCAGTTGCTTTCGCTGATCACCGTGACAGTGACAGTTTATATGATAGCTTAGTGCTCCTCTATGTTAAATGGAATATGTTAAATTGGTCTAATTGCTATCAGTTTTTTAGAACTGAGAGCTCTGCTGTCTGCCTGTACAGATAGCTCTATTCTTGAACACTAAATATTGCACACAGGCCATAGGCATAAGGCCAGAATGCATCAAGTGGAGTGGGGATGGTGTGGATGCTCCCAACATGATGGAGTAATCATAACAGAGAGATATCACAGAAGGAGGAGTGGGTTTCAGAAAAAAAAATAAAAAAGGAAATGTAGATTTTTGTAAGAGTTAACACAGAAAGTTAGGCATTACAGTTGCCTACAGTACCCCTTGTGTCTGTGATCAGCCCATTCTCACACAAAATAAGAGCAGCAATCAGTGGTAAATGCAGATCTATTAAACAGCTGCCTAAAACTGCATTTAATTGTCTGCCCTGTAATGATGATAGCTGTGCCACTAATGGAACATTGTGAGGCAAACATTATCTGTATCTGATCTCAATTGCTTACCCAGTTTTATGTATAGTGGAAGTATTATTTGCTAGATTTCTTGGATAGGAGTAAATCTCTTCTATGGTCTATTTAATAACAGAGTGCAGTATGTTGTCTTCTGTTCTTCCCATACTATTCTATTCTTTGAAACTATAGAAAACATGCACTGTCCAATCATGAAGTCTGTTCCTCACTCTAGTATTTCTGTTAATATTTTTAATTTCTCTCCCTCCAGAAACTCTTCATTGTTCCCGTTCTGAATCACACAAACATTCCTCACGGGAGAGTGAATCACAACAAATACATGGTCACTGATAAGGTTGCCTACATCGGTATGTATTCCATTATTCCAAATACTTACAGAATCTCCAGATCTACCAGACTGAGACTGGGTCAGCTGCAGTACCAAAAGATACCCCATTTTGCCATATAAAGCAAAGTCTGTCCTAGGTAAAGAAGTACAGATGTGAAGGGGAGAAAATAATGTAGGTCAGGTTCAGTGAGAGATTATTTCATATGATTGTGAACCATTAGGAACAGAGCATGACAAGGCTGAGTGCACCGCCTGTGACAAGCTCAGTGGGGATTTCACAGCCTGTGACACAGGCATAGCTGGTGCTCCAGCACATAACACTATCGTGCTTTAATAAAAAGGAACTGCTGGGAGGAATTAATTCCATGCACTGTTTGTTGAACAGAACTCTAGGAAAGGAAATGAGAAAACAGTAATGTCAACTGTGCACTGTTCCTGAAAGCTGGGATGGTGTTTACATTTCACTCTTTTATTTGGAACCCTCAAAAAAGGGGATGTGAAAATGCTCTGTCATTTCAGCCAGCTCATCCTCCCAGCAATATGTGCCAGCAAATAGCCTGATCTTCCAACTGGCTGAGGGTTTACAGCTCCAATTGCCTTCTATACTTTAATAACTTGTTTTATACTTGAAGACATATATGCAGATAATTTGTTTTCATGCCTAAGCACCTTCTGAAATTGACAGATTTTTCTGGCTGAGGCAATCACAAGGGGAAGTGTGTAAATGATAAAATGTGTATTTTTCACTGTGCTTGATTTTCTGAGTTGAGGTAGCTTTGGAGAGAGCCCTAGACAGTGTCTGCAGCTGGATTCCCAGCTTTGCCTGGTTTAGAAGCAGGCTTTGCAAGTCAAGCTCAGAACAGCTCCCAAGGGTTTATTGATCAAGAGTCCAGTTTCTCCTTCTGTTTTCCTTTAACAAGTGAAGAGAATAAAATCAGTTAAAGACTTTTTTTTTAAACACAGAAACCCATGTCAAACACTGGCTTTTACCTCTCTTAATACTCAAATATTGCACTTTATTACCACTTTATCACTTCATTAGATTTGTGCATTCTGTCACAGGCTGTAACGAATCAGAAGGTTATGAACCTTCGGGGTTGCAGTTAATACCAAGTTTTCAAAACCTGAGGTCTGGCATAAGAAGGAGGTGGCCTGATTTTTGCTGCCTCGTTGGTCCTAATGGGATTTGCAGTCATAGAGCAAACCAACAAACCCCAGAGATCAAACAGAACACTGGGAAATGAATGTTTTCTAATCAGCTACTTTTCCTTTGCATAGGGACTTCCAATTGGTCAGAAAACTACTTCACTGATACAGCTGGCGTGGGACTAATTATCAAACAGAATTCGACCAGCCTGCAAAGAAGGCAACAACCTATCCAGGAACAGTTGAAAGATCTTTTTGAGCGAGACTGGAACTCCAAATATGCAGTGAATCTGGAAGATGTGCAGGGACAGAAAGACTGTAACTGGGAGGCAGACCCTGAAGTGAACTGAAATGCACATTTAAAATAGAAACCAAAAAATTCATTTGAATCTTGTTCATGTGCAAATCAAGGAACTCTCCTTTTCGTCCTTGTCAGAGAAATCACTTCCTCATGGCATCCACATTGATGACATGAGAATTTCTGATACCTGATTCTACCTGCAAAACCATTAGTCAATGTGTGATGTTTGATTTTTCTGTGTGATTACCTCATCGCAGAGTTAATGAAATGCATACAGTGTTGTATGACAAGCTGTCTGGCATTAAAGCAGACATCATAGATACAGATCATTATTGCTGTGCTATTTTATCTTTGGAAGCTATATATTTCAACCTAAATGTTCCATTAACGGTATTTGCTTACATGTGTTTAAACATTTTTAATAAACTCCTGGCCACCTTAACTTTTGAGCCATGTATATGATCACCTACAATAACAAGGGCAGAATTTTAAAAGCATTTAGAAATTAGAGATACAGAGAAATACTGTTTATAAGTTTTCTAAGTGTTAAAGCTGTCTGCTATAGATAAATGTCTGGGATTTAAACCCTGGGGCCTGTTTCCAACTCAGCTGCCGTGGAACCCCAAGTGTCTGGGATGTTTGGATGTCTGAGTGTCGGTCTTGTGCAGCAAATAGGATGGGGGAGCAGGGCAAAGCTGCCACATGGGTGCTGCTGTGGCTAGGGCATCCCACCTGCACTGTGGGCAGTGCTTGGAGAGCCTCCTCACTCCTTCTGGGCTGCTCTGGTGCTGGCCCTGAGCAGTGTTGTGTCTCTGGGCTGCCATTCCTTCTGCAGTCACTCAGGGACCACAGCCCTGAGCCATCTGGTGCCCGATATCCGTACCCACCCCAGCTCTGCCCTGAGTGACTTTCCGAAGTGACAGGAAAGGAGAGCACCAGCTCTCCAGCTGTGCTCCAGCTGTGAGTGCTGTGAGTGACACTGGGCTGGAGCTCCTTGAGCCTTGCCAGGGCTGTGCGCACACAAATACAAATAAGGACTTTTAGAGATGACCCACATCAATGTTCCATTCTTTGGTTTCCAGGCTGCTCCTCAGCTGTCTCTTCAGACACTTCCAAGATTCCTTGGAGTATCTTATCCCTCATTACAAATCAATGCTTCTTGTTACTGTGGCAGATTTTTTAAGACATGTGGTTACATGTACAGATATAATTGAAATTTTGGGAGTATTTACATACATGCCAAAATACTGAGGAACTTTTCATGCTCTCACCCCCTACCTCCTTACTAGAGTTAGCATGAAAATCTTTGTGAGGTGTTACATCTTCAACCAACAAAACAGTTTTCTGTAGAGAAGCTCCTTCCTCTAGATGGCACTCCAAGCTGTGTTTTTCTGTTTTGGCAGGGATAGATATTGCAGGAATAAGAAGAAAACTTCTTTCTCTTCTACTTGTGAGCTCAAATCTGACAGAGCTGGATTAGTTGTTCAGTGGGACAGAGTTTCTGGACAAGCTGGCAGAATTTTCTTACGGCCATATAAACCTCAGGTGGGTTAAGGTTTGGCTTATAAAAGAAAAACAGACACTTATGAGAGTGCTCTTCTATTTTGTCTGCTGACATCACTGTTGGTTTTCCTCTGCATATGGGAAGGTGAGGGGGGAGTGTACAATTAATACCATGAACTGGATCTAAGAGGAATTTGAGATTATTTCCCTGGTTTCTCGTGAGACTTTTGAAGCCCATTCATACCTTAATTCTTATTTACTTGTTTTCTAGTAGAACATCATGTAAGTTTTGAGCTTTGAGTCTCAATTCTTTTCCATTTATGAAATGGGGTTAATAATAGTCTTTATCCATTCATCTCTTATCTCTTTCATTTACATTGTGATTTCTCCAAGCTAAGGAGTGTACCAAATGTAACCTGGGTCCTCCAGTGGCATTTATTAGCATCATTCTTGAGCAGATTGGCTGTTAGGAAAAGGTTCTTCACCCAGAGGGTGGCTAGGCAGTAAAAGGCTCCCCAGGGAAGTTGTCACATCAAGAAGCATTTGAACTACACTCTTGGAGATGTGGTGTGATTCTTGGGGTTCTCCTTTGCTGAGCCAGGAGTTGGACCTTGTGAGTCCCTTCCGACTCAAGATGCTCTATGATTTTCTAGTCTGACTAGAAAATCTGTCTGTTCAGATTTTTTTAAGTATTGGTTTATTCATGTCTGGAAAAAGTCACTGGTTTAGCTCTTGAGCATGGGTTGTCTCCTCTGATCAGCTCATCTCGTGTACCTGTGTGATGAGGGAGTACAAGGTATGTGGGTTGGCTCTGCTTTACTGGAGTGGCTTTCAGGAGGAGCTGCTGCACTGCTGTCCCAGCAGGATCACCTCTGGAAGCTCTTGGTTTGGTGCAGTGCCTTGTGGCTACAGTGCTGTGACAGCAATGCAGATGACAGCAAGACACAACCCAGCTGGCTCCATGGTTATGAGTATTGACAAGACCACAAAGTCACCTGGCTCCTTCCAAAAGACACCAGCTTGTTCCAAAAGTTTTAGTTATTATCTGTTCTCATTTTTCCTGCCATTACCCAGCATTTTCCTTTCCCTCTTGTTCCAGATAAAACATACCTTTGTTGCTTTCATCCAGGTACTGAGAAAACATTTCATCTACCATTTATGCCATATTAGGGTACACTTAATTTCTTGACAGTCATGAATATCTCCATAATCCGTAGAGAACAGCTCTTGGGTTGTGGGCACTGACTCCCAGACCTCTGCTCTCCCTACAGGCCCAGAAAAAGCCAGCTTTAGTTGCAGGGTGGGTTGTGGTGGTGCAGCTTCCTGGGGAGGGGAAGTGGAGAGGGAGGTGCCAGTTCTTTCTTCCTGGTATCCAGTGATAGGGTGTGTGGGAAAAGTTGCATCAGGGGAGGGTCAGACTTGACACTAGGAAACATTTCCTTACCAAGAGAGTGGTCAAACACTAAACCAAACTTGTCTTGAAGAGGAGCTCAATGCCATGAGCCTGTCAGTTCAAGAGGCATTTGGACAATGCCCTTAATAACCTTTACGTCTTTCCTATGTTTTGGTCATCCCTGAAGTGGTCAAACAATTGGACTGAATTGTCATTGTGGGCCCCTTTCAATTAAGTATTCTATTCTGTTCTATTCTAAATTTCTTTAAAGTGAAACAGAATTAGATCAGATATAAGGAAAAAATCTTTACTGTGATGCTGCTGAGACCCTGGCACAGGTTGCCCAGAGCAGTGGTGGCTGCCCCATCCCTGGTACTGACTGTTCAAGGCCAGGCGGGATGTGGCTTTGAGCAAGTTGGGCCAGTGGAAGGCGTCCCTGACCATGTCAGGGGATGAATCTTTAGGTTTCCTTCCATCCCCTTAACATTCTATGATTCTGCGATGTAGAAATGAAGAACATTTCAACCTATGGATGGTTAGACAGCCAAGTACACTTCACTTACAACCCAGTGCCTAAGTGTTTTGCTGTGTCTGCTTTTCTGTACTCAGTAGAATATGGAGAAGTACAGGATGAGAAAACTACTATAATGAAGCATGTCTGCACTTGTCAGGCTGGAGGGAGGATCTCGTGAGTGAAGTGGTGACTGCAGCCATCTTGGCCACAGACGCCACAAATAAATTGAGTTTAAAATCTCTGTTGACAGGACGAAAAGGGACAGCAAAACTTCAGCTATGGACAGGAGGACAGCTGACTTTAGGTTGCTTAGGGAACGAATGAGTAAAGTCCCCTAGGAAAATGTTTTTGTATTTCAGGGGATCATCCTGCTCTGCTCTGCACTGGCGCAGCTTCACCTTGAGTCCTGTGAGCAGTTTTGGGTGCCACAATAAAAAAACAGACATTAGAGAGCATCCAAAGGGGGCCACAAGGACGATGAAGGGTCTGGAGAGGAAACTATGAGGAGTGGCTGAAGGCACCTGGTCTGTTCAGCCTGCAGGACTGAAGGGAAGACCTCACTGGGGTTTCAACATCATCATGAGGGAAGCAGAGGGGCAGGTACCCATCTCTTCTTCCAGTGACAGGACTTGAGGAAACAGCAGGAGCTGAGTCATGAAGGGTTTAGGATCGATGCTAGGAAAAGGTTTTTGCCCAAATGGTGTTTGAGCACCGGAACAGACTGCCCAGGGCAGTGTTAACAGCACCAAGTCTGACAGAGTTCAAGAAGCCTTTGGACAATGTTCCCCACACACGTGGTGTGAGTCTTGGGGTGTCCTATGCAGGGCCAGGAGTGAGATTCAAGGATCCTGACAGGTTCCTTCCGACTCAACATATTCTATGATTCAACTTGGGATTGTTATGAGTGAAAAGTCTCCATTACCCCTCTGTTTAGGAACTGTGCTGTCATTAAACATCCTCACTGTCATTAAGTCACCTCAGCAGACAGTGAAGTACATGCAAACTTTTGCAAATTTAGGTTGGGATTTTCAGAATCAGAAATGTCAGAAACTCATGCTACTCAAGTTGTTATTTGTATGGTGAGTTTATTGTGAATTAAGAATACAGACAGTGTTTTAATGGTACATGTGAAGGCTGTCACATAAGCACTCTGTTTTTTATTGTGCACTTGAGAGAAGCATTAATATAAACAAAGGAGCAAATAATTATATACACCTCCTTTCCCAGAAAATCTCTGAAGCAATTCCACCAGTGTGGCAGATCATTCTAAGCATTTATTTAACTATCCTATAAGTATATACATTAAAATTTATTTATCCACATTTGAATAATATTCTTTGTAAGCATGTTTTATTCTGGTATCTTACAAACATGATTTAGTTACATGGTTTTTGGTCTTGAAATTATTCTGTTGGTTTTTGCTGTTTTTTTTCTTTTAATTATTGTAAAGCTAAATATGACCTGCCACAATAATAAAAAAATGAGAAGAGAGGAAGAGGCAAAGCATTAGTCTCTCTAAACTAGTATTTAGTTTTTATTTTATATTTTAAAATATTTGTGGAATATACATACTACCTTAGCTGAAATAAAGAAAAACATTTTAATAACAAAGTAAAAGTGGATCAGAAATTTCCGAAATCTAAACAGGCAAGTACAGTTCTCATAGTACTAGTTTAGAACCCATTCTGGAAATAATCTGTAATCTAAATATGACTGGTATGTTTTGAGAAGCCTCTTTAACAAGTCTTTTGCTATCATTGAGCCTGTCAGTGATTTACTTTCATGGTTCTACTCAGACTTTGCTCAAACTATGGGCTCCTCTGCACATATCATAATTGTTGCCCTTGGAAGAAATCATTATTTTTATTAGTGTGCAATCTAGTACATCCATGTACTTGAAAATGTGAATGTAGCAAATTCTATTCAAGTGTTTTCATGAATACTAGCCTTGGGTTTTAATTTTCAGTTAGTAGAAAATTAGGAAAACATTCTCTTCTGTACATATGGATGATTTTGTTTTCATTGAGGATTGAGAAAATACAACCTTCATTTGGTTGTATCTCCAACAATATTAGATTTACTATCTTTTTCTTCCTCCAACAAGATTAGTTCAGTTCTTGCTGAAGATGTCACGATAGATGAGGCCCCATCAATTTCAGCTTTTTCACCCTCTTCTATTTCTTTAGGTGATAAGGTTTCTTGTGCATCAAAAAACACATCAGGTTTATCTGTTGGGCTATCTTCATCTGATAGTCTCCCCTCTTTATGGCCCACCTCTTCTTTGTCAACAGACTTAGCCTTTTTGGAAGGAGATGTGAAACCAAGCTTGGGAAATCTAAACCATCCAGGTTTTTCAGCCTGCTTAGAGGAATCATCTGATGTGTCAGCAGGTTTCACATCCTCTGGAACTGATTTTTTTATTTCTGGTTTTGCATCTGTGCTTGTTTCATCCCCAGAAGATGAGAAGCCAATACTTGGAAGCCAAAATTTGAATCTTCCAGGAGATCTTTTACTATCAGTCTTTTCTTTCTCATTGGTTATGTCTTTTTCTTCACCTTCCACTGCTTCAGCTACATCTTCATCTTTAGAGAGAGGAGCTGCAGTTACTCCCTCTGGTGATTTATCAGGAAAACTCTCTTCAAGTTTAGTGGAACACTTTACTTCAGCAGCAGGTGTTTTTAACTTTGTGAAACTTACTTTTTCTCTAGATTCTTCAGACTCACGGTGTGATTTGTCAGATATTTTAAGCTCAGCACTGCCAGTTCTCTGTGCTGCTACTCCAAAGCTTTCACCAGCACCTGTAGGTTTTCTTATTGGTGCACCTCCCGTTGGAGAAGGCTGCTGGACCAGCACGTCTAGATCGCTGTGTGATTCAGGCAACTTCGCCTTGAGCAATGAGAATCCCAAAGTAGCAGTTTTGACCTCTGATGACAGAATCTCTGATTCTTTCAGTATTTCAGTAGTGTAAATCTCACACCGCTCAATAGCAACATGTTCAGGTTCTACTTTTTCGCTTACTTCTTGGCCCTCTATATAAGACCAATGAATGTCTTGCCCTGCACTTGAAAGGGAAGACGCTATGGTGGCTGTCATTTGTGCTGTTTTAATGTCAGGTTCAGTCAGCGTTAAAATTTTGCTTTTTGCTTTTTGAATACCCCCCTCTAGAGCTCCTGGTGTTTCTTCAGGGACAGCAGAGCTTGCTTGCAGTTGCACTATTTCAATGTCAGTACTGGATCCCTTTGGATCTGTTACTACTTTTGACAGTAAAACATCAGCTTCAATTGGGAGAGTTCTGAAAGTGAATCTTGGTATTTTTAGTTTGGGAATTCTTACACTTATTTCTGGCACACCTTGTGTTTGGTCCACTGTTTCCCCTGTTATTCTGGCAGATGCTTCTATATGATCTAGGGCTGGACTTTTCAGGCCAATTGATCCTTCTGTTTTTTGTAACTGCATTTCTGCTGTGCCTCTTTCACTTTTAGGTGCTGAATCAACTTCTGACTTTGGCAAATTGGTATCATCTTCAAACCCCTTGATTTCTGAATGCAACATTCCAAACTTTGGAAGCTTAAACTTGTATGCTTTAATTTTACTTGTTTCTGCTCTGTCTTCTACTTGCACTTTCACTCCTGCAGACACATCCTTTTCAACACTTTTCACCTGAAATTTCATTTCAGGATCTTCTCCAGTAATTTTAACATCCGTCTTCACTGTTGGAACTTCTACCTTTAGATCTTCCAGCTTAGCAGTAACGTAAGTACCATCTTCTGATCCTTTTGTTGTAGACCATTCACATGCAGTCCTTTTTAACTGACTTTCTTCACTGTCTTTTCCTGTGATTTTCACCTTGCCCTTTATCTTTCCTTTTTTAATTGCTGCCTCTTTATTTTGAATAGCTAGCTCTTCCTTTGGAAGACTAACATCTGTTTTCTTCTGTGTTGCATTCAGAGTAATTTCAGCTGATGGTGGTTTGCATCCTACCCCTGATGTCTCTAACTTCATGGAACTTTCTACCTTTGGGACTTCTATATCCTGTGATTTGCCTTTATGCTCAGGAAATGTTAGAGTACATGTAGGAAACCTATTTGTTGAACTCTTGTCTTTGTCAGTTTCTGAAGCACTAGGGAATGATTTCGACAATTCTGCTGCAGACACTGTGATTTCTGAAGTATGTCCTTCAGCACTGTGCTTAACTATGTCTGCGTAAGTTTCAGTTTTTGGAATATTCATTCTATCTGTTCTTTCTGTGGATAATGAAGTATCTCCTTCAATCTTTGGCAAGCTAACTTCAGAACCCTTCACAGAATCCCCTAATGTTTGAATCCCTTCTTTTCCAATGGTAATTTCAGCAATTGCTTGTGGTAATGAGAAGGTATTTTCAGGAATACTTGTTTCAGTTTGTACTTTAGCAGAAGGAATAGTTGCCTGAGCTTTTTCCATACTTCTTTCAATATCAGCATCACTATTTTTTTCCTTTAAGGATGACCTGCCAAATGCAGGTATTCTGAATTTTGGCATTTTAAACCATCCCTGATGTTCTTCAGTCTGAACTTCTTCAGCTTTTATTTCATGTTCTTTTAATTTTATTTCCTTCTCCTCAAGACTCTCAATAACTCCCTCTGTCTTTGGTTTAGACACTGACTGGGTGCTTATGTCTACCTTTGCATCTTCAATGCCATCTGTCAGAGTTTGGGGTGTTTTTATCTTACCATCAACTACTCCAGGTTCTGACATATCAGATGTAAGTTCTGATGCTGGAACTCCCAGAGCAATGTCAGCAATTTCATTTGACGTTCTTAGCTGGGGTAGCTCAGCTTCTATTTTTGGAGAGCTGATCTCTCTCTCTGGGACTTTCCCTTTTGTTAGGGAGATTCCAAACTTTGTCTTCTGAAATTTGGGCATTTTAATCTTCCCTTCAGAACCTTCCAATTTCACTTTTTTTCCATCCGCAACTGATGAGCTTTCTGTTAATATATCAGGGCTCTTCAAATCAACTGAAGCTTCTCCTTTGGGGATCTTAATACCTGTTTTTTGAATGTTACATTTATCGGCAGAACTTATTTTTAAGTCAACCTGTTGAAAACTCCCCTCTGAGGGAGTCAAAGAAGCATCAGTCTTTTCTGAGCTGACTGTTATTTCAGTTTTAGAGGCTTCAGTTTCTACTCTGGAAAACTCCAGAGTCTGGACCGTAGTGTCAGCCAGTTTTATGCTTATTTGTACCCCTTCTTCAGTCCCTTCAGGATGACTTTTTTCTATATCAGGTATCTTAATTGAGTCGTTACCCTCTATTTCTGTTTTAGGAAGAGTAGCATCAGCTTCAACTTTTGGTGGATGAGACTGAGATTTTGGAACTTTGATCTTGGAGAGTGAAATTTTAGGCATGACAAAATGAGGCTTCTTAATTGGACTTTTTTGTTCAACTTTTCCTGCAGATATTTCCAGATCAACCTCTGCCCCACTACCTTGATCATCAGTTGCAGTTCCTTTCACTTCTGTGTCTATTCTGCTGGACATGACAGCAAGCTTCTGGTCTTCCAAATTTGCTCCAGAATCTGATGTAACACTTGCTTCCTTCTTTGGTGACCAACTGAAGGATGGAAGTTTGAATTTGGGCATTTTGAAATGTCCTTCTTTCTCTTCTCCATCTCCATCTTGCTTTATTTCCCCCTTGATCTTTACTGCTGCATCTGAATCTGGAATATCACTGTCTGTTTTTGGAACAGAAATGTCAGCTGATGGAAGGTGAACATCAGCTTCTGATGCCTTACTGTCAGTTTTGGAAATTTTGGCTTCAGGGCTGTAAGTCTTCGTTTCTGTGCCACATTCCACTTCCAAGTCTGGTGCTTCAGCAGCAATGTCAGATATTTCTACTGTTGCTTTTAGTTGGGGAACCTTGACTTCTGATTTAGATTGGCCAAAATCCTTTTCTGACACTTTCCCTTTAGAAAGTGCAATTCCTACCTTTGGCATTTGGAATTTAGACATTTTTGTTTTCCCTTCAGAACCTTCAGCTTTTATCTCTGCATCACCCACAGCAATTTGACCTGATGTTCTTTCAACACTCATGTCAGGACTTTTCACCTCAAGGGCATCTTCAGGTATCATCTTAATATCAGAGGTGGAGAGGCTGGCATTAGCAGCAGCTGATTTCAATGTCAGCTCATCTTCACAGGTAGGAACTGTGATCTCACCTGTAGGCATGCTAACATCCATCTCTATTTTGGGAGCTTTGGCTTCTGGTTTGGAAAATTCCAAAGTTGGGACTGTAGCTTTTGGCACTTTTATGCCCAGTCCTGCCCCTTCTCCACTACTCCCTTTCTCGGATTTCTGAACAGAAACACCTTCTCTTTCTTGTTTGGGCCCAGAAACATCACTTTCCAGTACAGGCAGAGAGACTTGTACTTTCTGACCCTTAATTTTAGGGAATGAGATCTTTGGCATGGTAAATTGGGACTTCTTGGTTTTGGCCTTTTCAGCATCTTTTTCTGTTGTATCAAATTCTTCATGGAGGTATTGATTCTCAGGAGCAGGAAAAGTTAATTCAGGTCCTGTGTCTCCAGATAAAGTAGACAAAGTGGGTCCTTCCAGATGTTCCTCAATGTGAGAAGGAGCAATAACTTCTTTCTTTGGTGACCACCTAAATGAAGGCAGTTTGAATTTTGATGATTTAAATTTGTTTTCTTTCTCCTCAGTATCCTTCTCTCCTGTAACTACTTCCTGTTCTGCCTTGCACTCTAAATCTGGGCCATGGATTTCTGCTTCTAATTTTGGCAAGGTAACCTCCATGGCTGAGAAATTTGGATCCACTGTTGGTGCATTCGGAACATCTTCAAGTGAAGGCTTATGCAACTTTACACCAAGCTGGGTATCAGCTATCTGAGCTGGTTTTTCAATATCAGGATCAGTCATATCCAATGTTATCCTTTCTTTGGAAATTTCAGATTCCACGTTGGAACCAATGTCACTTTCAGATGCTTTTCCCTTAGATCGAATTCTGAATTTTGGTTTTCGGAATTTAGGAATTTTAACTGTCACCTCTGTCTCAACCAAAGATATTTCAGCAGACGTTGTTTTGCCCTCTACTTTAAAACCTCCTTGCTCCTCAAAACCATCTTCACTTAAAATTTCAAAATCTGAAAGATTTTCATCAGCAAGAGATGGTACTTTGGATTGAGATTCTGTTAGATTAATCTGGTATTTAGTAAGAGTAATATCCCCCTTTTCTAATGAGGACACCAGATCAATTTTAGATGAAGTTGCTTCAGCTTTAGAGAAACCAATGCTAGGAACTCTGAATTTGATACTTTTATGTACACTCTCTCCCTTAATATCAGGCAAATGTTTAGATCCAACAATCTCAGAAGGAACAGAAGAACTTTCCTCCGTTAAAGAATAACAAAGAGCTTCAGAAACAGAAACATCACATCCAGACTGGTTATGTGCATGAGGTTTGAAACTTTTAGAAAGACAAATTTTAGGCATTCTAAATACAGAAGTTTTAGATTTACCAATTTCCTCCTCTTTATGAGTGGAAGAATCTAGGAGAACATCAAAACTGGGTGCTTGGATCTCAGAGTCAGGCAATGTCACGTCCACTTCGGCGGCGCCTGAGGCCACTGTCACTTCAGGCTCCTTGAGGCTGACATCCAACTCAGTGGCTACGGTGCCCTTGGGCTCTCTGCTGCTGCTGGACCAGCCAAAGGAAGGCATGCCGAACTTGGGCATCTTGAACTTGCTGTCCTTGGTCTTGGCAGCCTCCTTCTCTGGGGCTTTGACTTCTCCTTCAAGGCTAAGGGTGGCCTCGGGTGCCTGCAGGTCGACGCTGGCCTGCGGAAAGGTGACATCAATGGAGGGCAGGTTGACATCCACCTTGGGAGCTTGGATATCAGCTTTGGCCATCTGGAGGGATGCGTCTTGGACACCTTCTGTCATGGCTCCTGACACGTCGGCTTGGAGGCTAAGAGTGGAGGGCTCTCCTGAGGCCATCACAGTGGCGGAGGGGAAGTCAACCTCAGCACTGGGCAGGCTGACCTCGGCTGAGGGCACCTCGGCCTTGGGGGAGGACACTGTGAATTTGGGCTTGTCAAACTTGGGCATCTTCAGCTTGCCTTTCAGCCCTGTGCTTTGCAACTCAAACTTGCCTTTGGCAGAGGGTGCTTTGAGGTCTATGTCAGGCGCCTGAACCTCAAGGGAGCCTTCAAAAGAGGGCATTTTGATGTCAGGGTCTGCAACACTGATGTCAGTGTCCTTGAGCTCTGCCTGAGGGAGGCTGATGTCTGCTTCCAGTTTTGGAGCCTTGATGGTGGGTTTGGAGAAGACCACACTGGGCACCTTGACTTTGGGCATGTGTACTTTCATGCCACCACCATCAGCTTTGCCGGCGGCCACCTCCAGGCTGGCTTCTGCCTCAGGGCCCTGCAGCGTGACTTCGCCCTCCTGTTCTTTGGGAAGCGAGATCTCGGCCTTGGGAAGGCTGATCTGGGCATGAGGAGCTTTGACTTTGGGCAGCTTGATGCTGGGCATCTTGACATCGGGCATCTTGAATCGGCCTTTCTCTCCCTCTGCTGTTACAGCAGCCGTCTCAACAGTCACCTCCACACTGGGTGATTGGATATCGGCAGTGCGCAGGGTGACGTCCACTTCAGCGGCTCCCGAGGCCACCGTCACTTCAGGCTCCTTGAGGCTGACCTCCACCCCAGTGGCTACGGTTCCCTTGGGATCTCTGCTGCTGCTGGACCAGCCAAAGGAAGGCATGCCGAACTTGGGCATCTTGACCTTGCTGTCCTTGGTCTTGGCATCCTCCTTCTCTGGGGCTTTGACTTCTTCTTCAAGGCTAAGGGTGGCCTCGCGTGCCTGCAGGTCTACATTGGCCTGCGGAAGAGTGACGTCAACGGAGGGAAGGCAGACCTCCACCTTGGGAGCTTGGATGTCAGCTCTGGGCATCTGGAGGGAGGGCTTCTCCAGCTTCCAGCTGGTGCCTTCGGTCATGGCTCCGGACACGTCAGCTTGGAGGCTCAGGGCGGAGCCCTCCTCTGCAGCCATCACAGTGGCTGAGGGAATGTCGACCTCAGCGCTGGGCAGGCTGACCTTGGCTGAGGGCACCTCGGCCTTGGGGGAGGACACTGTGAATTTGGGCTTGTCAAACTTGGGCATCTTCAGCTTGCCTTTCAGGCCTGTGCTTTGCAGCTCAAACTTGCCTTCGGCAGAGGGTGCGTTGAGGTCTATGTCAGGCGCCTGAACCTCGACGGAGCCTTCTACAGAGGCCACTTTGATGTCGGAGGGTGAAACTTTGATGTCAGTGTCCGTGACCTCGGCCTGAGGAAGGCTGACGTCTGCTTCCAGTTTTGGAGCCTTGATGGTGGGTTCGGAGAAGACCACGCTGGGCACCTTGACTTTGGGCATGTGCATTTTCATGCTGCCAACCTCGGCTTTGCCGGCGGCAACCTCCAGGCTGGCTTCTGCCTCAGGGCCTTGCACGGTGACTTCTCCTACCTGAACTTCAATGAGCGAGACCTCAGCCTTGGGAAGGCAGATCTGGGCATGAGGGGCTTTGACTTTGGGCAGCTTGATGCTGGGCATCTTGACATCGGGCATCTTGAATCGGCCTTTCTCGCCTTCTGCTGTTACGGCAGCCGTCTCAACGGTCATCTCCACACTGGGTGATTGAATATTGGTCGTTGGCGGGGTGACGTCCACTTCGGCAGCACCTGAGGGAACTGTCACATCAGGCTCCTTTAGGCTGACGTCCACCTTGGCGGCCATGGAGCCCTTGGGCTCTCTGCTGCTGCTGGACCAGCCAAAGGAAGGCATGCCGAACTTGGGCATCTTGAACTTGCTGTCCTTGGTCTTGGCAGCCTCCTTCTCTGGGACTTTGACTTCTCCTTCAAGGCTAAGGGTGGCCTCGGGTGCCTGCAGGTCGACGCTGGCCTGCGGAAGGGTGACATCAACGGAGGGCAGGCTGACGTCCACCTTGGGAGCTTGGATGTCAGCAGTGGGCATCTGGACGGAGGGCTTCTCCAGCTTCCAGCCGGCGCCTTTGGTCTTTGCTCCTGATACACCAGCTTGGACGCTCAGCACAGGACTCTCCCCTGTAGTCGTCACGGAGGCAGATGGGAGGTCAACCTCCACACTGGGCAGGCTGACCTCGGCTGAAGGCGCCTCTGCCTTGGGGGAGGACACTGTGAATTTGGGCTTGTCAAACTTGGGTATCTTCAGCTTGCCTTTCAGTCCCGTGCTTTGCAGCTCAGGCTTGCCTTTGGCAGAGGGAGCTTTGAGGTCTATGTCAGGCGCCTGAACCTCGAGGGAGCCTTCAACAGAGGGTGATATGGTGTCGGTGTCCTTGAGCTCTCCCTGAGGGACGCTGATGTCTGCTTCCAGTTTTGGAGCCTTGATGGTGGGTTTGGAGAAGACCACACTGGGCACCTTGACTTTGGGCATGTGTATTTTCATGCCGCCACCCTCAGCTTTGCCGGCGGCCATCTCCAGGCTGGCTTCTGCCTCAGGGCCCTGCAGGGCGATTTTGCCCTCCTGGTCTTCAGTGAGTGAGACCTCGGCCTTGGGCAGGCTGGTCTGGGCATGAGGAGCTTTGACTTTGGGCAGCTTGATGTTGGGCATCTTGACATCGGGCATCTTGAATCGGCCTTTTTCTCCCTCTGTGGTTGCGACAGCCGTCTCAACAGTCACTTCCACGCTGGGTGATTGGATGTCGGCCGTGGGCAGGGTGACATCCACTTCGGCGGCTCCTGAGGGAATCGTCACTTCAGGCTCCTTGTGGCGGACGTCCACCTCAGTGGCCATGGAGCCCTTGGGCTCTCTGCTGCTGCTGGACCAGCCAAAGGAAGGCATGCCGAACTTGGGCATCTTGAACTTGCCGTCCTTGGTCTTGGCAGCCTCCTTCTCTGGGATTTTGACTCTTCCNGCCTGCAGGTCGACAGTGGCCTGCGGAAGGGTGACATCAACAGAGGGCAGGCTGACGTCCACCTTAGGAGCTTGGATGTCAGTTTTGGGCATCTTGAGGGAGGGCTTCTCCAGCTTCCAGCCGGCGCCTTCGGTCTTGACTCCGGACACATCGGCTTGGAGGGTCAGTACAGAACCCTCTCCTGCAGCCGTCACAGTGGCTGAGGGGAGGTCAACCTCAGCGTTGGGCAGGCTGACATCGGCTGAGGGCACCTCGGCCTTGNGGTCTTGACTCCGGACACATCGGCTTGGAGGGGCAGTACAGAACCCTCTCCTGCAGCCGTCACAGTGGCTGAGGGGAGGTCAACCTCAGCGTTGGGCAGGCTGACATCGGCTGAGGGCACCTCGGCCTTGGGGGAGGACACTGCGAATTTGGGCTTGTCAAACTTGGGGATCTTCAGCTTGCCTTTCAGGCCTGTGCTTTGTAGCTCAGGCTTGCATTCTGCGGAGGGAGCTTTGAGGTCTATGTCAGGTGCCTGAACCGTGGGGGAGCCTTCGACAGAGGCCACTGTGATGTCAGAGGCTGAAACTTTGATGTCGTTGTCCTTGAGCTCTGCCTGAGGGAGGCTGACGTCTGCTTCCAGTTTTGGAGCCTTGATGGTGGGTTTGGAGAAAACCACACTGGGCACCTTGACTTTGGGCATGTGTATTTTCATGCCAACACCCTCAGCTTTGCCACCCGCAACCTCCAGGCTGGCTTCTACCTCAGGGCCCTGCACGGTGACTTGTCCCAACTGGTCTTCGAGCACAGAGACCTCGGCCTTGGGAAGGCTGATCTGGGCATGAGGAGCTTTGACTTTGGGCAGCTTGACGCTGGGCATCTGGACATCGGGCATCTTGAATCGGCCTTTCTCTTCCTCTGCTGTTACAGCAGCCGTCTCAACAGATGCCGCCAAGCCAGACACTTGGATGTCGAACGTGGGCAGGGTGACATCCACTTCGGCGGTTCCTGAGGCCACCGTCACTTCAGGCTCCTTGAGGCTGACATCCACGTCCCTGGTCACGGTGCCCTTGGACTCTCTGCTGCTGCTGGACCAGCCAAAGGAAGGCATGCCGAACTTGGGCATCTTGAACTTGCTGTCCTTGTTCTTGGCAGCCTCTTTCTCTGGGACTTTGACTTCTCCTTCAAGGCTAAGGGTGGCCTCGGGTGCCTGCAGATCTACACTGGCCTGCGGAAAGGTGACGTCAAGGGAGGGCAGGCTGACATCCACCTTAGGAGCTTCGATGTCAGCTTTGGCCATCTGGAAGGATGCATCTTGGGCACCTTTGGTCTTGGCTTCTGACACGTCGGCTTGGAGGTTCACAGGGAAGTGCTCCCCTGCAGCCATCACGGTGGATGAGGGGAAGTCGACCTCTGCGCTGGGCAGGCTGACATTGGCTGAGGGCACCTCGGCCTTGGGGGAGGACACTGTGATTTTGGGCTTGTCAAACTTGGGCATCTTCAGCTTGCCTTTCAGGCCTGTACTTTGCAGCTCAGGCTTGCCTTTGGCGCGGGGTACTTTGAGGTCTACGTCAGGCACTTGTATTTCAATGGAGCCTTCGACAGAGGCCACTTTGATGTCAGGGGCTGCATCACTGACATCGGTGTCCTTGAGCTCTGCCTGAGGGAGGCTGATGTCTCCTTCCAGTTTTGGAGCCTTGAAGGTGGGTTTGGAGAAGACCACACTGGGCACCTTGACTTTGGGCATGTGCATTTTCATGCCGCCACCCTCAGCCTTGCTGGCGGCCACCTCCAGGCTGGCTTCTGCCTCAGGGCCTTGCTTGGAGACTTCGACCTCCTGGTCTTTCGGCAGAGATACCTCAGCCTTGGGAAGGCTGATCTGGGCATGAGGAGCTTTGACTTTGGGCAGCTTGACGCTGGGCATCTTGACGTCGGGCATCTTGAATCGACCTATCTCTCCCTCTGCTGCTACAGCAGCTGTCTCAACAGTCACCTCCACACTGGGTGATTGGATGTCGGTCATTGGCAGGGTGACGTCCAGTTCGGCAGCTCCTGAGGCCACCGTCACTTCAGGCTCCTTGAGGCTGACATCCACCTCGGTGGACACGGCACCCTTGGGCTCTCTGCTGCTGCTGGACCAGCCAAAGGAAGGCATGCCGAACTTGGGCATCTTGAACTTGCCATCCTTGGTCTTGGCAGTCTCCTTCTCTGGGACTTTGACTTCTCCTTCAAGGCTAAGTGTGGCCTCAGGTGCCTGCAGGTCGACAGTGGCCTGCGGAAGGGTGACATCAACAGAGGGCAGGCAGACGTCCACCTTGGGAGCTTGGATGTCAGCTTTGGCCATCTTGAGGGAGGGCTTCTCCAGCTTCCAGCCGGTGCCTTTGGTCTTTGCTCCAGACACGTCAGATTGGAGGCTCAGGGTGGGGCCCTCCCCTGCAGCAGTCACAGTGGGAGATGGGAGGTCGACCTCTGCGCTGGGCAGGCTGACCTCGGCTGGAGGGGCCTCGGCCTTGGGGGAGGACACTGTGAATTTGGGCTTGTCAAACTTGGGTATCTTCAGCTTGCCTTTCAGGCCTGTGCTTTGCAGCTCAGGCTTGCCTTCGGTGGAGGGAGCTTTGAGGTCTATGTCAGGTGCCTGAACCTTAAGGGAGCCTTCTACAGAGGGCTTTTTGATGTCGTTGTCCTTGAGCT
>VXBU01005729.1:0-107579 GCA_013400315.1 Bombycilla garrulus
TGTTTCTATTTGCAACAGTGCCATTTGCGATTTCCAGATAATTTATTGATGACATGTGAGTGGCACTGGAAGACAGAAGATGAATATCAGGGAGAACAACACCCTGCCTTTGTTTCTTACACTCTGCTTCCTTAAGCATCTGCTATTGGCCACACATTGTATCATTGAAAAAAAAAAATTGGTTCATTTGGCAGTCATTATCTTCACTAATTTCACTGAGCAGATTTACAAAGGTTGAGCAATGTACTCTGTTTATGGAATATAGTTGCAAGATGCCTCTGATGTTGAGACACCCCTGATAAGATTAATATCTCATCAATCAATGAACTATATGAATTCCAACTTTGTTCAAATAGGTTCCACTCAGCTGAGCCATTATTAGAGAGCCGCTTAAATTCACCTTAGCATTGTCCCTATTAGAACAGAAAATAATATTCTCGTCTGTTCAGTAAATTTAAACTCTGCCAAGTGCACTATTGTAATGCACACCGCCATGAAACTATTATTTTAAGACTCTTGAATTTACAGTCTGATTTAATTGCAGCTGTAATATCACTACAATATTGCTGCAACCTCCAATAGGGCTCAACAACTAAGGCAGAGTAATCAGGTCTTCAGAGTCCCAAGGATATAATATTTTGGGGCAGAATCTAAGGACATATTGGACATCTGTCAAGTGTTTCTGGTCCCAGCATTCAGTTCTAAGCAGAAAGCAGGCTGTTCAGAAATCCCAAACACTGTAACAAACCCCACAGTAGCTGGGGCACTTCACAGATGGGTGAAATCTAACATGCTTTCCCTGTAGCTATTGCTTGCAAATGCACAACAAACCCAGCAAACTCCACAAGCTGGAGTTAGAAAAAAAACAGCTGGTTTGCCCATGAAGAATATGTAGAGGTTGTCTGCTGCAGCCTGAGTGTGTCAGGCTCACTTTTTACGCGCTAATTCAATGGCTATATACCAGCATCAACAGATCCCTCGCCTAGAAATATCAGCCTAAATGCAATAGTCCTTGCTCCAGCATGAGGACTCAGCAATAACTCTGAACAGTGATCTCATTTTGGAGCAGCCTAAATATCCAGTAATCTGGCAATTAAGGCACCAATGGTGGTGTTGACAGACCTGATTTCAGTCCTCAGTAGGGCTGCTGAGTGGCTTTAGTGTCAATTCTTTGTCCTATTGTACATGAGAGTGACCTTGACAGCAGGCTGCCATACACTCAGAGTGTCAGTCTTCTGGAACCTCTTACTTTACTGTTTGGCTCTATAGAATAAATTCTTCAGAGCAGGGGTGTGGATGAGAGACAGAATGTGGGTTAGAAAACACTTCTCTCCTTCTGACTAGGATTCCCCTAGGGACGAAAACCAATCCCACTCTCCTAAAGAGAGAAGCACCTTTTTGCTCTTTGGGGTGTCAATGACATTTATCTCTGTTCTTGGCAGGACCAGCAGCTGGGATTAAAGTTGAATGCATTGCTTAGAGAGCCAGCATTTGCAATCAGGAGCTGAGGCAGTCAGATGCCTGAAAGGCAACACTTCTGTAAACCTTATTCAGATCGATTTGGTGAGCTTTGAGGCTCAGCGGTAGAAGAAATCAAACTGGGCATTTCTTCTGTGAGACACTTTAATAGCTGCTCTTACTCAACAGTGGGTCAGGATCTCTGGTCTTTGGCCATACTGGAATTATTATTTTTTTTCTTTTTCTTTATTGCTGCTTAACTCAGGACAGTTTTTTTCCAAAACTATTATGGCATAAAATATTATTTTGTACTTGACCTTTTTCTGTCAAATCCGGTTTCCATGACATGATATCAGCTGCATTTAGCTTAACTTTAGTTAACATTAGTTAACATTAGTTAAACATCTTCCTATTTCTTGCAGTTTCATGGAAACGAAAACTGTAGCACTTGGATTCACTAACTTTACCTGGAGGGCAGCAGTCCATTTTGTAGATAGGATGTGAAATAAATCAAGTCTCCATATTGTCTTAAAAAGTCTGAAAGTTTTCTTGTATTTCCTCCGTGTCCCATTCCTATTTCTTCATTCCCTTATCTTCTCTTTGTCTCACTGAACTGGATGCTACAATCTCTTGGAATCTTTCAAAAACATAGAAAAAATTTAGTTGGAAGGGACTTCACCTGGTCTGACCCCCCCTGAAAACAGAGGCGACCCCAAGGCTTGACCAGCTTCAAAGGAGCTGTACTTGTTTCGGAATTAACTAGACACTCTGTAAGCACAGTGCCTGAGTGTTTCATCCTGTTCCTTGCCTCAGTGTGTAGGTGGTGAGTTCTGCTGAGCTTCTGTGAGCACTTGTGTACAGCCACACTACTGTGGGCTCTTTCTAAGCCCTATGTTACAATCCAGGTAAGAGCATGCAGCACTAATTTAGGACAAAATACCTTACAGAGATATTGAAATGAATACTCAATCCCAGCATTACAAAACAAGAAAGCTCAGAAAAATAGAGAAACAAAGTCAGGATAGAGCAACAGAGCTCTGGCTGTCAGTGGTGACACCAGGCAGAAACCAGGGGAGTGGCAGTAAAGACTCTTCAGGGTTTGTGCTCTCTGGTTTAGTTTCATGGTATAGCATGAAATGCCTCTGTCTGTTAAATCACTGATGGGAGGAAGATAAGGAAGACAGTTCTCAAAGCACAGCAGCAGCACCAACTTGGTGGTTTTTTTGCCAGGGCCACATGCTTGCCAGAGTTAGGAGACCATCAGACAGCTGTGTGGAGAACCACAGGCGGAGCAGTATCTACTTCTTCCCATTAGGAGCGTCACTAAATGGAACCGTGCCTCCAGACAGCCTTGTGCTCTTGTTACCCTCCCTCTCAGAGCCCTTTGCCCGCTCCAGGACTATCCTTGTTCCTGTCCCTGTCCCTGGCCAGGGCCTGGCTGCACCTGTGGCAGGCAGTGCACAGAGACCCTGGGCAGGCTCCATGTGCCCTGGGAGAGTAGAGCAGAGCAGCTTAAGCTGCAATAAGTTCTGGACTACCTGGCAAGCTGAAAAAGCCCCATCTCTCATTGCCCAGCTAATTAGCTTGAGTGCAGTGCCATGAAGGTGCAGCGACACTGACTCCAGGGCCAGGGTTGGCACAGCTGGCCAGGCTATCTGATAGCTGCCACAGGCAGGCACCTTCCCTTCTGAGGGATGCTGGCCTCACAGTTTTTAACTCAAAGGACCATCCTTTTTTCTGGAAGCCTGAAAAAGCCACTTTCTTCTGTCTTTTATTTGCAAATACTAGAGCAGAAACAATCAGGAGTTGTACTCCCCAAAGCCTGCACTCTGCACAAAGTCATATTTTCTCTTCAATATGGCAGAATCTAGATAAAAAATCTGGTAAGAAGAGTTTAGTCACACTAAAGAAGGAGCTAAAAAACAATGCTAGGCTTTGCCCACTGATCAAACTGCTGGACATACAGAGGGTTTGGCTAATCCTTAGTATTCCCATCTATGTGTGGATTGATGGTCTGTGAATGCCTTTGGGCTCACAAGTACAGATGTGAGACTGCAGCACTCATTACCTCCTCTGTCTGTGCAGTCAGTGTGCAGGAACTCTGACCTCCACCACAGTGAATATCTTCAAGACTTCTGAAACAGTCTCCTTGGATTTTCCCTCATGTGTTTTTAACATTTTCATTTCTTTCTAAATTTTTTTGACTAATTTTGTTGTCCAGAACTGTTATGAAAGCCTATTTCTAGTCTCATGTACTAAAGATTGTACAAAGATATAAAGAGAAAACCTGTGTTTATTCTTCTTCCTTTATTTAAACATGCGAGACCATCTTTTCAACGTGATAGAATTTATTTTTAGCCCTGCTCTAAGGCAAAAGACTGAGTTTCTGTTAGATGACTTCAGCTTCATCAGGCTGAAAAAATGTTTGTGTGCTGGTAAGTGTTTTTTTTTTTTCATTTTGGCTTTCACCTATCATATGAAACATACAGTTTTACCCATCTTATCTTACATGAAACTCTTTAATCTCCTTTTGGGACAATTTGCAGTCGTTCTTTATCCCAGCCATCATAGTATTTCTTCATGAGTGCCATTCAGTCAAAGGTGTTATTGCTTGCTGTTTTCATGTTATTTTTGCGCAGGCTAATCTTGTTTATAATTTATGTTTGGGGCCACAGCTTATTTCTTCATCGAATGCATTCGGTTTTGAATTTCTGCAAGGGTTTACCCTGTCGCAGGACATAGGTTTTGGAAGGACTGCTTTGCTGGGCCTAGTTGCAATGACCCTTTTGGTTTGTCCTGGCGCACTCAGAGCTTTTCTACTGCAGGCTGCAGGGTTTGATTTGTGCAGCCTCACCCTTTAGCTCTGAATCAGCCTCACCGGGCAGCATTTACCAGCTTACCCAAATGATCAACCCTCACAACTTCATTTACTCCACTCCCTGGAATAATCTCAGCAGTCATCAGCATCATCTGTCCTTTCCTGAGCTGCTATCCTCAGTTTCACTGGGATGTTATGTTATTTCAGAGCTGTGTCTGTCTGTCTAAATTTCATAGATTCTTACATGCAAGAGGCTGATTATTGCAGATCTTTCTCCACAATACTGTATTGTTCATAAATGCACTTCATTTGCAGGTCCTGAACCCCTTCTGATTGTAGTTTCCGCATGACGGGCAATACGGTGCTTCTGGAATCCAGGGTCTGTCCTTGTTACCCCCTCTTTCTACTGCCTAGGTAGTGGTGGAAGACTTGTTTTTGCTCCCACTGACATTTTAAAACACATTAAAGAAGCATTTATACTGATTCACCCATTTGTTAAAACCTGTGTTTAGAAAACTCCCATCTGGATCATATTTACTCTGATGGCTTTTTATAAAACTTTGACAGTGATGGCTCACCTGTGTGAAATGAAAATGCTGTGTTTTTAAACTGATTGTGGTAGTGATAATTTGATTTGAAAGTGTAAAATTGTTGTTGGAATATTCCACATGGCTACTGATATTAAATAAAGCACCACTGCCTTGAAACAGAGACTCTTATTCTTTGAGTGTGACAGACGCCTCAGAAAGTTGTTACTTGGCACATTAAATATTAAAGAGATAATCTTGGGTGAAAACAGAAATTTTGTTGCTAGAAGCATCTCAAAAAAACACAGAAGAAAATTAATCACTTCAGAGTAGAGTTCTTTAGAAGGAAAACATTTTTTTAGTAATTCTTAACAAACAAAAGAAAAAGCTCAATAAAATAGCCGATCTAATTTTCTTGTAAAATCCATGGAGACTTTAGGAAAATGTCATGGGTCAGAATGTATTTTCTTGCTAATGGTTCTGTGATGAAATCAGCACAGTCCACACTGAGGGAAATATAGAGAAGTTGCTTGTAGGTATGAGGAAGAAAACTTAGAGAAAAAATATCAGCGCTGCCAGGTACAGAAGGAAGGTGTACAAATGTAACTTTGCCACAGAGTGCTCTGGGGAGAGAAATTGATACTCTACACAATATCAGAGCTCTCAAAGTTGCTGGAATTTGTTATTTTGTTAGATATTTCAAGTTGTTCTATGAGGATAAGGAAGTTTTTGGTTCACAGAATGTTTCCTCTGTGTTTAAGCCCTTCTGTGAAGGAAGTGACAATGTTAGGGAGGACTCAAATCCTTGTTTTCCTGGCAGACTTGAAATGTTAGAAAATAAGAGTAAGCTAACTTCTTCTGCCAGGAAGAAAAAGGTAAATATCAAAACTGAGTCAGAACAGATCCTATAAGTTATATCCAAAGCCATGTTGCAGTCTAAACTGAAGGTAACCCAAGAGCCAGCTGCATATTTGGAACTTCACTAAGATTTGCTCACAGTGTGCTAGAACTCAGGTCTTTGCTCTTTGATATGTGCAAGCCCATTTTCTTATTAAGAGCTGCAGACATAATTTCCTAACCTGGAGGCTGATGGCATGTGACTTTTAGGTTCCCAAGACAGATAAAGTGCAATCAGGCTCAGAATGAACCATTTTCTTCCCCAGACCCCTTCCTGCTGTGCCACGGCACTGGCTGATACGAACAAGGCCACAGTCACAGATGTGTGTGTGTCCATGTTTATCTACAATCCCACTTGCCATCTCTGCTCATTGAATAGTAAAGAGTGAATACTCACAAGGAGACAAGTGAAAAAGCATGAAATGCCTTTTCTGAGTGTGCTGGTTAGCTCACATTGCAGGAATGGGCTGGACTCCTCAAGGCTGAGACAGAATCACAGGCTGAGCAGAATATCCTGCGTTCCAATGGCCAGTACACACCTGCTTCCAAATGTTTATCCTTTCTAGTATATTTGGTTCCTTGGACTCAACAACATGAGGTTCATATTTCAGTTTTACTGGTAGTGAAGCTGAGGCACAGAAAATTTCACAGCTGAAGGCTAAGCAGCCTGGGAAGGATAAGACTCAGGCTGCTAAACCCACAGTTGCTGCTCTTCTTTCTAAGCCAAACTGAATCTGACTCTGTCCTACATACAAATAAAAATATTATTGCATTAAGTTTATCTAAAGACTTCAGCAAATGTAGCCATGAATCCTGAAAAGCTGAAAACGTGGAAGGGCTCAGCTGAAAGTCCTACAACCTTGGAGAGAAGTACATTTAAAAGAAAGAAATATGTGTAGCATACTTATTCAAAAACTGTAGTAGTTTAAGGACTCTTTTGTAAAGATAGTGAGGCATTTGAGTTGGTTCCGCTCTGTGGGATCAAAACTGACCTTGTGTCCTCTCACACAAGACGTTCTTTAGTTTGCTTCAGTCTGAAAGGTGACTCTTTGAAAACATTTACTATCTCCCAGTTAACAGGGACAGTGCTGAGCAGGTTGTGTCCAGAGAGCAGAAAAGCAGCTGAAATGTCAGCTTGCTTTAATTCATCTTGCTCCATCCAATTTATTGTGGACAAGAAGTTGTATACCTAATAAAACCATCCACATATGGTAATATCATGTCATATTCATGATAAGCTTACCCACAAGCAGAGCGAAGTGTATGTGTGGGGTTGTTATGATGAAAAATTCCATGTTAATGGCAGCAAATGATGCTCTGTACTATGTACTGACCCTAGGAAGTAGAATCCACTGTAATGGGTGCACGAATATTTGTCTGAGTCGTGCTAAACTCAACTTATGCTTCTCAGGGAAACGATAAAGCTCATTCTTAGAAAGGAGGAAAGAAATGTCTTTCAATTCACAAAGCTGACACAGAAAATGACTACGCATGTCATAAAGCATGTTCATACAACTCTTGACATGGTTTATAGGCCTCAGCTCCTTTGTTCCCATTGCCTTCAAACCACCTCTTTAGCTTAACAGCAGTGAACGCCAGAAAGTGCCCCTGGCAAGGCGAAGCACAGTGCCCTGACCTAGAGAAAGGTGCACATTTTGCACCATTTGATCCCTGCAGGCAAGGAGCTGGAGGAGCAGCTCCAGCTGAGCTTTGCTCATTAACGCTTTCTGTCCTTGGCAGAGGCGCACAGACCCCGTGTTTGCAGCAACTTAAACCTCCAGATAAGTCATAAATCCTCCTGTGTCCATGTGTGTTCTGTGTGTGAGCTCTGGACTTGCTTCACACCTTTGCCACAGGCAGGGAATTACAGCTCTGTACCTGCCAATTTGGATAGAGAGTGCAAGGGCAGCTGTACAGTCAGTCTTCTGCCATTGCACTCTCAGCTCCGCTCCCTTTCTCCCTGCTCTCTCCCTCTGCACAATGTCTGCATAGAAGCGGTATCTGCCACCTCAGCTTGTAGGGAAAGCTATTGAACCATTTCTGAAAGATTGATAAAATTTCTGTTATGGAGGATACTACAATACATTGCATGCTAAAGACATTCCTGTTCAAAAGAAATCTAATCTGTACCCCTTATTCCTAGTGAAGTTTTATGAAAAAGTGCGTCTTAGTTAATTATAGCTGTAATGCTACAGATAAGACTATATGAGAAGTGGAAATGTTTCAATTGGCTTGCACCTTCATTTGATTTTGCTTTTCGAACAAAAAATTCAGGGTAATAGCTGCTCCAACATCAAAGCCAGTACTGAACATTAATATTGGAGCATGGATTTTCACAGTTCACTGATTTCCTGGTGCATTTTAATTCTGAAAGAAGAAAAAGATTTGGTGTATAAACTTAAGGAGTGTGTAAGAAGCATACAGTTTTTCTTGCACCAGAACTTTGTCTGGGGCTTTGCTGGGAATGCTTTTACAATTCTAGTGTGTTGAGGTGATTTTGTGTTTTGAATTATTGCAGGCAAAAGTCCAGAAATTGAATTTGATGACCTTGATCCAGCTCAGGATATCCTACGACGATTCCACAATTTTCTGTAAAGAACTGACTTGAGAAGTGGCTAGTGGAGTAGATCCTAGAGAACAGAAGTTAAATTATTCCTATTGTCAGGTCACACAGGAGAGAAATTAAATCCTAGAGCCATAGGGAACAAATATTCTTGAGCATTCTCCCCATACAGCTTTATTCACCAGCAGTGTCATGTTGAGTAAGAAGATCAGCTCCTGAGTCTGGATCTCTGTCAGGAAACAGCACTTATACAGTATTTTCTAGAATCTCTCACATTGCAATCTCCGAGTTTCAGTTTTCTTTTCTTTATTATTAAACAGGGTTAGCACAGACTGGAGTGTCTGTTGCTTTGGTACAAAGCATTTGTGTGTTAAAGGTAAAGGACACAGTAAATGCCAGCTTTGTATAATTTACAGCTCCCATCTTGTGCTGCCTTTATGTGTGGCAACCACATCCTGGTTTTCATCATGAGCAATTGGGTGTTCCATTTTACCTGGAACTGGAACAGCTGGTGTGAAGAGAAGTTAAACTCAAGGAAAGGAATCAAAGGAATAAAGAACGGTATGTCTCAATAGGGCTTAGTCTAATGTGGGTCTAGAAGGAAAGGAACCAGATGAAACCTGCAGGGAAAGGAACAAGATGAACCCTGTATAATTGTCTCTACAGGGCTGAGAGGCAAAATGAAAGTTTAGGATGGATATTAAGTAGCTACAAAAAGCAGGTAAAACTACTCATACCCTAATTTATTGTCAATTTAAATTTCAGACTTACCAGCAAGACAGTGCTGGCCTCCAAAATCTTCATTTGTTTCACTGTTAACCAAAATGCTCCTGTGTGTGTCACAGCCACACGTGGCAGAGGAATTAGGAAGCAAATGGTGGGACCAAGAGAGCCTCTTGCTGATGAAGGACACTAGGAAAGGAATGTGCAAGAGTAAGGTCCCTTGCTTGTTGAAAATAGAAAGGGGTCCAGAAGAATCCACATAATTTGGAAATAATGTAAACATTTGCTTCCTGCTCAAAGACAATGGATATGGTGAGAAATCTCTGAGATACATACATCACCTCTGCTTTTTGGAATCATTCTTGCATCATGTGAAGGAGAATGTTGAGTGGAAATATGCATAAACCACACAGGGAATAGTGGGGTTTGCTCTTACAATAAAATGCTGAGCTTCGCCACTAAACCCTTTTGCCTTTGTTTTCCAGTTTGTAATGCTGGATGATCATCCATTTGGAATAATGTTATTTAACCATAAAGGTATTATTTGATAAATGCTTTAAAATTTTCTAGAATTTTTACCTTTTTATGAAGTTTTCTGTGGCTGTAATGCCAATTTTCCTAGAATTAAAATTCCTTCCTTAAGCCTTCTGGGGGATATCAGTTATCTGAAACTACCATATGGCTCACTCGTATGAATTCCAGCAAGTTTTTTTCCTTGTTCTTTTGAAAATGTTGACAATTTTGACTTGGAGAAAAATGTTGAGCTCTTATTCAATAATTTTAAGAGTTATAATAAAAAGCTGATGGGATTGTTCCATCTCAACGTGAGAGCACCATCTAGGGGCAAGTAACGTAAACTATAGCACAAACCCATTCCAATCTTAATTATGGGTTTTTCAGTATTCCAGGGGCTTTCAGAATTATGTTCAATGTACTTTCAATAAATATTCCCAAATTAAAAAACACCCTCAAACAATTAGAACGCTTTGCAATTAGCCAATTACCTACATCTGTCCAGCCCAGAGAATGGGTCATTTTAGCTTGGTAGGTCCATCCACACCAGCTATATATGGTTGGCTCAAGCCATACTGGCATCAATAAGAACATCTGCAGAGAGCTTGTTTTTTTGGCTGCCTGGCCATGCTACCAGGTCTTCATCATGCTTCTTTTATTAAGCTGGATTATCTAATTAAGCTTTAATTGCTTTTGCAGCTTCACCTAGCTGTGCAGAGATGCCTTAGATATACATTTTATGGCATTACAGTCTGCTTTATAAATGCAGTGTATTCCCACTGAGACTAATACAGTGATTCTCAGCGGTTATGAAGATGCCTCTAAACCAGGGGGATGAATTCTTGAGCCTCTTATTTCCATTCTCTGGGATGTCAGTATCTCCTTTTCTGCCATCACAAAGTAATGTAATCCTAAGGTAGGAAAGGTCTTAATTTGATTATTAAAATACTTATACTTTGTAGTTCTAGTGCTTCCTAAGTGTTTGCTAAAGAGGATGGGATCTATGTGGTCATGGATTTCTTTTTCTTTTAGGTTTTATGCCTGGAAATAATGTGACCTGCACACAGCTCTTGCAGCAGATTGAAGATGTAGCTCAATATATGGCTCAACTGGATTTAAACTCCTGTGCTAGGAACAAACGTCACCTGACAGAATGTCACAAAATGCACTTGTGCCCACTCCTGGTAATTCTAGCAGAGAACAAAATTACCTTTGAATGTTGAAGGAGATTTAAGTCTCTCCTGGGATGGTAGTTGAAATTTACTTGAAGGATAATTTGAGGTTTGAAGGATAACTTCATGTCTAATGATATCAGAAGGTCACTGAAACCAAGGACTTCTGGTGCCTGAGGGGAGCCCAGAAGACACATTGGAAGGCACTGTTTCAAGAGCATTTAGTGAAAAAACAAGGGGGAATGGCTTAAAACTGAAAGAGAATAGGTTTAGTTTAGATATTACAAAGAAATTCCTTACTGTGAGGGGAACAACGCGCAGGTTGTCCGGAGAAGCTGGTGCTGCCCCTTCCCTGGGAATGTTCAAGGCCAGGATGGATGGGACTCTGAACAACCTGGGATAGTGGAAGGTGCCCCTGCCCATGGCACACAGGATGGAACTAAATGTCCTTTAAGGTCCCTTCCAACCCAGGGATTCTATGATTTTCTAAGGATCAAATTATATCCTTGAGGATAACTTTTAATGTGGCTCTCCACAGGGTAAGCAACACAAAATTTTGTCACGGTTTAACCACAGCTGGCAGCCCAGCCCCACACAGCTCCTTGATCACTCCCACAGCAGTGGGATCAGGGAGGGGGAAAATCAGAAGGGTAAAAGCTGCAGAACTCATAGGCTGAAATAAGGACAGTTTTAATGGGGAAGGCAAAAGCCCTGCACACAAGCAAAGCAAAACAAGGAATTAATTCCCTGCTTCCCAAGGGCAGGCAGATATCCAAACTTCTGCAGGAGAGCAGGGACACATCACAAGTAATGGTGACTTGGGAAGACAAACACCATCATTCCAAATGTCCCCCTTTTCCTCATTCTTGCCCCCACTTTCTATGACATCCCATGGGCTGGAATCTCTCTTTGGTCAGTTGGGGTCACCTGTCCTGGCTGTGTCCCCTCCCACCTTCCCAGGCACCTCCAGCTCCCTCGCCAGGGAGGTTCACAAAAAGCAGAGATGGCCTTGGCTCTGTGCAAGCCTTGCTCAGCAACAACAGAAACATCTCTGTGTTATCAACCCTGTGTTCAGCACAAATCCAAACACAGCCCCACAGCAGCCACTGCGAAGAAAATTAACTCTATGCCAGCTGAAACCAGCACAGAGATATGCAACTAGAATTTTGTTCTCACTGAGAGACAAAAACAGTCAGGGTATTTGTCTTCTGCATGTGTTGGGTTTTAGGGGATGGTTTTTATACTGGAACTAAGGAGGAGCTAAGAAGAAAGTGGGAAAATTAACGTAGATCAGTGGCTCTCAAGTCTTCTACATTGGATCAAATTTTATAGCTAAGTCCTAAGAAAATGGAGGAAAACCATTATCAAAAGCTTGTTAATTGCGTGCCTTAAAAGTCATATTTTCACAAAGACCATGTGATAGTTCTGAATTAGGAACAGTTTGGCACAGTCTGTTTTCAGACTGAACAGATCTTTGGAGATAGCTGATTTCTGAGGTTGAGACTACATTACAGCAACAGAACACTGATGTAAGTAAGATACTGTGTGAATCAGTACCACTAGAGCTTGCTTCTTACATCTGATTTCTCTAAAATGCTTACAAAATTTTTCATATAGGTGCAGTTTCTGCTGTTTTTTTCTGTCCAGGAGTCTGTCAGTCTTTCCTCTGCAGCTGATTAGAAACACTCAAATGGCTGGGTCAAGCAGCTCAATATTTGTGGTAGTGACATAGCTGGGAGGAGAAGTCAACCAGAAAGTTACAGGAAGGTAACATCCTAAAGTGTTCTTTCTAAGTCTGTAGGAGTTTACCTGCCAACCCTTCAATTGACCAAGAAATTAGCTACATCACAGTCCAGACTGAGCCTTTGTACAAGCATAACTCATTGAGTTCATCAGGATTACTGCAGGATGACTTTGGCCCAGTTTGTCTTTGTTATCACAGAGACTGTGGAGAGGTGCTGTCACACCTGCTGCACCAAAAGCAGCGTGGGCAGCAGGCTGGGTGAGGTGACCCCACTCTGGTGATGCCCCACCTGCAGGGCTGCATCCAGCTCTGGGACCCCAGCACTGAAGGGAGAGGGACCTGTTGGAGCCAGTCCAGAGGGAGGCCACCAAGGTGATCAGAGAGATGAAGCATCTCTCCTATGAGGAAGGGCTAAGAGAATTCAGATCGTTCAGTCTGAAGAAGAGAAGGCCTTGGGTTAATCTCCTTGCAGCCTCAGAGTACCTGAAGGGAGCCTGCAAGACGGATGGAGAAAGACAATTTACATGACACAAGGGAATGGCTTCAAACTGAAAAATGGCAAGTTTAGACTGGATATTAGGGAGAAATTCCTTCCTGTGAGGGTGCTGGGGCACTGTTCCAGGTTGCTCAGAGAAGCTGGTGCTGACCCATCTCTCAAAGTGTTCAGGGCCAGGTTGGATTGGACAGGGCATTGAGCAACCTGGAACAGTGGAAAGTATCACTGTCCTTGGCTGGGCTCTCAGATTAGAGCCCTTTAAAAGTCCCTTCCAACCCAATCCATCTATGATTCTATAATTATGTATTATTTGAATAGCAAATAGTCCAGATTTTTTTTTTCCTTAGGAACAGGGTTTTGGGCTGTCTGTTCTCTTCTCTCAAATGTGAGAGATTTGGTTCTTAATGACATGAACAAGGAATCAGATATCACTAGTTTCAGTAGCCAAAGCAAACACATTCATTGTGCACCTGCTGGTCTCCCTTGCCCAGGAGAGGGCAGCAGTAATAGAAATATATCTTTCTCATATATTCAAGAATTGAAAAATATCCATGTAAAGCTGATAATCAATTTCCCCTCAAGATTCTTACCATTCTTTCTCATTTCCCCAGCAAGTAAACTCCTATCCTTGCTGGTAGTCCATAGGAGTCTTGTATCTTTTATTGCAAATGTCATAAAAAGAAACAACCATAGAAAAGAAAGTCCCTAGGCCAAACATCAGTTAGACCCTAAGTTCCAGAACTTATCCCTGTAAGAGTTAGAGGAAGTCTCTTGGAAACCTGTGGCATCTCTAAAATGTCACCAGCTCTTCAGGAACACAATTAACAGACCTTTGTTTTACATTTAAACTTGCAAATTTTGAACAAAAGATGAGTTCATTGATGACATCAATACCCTCACATTAGATATCAGAATTTAATAAAAATTCCCTTTGCCAAGGCTGAGCTTGCTGCTGTGCATCCCAGCCTCTACAGCATTTAAAGAACTGCCTTTACTAGGGAATGCCTGCTTGCCTCTCAAAACAGAAAGCTGCGAGCTGGGGAAATTGATCTGTAGGCCAGGTTCTCCTTCTGAGGTAACTGGTGCAGAGAACATTTCCCAGCAAGAACGTTTGTCTCATGGAAGCACTGCTCTCAGAGGAATCTCACACCAAAGTCTGTACTTCTGAAACTGTACCAATAAAAAACCTCAACATCCTGGCAGTCTGGTTTCAAGAACCACTATGAAAATCTGGTCCATTGAATTTACACTGAAGGAAGCCACTGCCACTGAACTCTTGGAAGTGTTGTCACAGCTGTTTTTGGTCAGCAAACTTAATTATTCAACATTTCATGCATATACTGTGTGCATATACTGAGCAAAGTATATTATATTGCTTATAAAATATTATAAAGGGCTGCTTCTCCTTGTTGCGTATGTAATTTGGTGTGATAAATTCAAACCACCTCCTGCATAATCTTTTGTACTTTTGCTTTGTTTTTCTGGTTCTGAGACATATATCTGGAGAAATCAATTAGATGTACAGATGTAATGATAAGATGCAATAAGAAAAGTGCATGTTAGGCAAAAAATGACCTTTGTGATATCTTCATCTCAGCAGATCTGCCCTTGATTGCAAATATTCATGACTAATGGCATTATTTTAATTATAATGGACACTTGTTGTTGAGATGCTGCAAGTGCATCAGATTTTCAAAAGCTTTTGTATTCAAATGTTCTGCCAGTGCTTGCTGAAACTCCTTGAGCTGCAATAATTTTCTATGAAACTTGCCAAAGCAAACTTTCTGCCAAAGTAATGTATAATAAAAATTTGAAATGAGGTAGAACACATTGGTGGAAAAGCTGTTCAAATGCACAAGTGTTTTTTACATAAATACTTTCACATAATTTTTTTTCCATGTCTGGATTCCTTTTCTGATGAAAACACAAAGTGAGGGGACAAAATCCTTGTGAGAAACTCATGTACTGGTGGATGATATCTCTTGACATGTGATATTCTTAGGAATATAGAAATTTCTAAATCAGGTCATACTCAAGATCTGTCTTCTCTATCTACCACTTTCTAGCATGTTCAAATGATTCTGAGATATGAGTGAGGCAGGAATTTCTTTTATGTTGGTTATTCTTGCAGTGATTTCCATTTTAATTATCCAGGCAACCAATGTACCTAAATAAATCTTAGTGTTGTATAATACACCAGATCATCCGAAGAGCCTTTTTCAAAGAGTGAACCAACCTGGTCTCTGTCCCCTGGAACAAAGGCTATTTCTATTCAATGTTTTGCTTAGTGTAAACAAAACTAAATACTGAAGACACTCTACCTGCCTTACATAATGTTTCTTTCTCTAGTTACTGCATCCCTTGTCTTATAATGAAGTGGCATTTGAAATGCCTAGTTAAGTTTCCTTTGTACAGCTTAAACTTTATTATTTTCAATCAAACTTTATTCTTTTCAATCAAATGCAACCTCATTCTATATATATTTAAACATGATATTTGCTTTATTTTTCCCCCTTTGCTTTTTACTTTCCAATGTAAGCTGCTGTGTAAATACCTCAGCCTACAATCCTTTAAAAAAAAACAATTGCTTCAGAGACGCGGTGGAAACTTTGATCCGAATTGTTTGCATGTCTTACATGTGTTTTTTCCCTTTGCTTCAAAAAGGATGAAGCAGAAACTGCAGGTCAAAGATTTTCAGTGTTCCTGTACAATCACAGCTTGGGCTGGATTAGTGCAAGATATTAACCTTGCAATAGTAATGGCTGGAAAGAGAGAGCACTATTGCTTGAAGCATGGGAGATTCTGATTAAGGAAAAAAAAGTGTTTCCCTCAAAGGTAATGAAACAGGTTGCCCAGAGAGCTTCCAGAATTTTTTTCTTTTCAGATTTTCAAGACCCAACTGAATAAAGTGTGCTGGCTCTGAATTAATTGTTGACTCTGCTTTGAGCGGGCACTTGTGCTACAGGACGTCTGAGTATTTAAGTGTTTCTGTGAAACACGAGATACTTGAAAGATGTTACATGGACTGTGGTCTCTTGTGAGCATTGATAATTTGAAATGCTCTTTGCATTTTTTTCATGGTCTGTACTCAGAAAAATAAAAATGTGAGATATTTCTGTGGAAATGCAAAATATTGATGTGATATCATCACCTAGTTAGTCTAATGCTATTTACAATGCAGGCACTGAAGCTGAGCTAACAGCTGTGTCTCACCATCACAGGAAGACTAGGATGTAAGTAAATGCCTGTGACAAAGTATTTATCATCCTTGTGCAGTGAGATAATACAGAGAAGTGTTTTATTACATGGAGGTGGGATTGGCACCAGAAATAACAGCTGTCAGTGTGAGACTCTCTAGAAATCCAAAAAATGACAATCATTCTCATCAGTGTTCCTAGTTTTGCAAAAAGCTTTTACATCATGCTTCAAAAGGACAGAGTTATAAACTAAGCAGTACAATATCTATTAATATTTTTTCAGAAATATGGTATGTAGCCTGCAACAGGGCTGACTATAAATTAGGAATAAATATCCCAGAGAGAACCTCAACAGAGATGGAGAAAATAGTAAAGGCTGATGGAAAGAAAATAAGTGTGTCTAGAGAGCACAAAACATAGACACACATAAAGAGAAAACCTAGTGACACCCAAGAAGCTTAAAAATCCAATCTGCAAATTTTGTGTAACTCCTCTGTGAAGATCAATACAGGGAAGACAAGATGAGGTTGCAGCCCTGGCTGAGTGGGAAATCTGTGCCTCTTGCAGGTGTCAGATCCCTTGTGCCAAAAGCTGGTGCATGTTACATAATAGAGCAGCAACAGACTGGCAGCCCCACAGCTGGAATGCCACCTCTCACACCAAACAAGGTCAGTTTTGGTCTCCACAACCAAGAAAGGTATCTCCACTCACAGGAGTGGTGCAGGGACCCTTGGGGGATATTTCCTATTACTGCAGGTCAATTTCAGCTTTGATGTTTGTGCACATAGCTTTTCCTGGTTTTGTTTCACCAGGATCACCATGAGCAAGACACCTGTTGTGGCATTAGTGCCAACACAGGTGTAGGGCACCCTTTCCAGAAGGATACTGTTCTCTGAGTATGTCCCCAATGTGATGAGGTCCCCAATGTGATGCTACTTGAGCATGTCCACAGATCTGTCCATTGCAATGCACTGTCCTCTCCTTACATTAATCAAGGTGCTGTAAAACGGTTGTACCGGGGGTTGCCCGCCCTGCCCGGGTGGCCAGCCTGGGTGGCAGACAAAGCCCCCGGGTGCCGTTTTAGAAATCGTCCGGATAGCGTGGAGGGTCCGGTCTCCGTCCTAAGGATCAGGCTCCGATCTTGCAGGGTCCGGCAAGCGCCCTAGCCGCGAAACTAATCCTGGCAATCAGCCTGAGGCTATCAGGCGGTTCAGCTCTTCGGTGATTAATCAGCTTTTGCCAGGTAGTCGCTTGCTAGCTCAGGGGAGAAAGAGACGAGAAGAGCCGACCCGGAGTATTCCACGAGTTCTTTATTGGGGGTTCCGTGAAGGGGTCCAGGAACGGCGTCTTCCGCCGAAGTGGGCAGAAGTAGGGGTTTTTATAGGATTAGGTAGGATTGGGATAACTAGCCAATAGTCTGAGGTCTTGGTGTTTTGACCTATAGTCGTTGGACATCTGGCATATAGCCAATAGTGTTAATACAGGGTCTTAGGAAGTAGGATAAGTACATGACTAAGCATTTTCTCTCCACGGGGGCCTTGCTAGGGGCTCAAAGATTGCAACAGTGCTGGGCCACCGTGATTGCTCAGCCTGAGGAGGCACAAACTGGACATACATTTGCAGGTATTGAGTGCTCCTGGGGTATTCTCTTTGCAAGCACTTCCAAATCACAGCTCCACTGTAGAAGGCCCTGAGAGTGTTAGAGAGTTAGAATTTGATCCAAGATCAGCTTTTTCACTCCACATACTCTAGGTCCAGTGGCTCCTTTAATGAGAGATTTAAGAGCTCCAGAACAAAGACTTCCTTTCACATATATGATGTTTGCTAAATACGAACGGTTTCCAGAGGAAAAAACACTTCTTTGGCTTCTCATGCAACCTTAAGTTCAAGGCCAGTCCTGCAAATGTGCACCACTCTGAATATTTGCTCCCCCTCGTATAACTCAACCATGTGCATCCCGCCTAGTTGTCCTAGGTTACAATGTAAAAATATGCCAGAAGGTATTTATTCTATCTCCATCTTCATTAACTGTTGAAACCAGGAGGGGCAGTGTTTTTCTTTGCCTCCTCCCCTGGACTATCTCCTGTTACTGGGCCATCAATGTGTTGCCCCATGAGTCATAAATAACTCCCTCCGGGAGCCATTTCCTGTTTAATGGGCAATCAAGGATCCACCACATGACTCATACAATGACATCAGCCCATTGTGAGATGCTCTGCCCAGGGGGAGGAGCCAAGCATTCCCACCTGGATATAATGTGGGAATTGGGACAGAACAAGCAGCTCTTACCCACTGGTTTCCAGAGGACAAGAGCTACCAGACCTCTCTACAAGATCGCCACTTCAGCAAGATTACGTCATCTGGACAGCTACCACCACCCTAACTAGCAGGGTGTCAGGTTGTATTCTGACTCTGTCAGTGGTTTTTGTTTCTTTTGTATTACTTGCATGTATTTTACTTTTTCCTATTAAATTGTATTTCTGACTTGGAGTCTCACTGGTTTTGCTTTCAAACCAGCACACTAGTGCATCAAAAATATGCCTTTTTGACTCTACCCAGTTACACTTTAAGTCAGTATTATAGTCTGATATTTCTGCTGTTCTTTTTAAATGTTCCTTCATAAATATTTGCAACAAAGGCCCAAATCATCGATTAGTGAAAATTAGCATTTGCTCCTTTGAGTTGGTGTTAACCCAATCTGCTCCAGCAAGTGTTGAGTGTCAGCCAGAGGGATGCACTAATTTTAAAGTGGTGTGCAAAGAACACAATTTGCAGGGTGAATGAGGATGTTTAGAGAACGGAGTTATGTAATTCATCTATTTTGGGGATTAGCCATCCCCGAAGTTCTGAAAAAGGTAACTGGGTTGTGCTATTTATAGAGTCCCCTCCTGCAGTTGAAGTACGAATGCCAGCACTGAACAACATTCAGCTCAAGCCACCTTCTCTGTGCTTCAGGTGAATTTATATGTCACAAATGTCTATAGATCTCTCAGATCCAAAGAGATTCAGGGCTCTAGGATGCAACCCCACCTCAGCATCTGTTGGCACATTAGTATGCCTTATTTCCTATCAGCTCCTGACCATGCCTTGGAGTTTTGGGTCATTTGTATTACAGAAATACTCAGAGATTCCTTTTAGGTTTCCTGATGTAGGAAAGAGGAGAAGGGGCACTAATCTTGGGAAAATGAATGCAGCAATTTCCTGAATTAACCTGCTCTATAATTTCACAAGACTGCTAGGGAAGATGCCTTGGGATCCTTCCTTCACATGATTCTCTGTTTCTAAGATGCATTTGTAGAATCACTGTAAAAGTATGAAGCACTGTTACTGCTGCAGGATGATCATTGTGCAGAATTAATGAAAAACTACTATCTCTGCTCAGTCTTGAAGTCATACAAAATTGTACAACTTACAGGAAGAGAATGAACACTTTATATACGGATTGTATAGGCTGCTTCTTACGGATTCTGCTTTTTAGATATAAATATTTGTGTATATAAAGTAATTTTTACCTTTCTTAAATTTTGAGAACCAGCCATTTGTTTAGGTAGTGGGCAGTGAGGAGAGGGCAGAGGAGACAATAGGAGGAAAGTTATCTGGATAATGGTCAAAAGCCTGCTCCTAAGAGAGGTTTACCCAGAAGGAAATAATTTAAGGATTGGATTTTACAGGGTTGACCATTTTAATAATGGCTAGGAACCATGAAAAATAAAGTGATTGCTTAGGCAGAATTGGTTAATTCTTACCCTCACTGTCTATCCCATGAGACAGAGAGATCACTGTGTAGAAAAAAGAATAACAGAAAATGAGGGCAGAAATACAGGGTTAAGTCTCCAATTAAACATCACTCTAGATTGTCATTCATGCCCAATGCAAGCTAAATAAATTTTGATTTTTTTACCTAGTCCAAACTGCAGAGATTAAAATGACAATGTGCAGCACATGCAAGTGGTGATCTAGTTCTTTTACAAAAAGCAGAGAAAATTAAGATGAAGAGCCTGAATGTCATATGGAAGGAGAGACAAACTATGGATAGATTTCAGTGGAAGCTAAGCAAATAAAAAAGAATTAAAGATGAAAAATTTTAAATTGAGCTAGTCTGTACAGCATTCATATAAGATGCTATACTTTTTGGTGAACTAGATTTTGAGAATTAGGATTAGATTTTCATGTTAGTACTGATATTTCAGGAGATGCTGGAAAAAAATCATTTTGAGAAAATTTCTGATCAATGCAGAAAGATTTAAAATACAAATATATAATGGAAATAATATGCATGGATTTAAAATATAGAAAAGGATTCATTCAAGAATTAGATTTTGACAAATATTAATAGTTTAGCCAATAATTTAGTGAAAAGGCTGTATTAAATAAAGCAGGGAAAATACAGAAAAATTGTGATCCCTCTAGCAAAATATATAAATTTATGTAAAAATACATTAAGTGATTATCATGAAGAAACTTCACATCAAAATATATATCTGTGGAGTTAATCTTTGATAAGTATTTACCTAGATGTTTTCATTTAAAGAGGTTTATTTCTGGGACAATGTCCTTAATATATAACATAAAGCATTTTATTTGCTCTGATTTATAGCTCAAATAATGAAAAGCTTTGTATTAAATACAACATATTTTTCATTCCTAGTATCAACTATTCTTAGAGGGTCTGCATCTCCTTGCATGTTTACATAGCAGGTAGCAGAGTATTGTCTTTCAAAACTCATACAATGATTTATGCCTGTTCTGTTTCTTTGAGTTGTTCAGCAGACTGTGGACTAAGATTTTTTCAGGATAGTCACTGGCTTGCAGGAAAGGTTTGAAATGCCATCCTTCTTTTGCGAATTGCATTCGTCATTCCCCTGAGATTTCATCAGGAACCAGATTGCTTGCTTGGGTGCTATCTGCTCATCTGCAGTGGCTGCAAAAAATATGGGAATATGAACTTGAGACATCTTTTCAGGAGAAAGGATAGAAAAACACATGGCTACCTGCATAAAACCTGCAGTCCTTCCCTGTTTTATCCTGTATCATCCTGAGTCTTCATGGCTCTTTTATGCAGAGCTGGCACAATCATTCTTACAATGGTTTTGGTAGGTCAAACCTGACACTTGCAGGTTCCTAATATCTAACTATTCAAACCTTTTTTAGTAGATGTCCTAAATGCTTTTAAAATGTTGATTTTGCAGTATGCGCATGTATGTGATTGTATGTGCAAGTTTTTACTGAAGAGAAGTTCCTGAATCCCAGAGTCTTGAGTTAAATGCTTGAGACTGGCTAAGGAATGGGTGTGCATTTTAGACTCATGCCTGTTTCAATATTAGATGTATTTCCCTCTGGGGTTACTTGTGCACCAAGAACTGGTGTTCTTGTGTGGCTTGTCAGAGATGCCACGGTGGTTTCAGGGAAAACACAAAAGAACCTGAGCTCTCATTAGAGCTCCAAGTGCCCTGCGTGGTACTGCAAGGGAACTCAGGCCTGCACAAAACACTCAGAGCCAGAAAGGGCCTGGAAATATTCTGGCCTATCCATGCCTATAGATGTGTGTGAGTATGCAGATAAATAATCCTGTTTGGTATTATCCCTAAAATCAAGCGATCCAACAGCAGTTTTGAGTATTGTACCAGCTTCCTATCTTCTGGAAAAGGTCATAAAGTACTGTATTGCTCATTATAGCATTGAACTTGGCAGAGCATTAACAGGATGGTGTTACAGTGTCATGAGGGCTAATATTTATTAATTACTGACTGTAAAATAACTTCCCAGAACTTTAAAATCCAAGTCAAAACCTAGACTTTCACTGGCAATTTTACAAATACTTCAATGTTTAGTGTACAATTCACTAACAGAACTTTAAAAATATGCCAATATGTACTTGTTGAAACTAACCATGTTTTTTCTTATTGTTCAGGATGCACGACAGCATTTTTGTTACTGACCAATGAGATATATAAAGACTCAGAGGTAGCTCTCCTTCATGACTTCTCTTGACAGCCATTTTAGAATTCCTCCAGGCTGCCCCGGGCTGTTTCACCAAGCTTCAGATTCTTCTCATGAAAGAGAGATGAGGTAAGCAGGAGCCTCCATCTGGTCTTCAAAAGAGCCATGTAATGCTATGTGACATTCTAGGCAGCCATCACACAGGGTGGCATGCAGAGAGCGAGCATTCATGCATTCCCGATCCCATCAGCAAAGCCTGCCATGCCCATGATAGGTCAATAGGGAAATTCCGTGAAAAACTGGGCGTGGCTGAGCTACACTGAGGGAAAAGGAAGTGTCCGTTCATCGCATGTGCTCTGTTTAATTATTTAACTCTAAAAATAATCTGGGTCACAATTATCATGACAGTGTTCAGTCCATCTCTCCAGGTAAGCAAGTGAACTTAAAGTCAGGTGACTGGGACTAGAATCTACCATTTTCTATTCTGTCTCTGACCCTTCTCTCAGTGATGTTTGAATTTAATCCATCTTTGTATAAATATCCATAGCCTAGAAAAAAAGCATCATCAGTATGTAGTTTCCTCAGAAAGAAGCAGGACAATTTGGCAATACTGTGATTCTCAAGTGAAAGATTTTATGTAACAGGAGAAACTATATACTGATAAGTAACTATGTCCAAACGCACAGCTGCCAGTAGCTGCTAAAACCAAATTGTATGAAGCAGACTGGACACAAACTAGAACTGTGATTGGGTGGGTGATCTTTTGAAAAAAACTTGTTCTGTTTTTTATCCAGCTGGAAACTGTCATCAGGTTGAAGCTTCACTTGGCTTCGTGAGCCCAAAACCCACCTGAAGATACCCAACATTGCTTACATAAATTACTGAACATGCTGCTGGGGTATTTGAAAAGCCACAAATCTTGTCAATCAAATGAAGTTCTAAAGAGTTTACTGACTGACACTTTGGCTTTTCATTGTGTCAAGATAGAAACATTCCTTGGACACATTTAGAAAGTTGCCTCACCAATCATCCAGTGTGCCATCAATTACTTTGTTCCCTTGCTCAATGACCTACCAATATTCTTTAAGCCATAGCTGCAGTTAGAAAGCATTTTATCTGGAACTACCCTCTGGAACAAGTAATGTGGGAAAAGCCTGCTGTCAGAAACAGCACTGCAGGAATCTGACTGCAGCACTGAAGCCTTAAACCTAGAGAATGAAGAATTCTGTAGGAATATTAATATACCAAATTACAGCATTAATTTTTGAAAACATGCTTTTATAACTGAACTGTACAATTCTAGAAAGTTTTGTGTCCTCTAGCCATATTCCAGTGGTGTACCTCAGGATGGGTTTCATTTCAAGATGTGGTATAATATTTTCCCTTGACAAAATGAATAGAATATGCAAAAAAAAGTTTAAAAATAATTCAGGATTTTTGCAATATGGTCGTTGTTCACCTACCTGGCTGTAAAATCTGTATTATTGCTTTCCCCTTGTTTTCATCCTTGGAGTCTAATTACATCCAATGGCACAAATTCAACATCAGTGTCATACCAGCTGCAAACAAAGCAACACAGATTTCTTCATGCCCAATTGCTTCAGGTATCTGTACAATCTGTAAGGGAAGGTCAGGGAAGGGTAGGTTACTGACTGATCAAGAAAAAACTCTTTTCAGAGGAAAAGGCTGTGGTCAGCTGTTCCCTCCTACACTGTGGTACCAGCACCTTGGGTTTTTCAGGCCTCTCCCTCACCCTCAGAAGTGCCATGCCCCTGCCTGGTGTCTGTAATGACTCCTGGCATGGAGAAGCCTTTCCTAGAATAAACTTTTGAGAACATACTATTAGATTGTCTCATTTCCACATAGCATTCTGTGAGTTTAGGCAGAGGTTTAGATCTAGCCTGAGAAAGTTTGCTGTTGTGCAAGAGTCACACATTTGCACACACGAGTCACACATGATGAAAGAGTCACACATTTGAACTAAAATCTTCTAAATATTATTGTATTTCAGCCTAAAAATGTGCCCATGCTCCCTTTATCATCTTCCAAAGGAGAAGAAGTGTCAGTATTGCCACTGCAACACCTGCACCAAGAGTTTGAAGCCAGTTTCTGAATCAGTTGCTTTTGCCTGGCAGGTGCCTGGAACATTTAATGGTTTATATTCTCCTGCTGCTCTGTTCATTTGTACCTACTGATTCCTGCACTGGTTTATTCTTAGTCTGCTGCATTCAGAATATGGGAACTCAGAATCCACTGCATTTTCCCTCTTCTTATTCCAAGAGGAGCAAAAATTGTCTTCCATAGGTCAGGTCTCATTTGTAGGCACAAAAAATTCCTAAGAAGTTGAGGATTTTTTTCATCTATACTTTGCCTTCATATTTATGTGCAGAGTTTTATACCTACAAAATACCATTAAATGCCTTTCAGTTGAAGAGATAATATTTAGTTTTTCAATCTGTTGCTTCTTTTTTATGGTAGTGTCTATAAATTTGGGTAGCCTTAAGCCTCTTACTGAACAGAAGTTCAGCAGATGTTAGCCCTGGTTTCCGGGGATCAGTTCAGTTGTGCCCAAAAGAGATCTGAATTTTTCAAAGGATGCTTAAGATGAAAAAATATGAATCTGAACATGAATCGTCCTCTGACTGAAACATTAAAAAAGCTCTATACGATTTTTCAGCTCCTCATTAAACACTGGATACAAAGTACACTGGATACAAAGTACAATTAAAACAATTGTAAACAATTATAAACAATTACAGTATATGGTAAAAAAACTACATTCACTTGGTCCATGATCTGTCATTCTCATGTTTAATATGCCAAGTTTATCAAACAGGGATGACACAACTTATTAGCAGCTCTGTTTACAAATAACATAATTTCTGGATATGGGGGAGAATAATCCAAATCAAGTAAGTTATTTTTTCTGCATATAAAGCAATGGCAATTTTGAGCTGCCATGCAAAGTTTCTTCAATTACCATCTCAGGCTCAATTTGTTTAGAAATAACAGGCATATATTGAATGTTTTTATTTTTGTGTCTTCACTCTCCTGAAATAAACTACGTCTTCTTCAAGGTATCAGGTTAAGCCATCTTGGTTTGAAATTTTAGGTACAACTCATCACAACCTTGGAATAAAAATTACACTGGATTTTCTAACACTTGTCCTTTACTTCAGCCTTTGCTAAAGGTTCCATATGAATGCCAGTCCTCTGTAAAAAAATTACCTTGAGAGTTTGGTTCATTTTCCATTACCAACTATGTGGAGACTTTAAAACCCTCGCTTGTTATGCCTTTCCACTGTACATTTTTAGTCACATTATACCTAGAAATATCCTTTAATAGTAGCTTAGTCATGTTTTAGCCTTCAGGTTAATAATCCTGGTGTTTCCAGGAGATAAAAATCTCCTAATAAAACATTTCCATTAAGCTCTGCATGCTGCATATAGGAGGAAGGATATTTCCAGCTGACAATATAATGCTGAAAGCTATCTTTACTCTGTTTTCCTGAACTTGTTCAAGTGAATTGCTTCATTACTTCTCAGTTTACTCACTAATCTATAGACTGAGGGAACCATGAGATCTCTAGAGCTTTTTGGAGTTTCTGGTTCTTCCCATCCTTTCCCCATGTAATTTTACAACTCTTTATCAAATACAACAGAAATATAACATAAGCAAATAGCATTTATGGTAAAAGCAAAAATATCTTACAAATTCTGGGCTACAATGTGCAGATGCAAACTTTTTTGTTTGTGGATGTTTGCTTGGGTTTTTTGGGGGAGAAATACACTGGAACTCAGAAGGAACATCTAACACAGGAAAAATACCTTGCAGCAAAAATAATCTTTCTTTATGCATATGGGAAAATACTGCTGATTTACATATTTCACTTCTTAGAAAGCAGGCAGAACTCTATATTTCTTTCACAAAATTTATAAAGTACTAATTTTTATCTCAGTTGCTTCAAATGTCTTCATCCTACTTAGCACATTTGGGACATTCAGGGGTATTCGCAGATAGGGGTAGAACAGAGCAGTGAGGGTCTAAAACCATTTCAGCAATTTTTCAGTGGCACCAGCTTCTCATTAAAAACTTGATCCTCTATAATTCACGGACCTTCTGCTCCTTTCCAGTATATTCTTTCACAAAGAAACCTTGTATCTGACCTGAAGTTACTATTCTTATTTTCCACAAGTATTACAAGCATCATCTATTCTGTATTTTTAAAAAATATTTTAGTTGTAATCTTTCACTTGGAGATCACTAATCTCAGCTCCGCGTTTAAGTTTTACCTGCCTGCATTTAGCAATTCAAAGTTTTCTTTGCAAATCTTTCCACAGCTTCAGAGCTCACATTATCTTGGGCACAATTCTGAATTTAAAAGTCAAACTTCCTCACAGCTTCCCAGGACTTTCTTTCTGTTGAGGCCTCTTTACCCTGTAAATGAAATGTCAAATCAACGAAAGCATCTGAGGGTGGGTACATGAGGGTCAGGAGGGTGTGTGTGACAGTGACATCAACTGAGACAATAAAAGGGCTTCCAAGTTACTTAGAAGCTCTATTTTAAAGTTACATTTAAGGGGTCCACTAAACCAATTCAGTGGTCTTTAAATATACTTGACATCAAGAGACAGTCATCTGCTGACATACCCAAGCCAGAAATCTCTTTAACATTCTATCTGGTAAGTATACTCTACTTTCTCTGGAAGACTTATTGGAATATTTTATCATTGATTCTTTACCCATTTTTGTGTTAGTTTCTTTTCAGACTATCTTAAAAGAAATAAGTGAATATTAGTAAGATCAAACTGTTCCGTTATCTGAACTAAATTTGTGAAACAAAAAAGTCAGAGACAGTGAATGAGAAATATCTTGAAATTAATTAAAGTCCTGAATTTATAATCCTGGGTTAGATGGACTGCCAGGACCTCATTGATACTGTCATGTAAGAGACCACGTTATAAATGCTTTTCTGACCTAGAGCAAAGCTACAGAAACTATTGCAAAAAATGGTATTGTGGAGTTTTACATCTCTTATGTTTCAGTTACTCTGTTTCAAATTTCTTAAGTGGTAACAGAAAGATGCATTTTCTGCCAGCCAATACTGAAAATCCAGACTAGAAACTGATATTGGAACTGTGTCTGTTGTAGCACCATCAGTAGTAAATATTTTCTAAATATATTCCAAATGGCAGTTCTAATGATGTAAAAATCAGAGGGGAATTCATAGAGGAAATGCAGGATTAACACTGAAAAAATTAGGGGCTTAATTCTGATTTCTCTTCTGTAACTCAGTAGAGTTATGCCTCTATGCAAAATTGTCAGGGAAATTGTAAGCCTCTTCATTCTAAAGGATATACAAAAGAAATAGAGAAACAGAAAGTTTTATTCTGTAAAACTTTTCATTTGAATAGCTATACACAAGTATTTCACCGGACTTGAAGGCTACTAAGTCATAATGATGATGGTGATGACAATAATAATAATATTGGAAGGACATGGTGCTTTTCAGCCAATTATGCAAGAGATAGGTACCTAAATGATGATGATGATGATGAGGATGATAATGATGATGATGATGTAGGACAGCTAAAGCTGACCAAAATTCATGGAGTTGCCCAGGAAGTAACAATAAGTTGCTCACCAAATTAGTATTAGAAGTAAATCCTTCATTTTCATTCCTTGCTGTAACCCATATCACAAAAAATTATTTTTCAAAAACTCTTGTCTGATGTTTTTCAACTTTCTTTTCTAATTTAAATTTGTTTGGAATGAACAGAAATAACTTGAATTGCAGACTTTACATGTATTAATTTCTACTTTGTAGACAAAATGACTTCTATAAGAAACCTGGCCCGGGCTGCAATAATTTTATGCACCGTGTGCTTTTTTACAACCTCTGATGGAAGACCAATGGTGTAAGTTCATTATCTCACAGTGCATGGCTTTTGCTGCTCCTGAGAACGTGGTGGTTAGCTGTGCATGTGTGTGTGAGTTCTGTCCCTGCTTTTAAACCCTTTGGCCAAGCTGGCCAAACTCTGTCCTCTAGAAACAGCTATAGAGATCTCAGACATTCTGAGTGGATATATATTTTTTGAAAATAGGCTGCTGAGTAGAGGGATAAAAATCATGTAAGTCTTCTCTTATTATTCAAATTGGATAAGCTCCATGTCTTGGAGGTCTACACAGGTGACCACCTTTTGTACTGAGAATCTAGCTGTAACTCCCACTTGGACACTAACATCCACCAGCTGAGACACAAATCCACAGGGAATCATGTTTCCTTAACTCTAGTGATCACAGAAAACTACCACTGAATAAATGCCATAGTTTCATTGATCACTTACCTAATATTGTATAAGCCCTAAGCTCCTCTGCAATAGCTGAACTAAATTACAGGGACAATATTGTCACATCATGGAACTACTTCCCACTTTTGATGCCTTCTCTGATATATCCATTACCAATTACAAATCACCATCCACCCTCCCTCTCTTCTCCAGATGTCGCTCTATGCCTTACAAATCATCCAGGCAGTATCTACAGCTCTCTGTTGTGATTCCTTACAGAAGTTTCCAAACCTGGGCCATTGAGCCAAGTTCTGGAATCTGAGAAAGGCTCCCACGGGCCTCTTTCTTTGTTTCCCTTTGCTGCAGGAAAAGGTCTGTGAGCGAGATGCAGCTGATGCATAACCTGGGCGAGCACCGGCACACAGTGGAGAGGCAGGACTGGCTGCAGATGAAGCTGCAGGACGTGCACAGTGCCCTGGAGGACGCGCGCACCCAGAGGCCCCGCAGCAAGGACGACGTTGTGCTGGGCCGCAGGCTGCTCCCGGAGCAGCTGCGGCCAGTGGGGCACAAGAAATACGTGGATCTGAACAAGGCTTACATGGATGTTCTCTTCAAAACAAAGCCATAGTTAGAGCAGCCAGAGCATTGTGTCTGTCCACGTGAGCACATGTCTGCGTAGCGTTGATCAAGTAGGCGTTTCGTTCATATTTATTCCAGCTGCAATAAGGATTAAAGGCTCTGGTCAAGGTTGTAGCCCCACTGAGTGAGACACTTCACAATCAAATAATAAAATGTATTTACAGTCTACCCAGGACCACTGCTGGGTACCTTTTGGCTGCTGCATCTTATAAACTGCCATCATAAAAGGAAAGAGGAACACAAACCAGTAAGAAAGCTGGAAAACCATTTAAGGCCTGTTCTACAACTCTTACACGGGCAGTATTTGTGTGTAATCACTAGGCCTGCTTGTACTGTTAACCACCAAGGAATAAATGCAGAGGAGCCTGTCTCCAGAACAGGGCCTAAGGTTAAACTTTATGTAACTGTGTACTTATAGAAATGCACAAATTAAACCCACATATATTTTCACAAGAAGGCCTAAAATCGGATGAAAATTAATTACATAGCAAAAGCTACACAAGAATATTTAGGATTAAAGAGTGCAAACAAAAAAGAAATAGAATAAGAAGACAAAGTTTAAGATTAAAGTACAAAGGGATAAAATTAAAAAAAATTCTGAAGAATTTTGCAAAATACAGATATGAAGGGAAGGTTTGATTACCTTCCCCTCCTCCAAAAGATGAAATCCTATAATTAATTGCAGAAACAGTGGGAGCAGAAATGGTACCACATATGTCAGCATGGCCCTAACTATAGAACTGGGAAATTATTCTACACCAGACAATAACAACTGAAACAAAAATCTTGTGATATATACTTTTTGTCTCTAGTTTTCTCCGTAAACTCTTTGTCTCTGAACTTCTGCATGTGCTAGGCCTCATGTGTAATTTTTTTGTGAGACCAGTGGTTCTCATGAATAAAATTACTCATTTCCATGTGCAATCTATTGTAGAATTTGGATCTCAGTTTTCTACACATCCAGGATGAGAACCATTAACACGTAGAAATCAAACTGGGAGAGGAGCCATTAGCTGGAATACATTCAAACTCCGAACAAGACTCAGAAAGAACTGTATAAGGAAAATCAATTATGGTAATGATTTTAAAAAGCAGAAAATACAAAATTAATTTGCATAGTCTATGCATGTATGTGCTCAGGAGCCTCAGTCATTTCTGATGAATAATAAGGTTTTACCAGCAGAAATACTGGTGGGTGCCTCCAAATTGCCACTGGCAGAGCTCAAACCCAGACAAGTCGCTGCTGTAAGCCCAAGTGGCTGCATGGATGTTCCCAGCTCTTATTTGTTTGTCTGATGTCTGGCACACCTTGGGGAGCCTCACAAACCCCTCCTAACTCCCTCCAGATATAAATGCAGCGCACTGAGGACTAGAGATACATTTGTAACTAGAGACCTGTAGCCCATCCTCTGGGCCATCCCTGTAGCTGATGCTGGGAGCAGATGTCACAAGGATTCTGTGCCACCTGTCTGGTTGTAGGATGGAAGCCTTAAGGTGCACTTTCTATTTATTCTTTAATCAGGCATCTGTGCTAACTTCAATAACTAAAATTGCGTTTTTGTACCTATGTCTCACTTATACATTACCAAATAAAGTGGACCAAAAGCTCTTGGACATTATTTCAAAGCATAAGAAGTGACTGGCCTGTGACTGTTTGGATATAATTTAGCATTTGGAGTAAGACTATTAAGCCGTTGATTTTTATGACAGTAAAATAAGCACAATAGGAATGACGAGAGTAATTTTTATTTTTCCTTTCATTCTTTCTGCATACAAAATCACAACGGTGGTTAAGCAAAAGGTGTTTTCCTAGCACAAACCTATTTATATCCCCTTACAATAATGACACATGCAAAAACTGTACAATCTTCAAGTGTCAAAATCATAACCTGTTTAATTTGGATCTAAACAAAAAATTCTACTCTCCAAACAACAATTCCTCCTAATCTTCAGCTATCCAATCGATGAATGATGATCAAACAAATATTTAAACTTTCTCTACACTTACAGTATGACTTTCAGGACTAAAGAGAGCACAGTGGCAGATTAATTAGTGCTAGGTAATGCCCATTAAAAATAAGATGCCATATTAACATAATTACTTACTATTTATCTAGAAAGTAGATTTTTTTTGGCTTTTCAGCTTCAAAAAATCATGCGTAGCAGCACAGTGTAGCAGTAGTTAAAACAGCAAAAGGTTCAGCGTGGGCCAGAGGATGTTATCAAAAGCATTTTAATACCAAAAAATGCAAAGATTCATCTTCATCTGGACAGATGTGCAATTTTGGTCACCTCTCTTTCATAGATTGAGGGGACCAGAAAGAGGATGGTGAAAAATTATAGTGCCATTTAAACATTTATATGTGATAATAAATCTCATCATCATGAATTGTAACAACAGCAGTCAGGAAAGAAAACAAAGAGGCATGATAAAGGTGTATCAAATGACCAGTCCAGATGTGGCCTCAGTAGGGTCGAGGAGGGGGGAAAAATCACCTAGTTTTATAATCTGACAAAGGGCTTTTTTTGCCAGGACTTGTGTCCTCAAAGGCCTATCCTGTGCAGATGCATATTGCCTGTACACACCTGGCTTTTAATAGAATTCTCAGTGAAAATCCATTGTGTCTTCACTGGCGACTCATTGAAACAAAAAGCACAAATGTCAATATTGATCCTCAGGGGAAGATGAACAGTAGCCCATAAAAAAAAAAAGAAAAAAGAAAAGAAAAGAAAAGAAAAGAAAAGAAAAGAAAAGAAAAGAAAAGAAAAGAAAAGAAAAGAAAAGAANCTTGTGAAAATTTAGCAAAGCCAAAATCACAGGAAGTCAAACAGAAACAAGACAGATTGTGAGATCTGTAGGTAAAACCTCCTGCTGGCTGTTTGACTGATTTGGCTTTCTAATATGCTACTGACCTCACCTGCTGTAAGTGTTTGGTGTTGCTCAGTTCACCACTGGACACGTGGCATCTGACTCCTCACCTTGTTTGCACATTCTGACAGCTTTTGTGCCAGCTGCTTGCCTTGCCCCTCATTGTCTTGCTGCTGGATTTCTAGAACTGTGTGCTTTGTCTCTCTGGTCATTGTTAAATGATGGAAAAGATAATTCACTTAACAGATTCACGGTTTGCTGTCTGTTGTAGCAAAGCTGCCATCATTTATGGGGCATTGGATATAGCAAAGGCGCAAGTCCTCGCTCTCTTGCCCCCTCTTCCCCTCCTCTCCGCAGTGTGCGTAAGTATTTCTAAAGTCTTTCACCTGGTATGGAAGTCAAACCCTGCTTGTATTTAATAATGATGCATCAGAGAATGTTTTAGAAAAAAGATAAATGTTTTCTTTAGATCTGAATCTATCTGGGACTCAGTATTGCGTTATTTTCCCTCCCCTGTCCCATGAGGAGTGGGAAGGGTTTAGCGACACTTCAGTACACCGAGGGTGCCTAAACTGCGGGACAGGATAGTTCTGCTGGGGTCTTATGGAATGATAGCCATGTCTACTGATTGTATTGCTAAACAGTCCGCAGATCACACAGACTCTGTATTTCCTATAGGGCTGTACAAACACAGAGTTGTAATTTAAATCAGGAGCCAGGATGAAGGCTGAGATGTCAGAGACGTCAGCTGACCTAGATATAAACTGCATTATATGGCAGCTGGCCAGCTACCATCCCCTTAGTGCTGCTCTTCAGAGGAGATGCCAGCTCTACAAGGGAGATCCCAACTCTACAAGGGAAATCCCAACTCTACAAGGGAGATCCCGGCTCTACAGGGGAGATCCCGGCTCTACAGGGGAGATCCCGGCTCTGCAGGGGAGATCTCAGCTCTGCAAGGGATATCCCAACTGTACAAGGAGACCCCAGCTCCTCAAGGGGGATCCCGGCTTCACAGAGGAGATCCTGGCTCCTCAGGAGTCTTCCCCCGCCCCGCTGTTCCCCGTGGCCGTCGGGCGGCGCTCGCTCTCCAATACCGCTCGGCCCCTCATATCGGCCGCCCCCGCTCTCGGCGGAGGGTTGCGCGGGGGATTTGTCTTGTTTCTACGCGACTTGCTGTGATACCGGTTTTGCTAACTCGTTTCATTCGCCGCGGTATCTTTCCCTGAGGTCTTTATTCACAGGCCGCGGGTGTTTCACCCTCCCTCCCCGCCGCGGCCGCGATACCCCGGCCGCTCCCTGGCAACGGCGTCCCGCGCACGCCACGCCCCGCCCCGCCCCACGGGTCTCGCGAGATGTGGGCACTGCCACCGCCTCCTCCGCGGCGTGGGGGCGGCTCTCGCGAGAGGTGGTGGCGGCGCCGGGCCTGGCGGAGCGGCGGCGGGAGGCGGCCGGGCCGGAGCCGGTGAGTGCGGGCGGCCGGGGACGGCTGGTGGGCCTCGGGCACCTTTCGGCCCGGCATCCTAGGGTTCCCGCCGGCCCTGCTGCGGGGCCTTTAGGATCGGGAGGGAACCCCGGAGATCCCCCGGTGCCAGCCCTACGCGGCGGCGGCAGAGTCACGCGGAGCAGGTGGCATCGGAGCGCGGCCGGGTGGGTTGGGAACGTCTCCTGAGGAGGAGGCTGCGGAGCCCTCACTCTCAAAGCCCCGCGGACAGATGTACCCGCGCCTACCGCCGTGGCCCGGCAGCTCTGTGTCATGAGCGGGCTGGGCATTTCTAAAATTCCTGGTTTTCATCCTGTGTTGTTCGTTGGTAACACCTGCAGTCGCCGTGAGGCCTGTACAGAGACAGAGGTGTTGCTCTGGATCGCCTGACAGCCGTCGTGTAATTTCTGAACAGTCATTCCTGAGCACTCAAACGATTTCATAATGAATTCAGTATGTTTGTAACGTTTTTTTCTGTGTAACCGTATTTTATTTGCAGAAAATGTCAGCTATTTATATGATAAATTTGTCACAGTACAATTACGTGTTGCAGTTGCCTGACATTACTTTTTTTCTTTACGTTCACTTTTGTCTGTAGCTACTGTGTCTGCATCTTTTTCCTCTTTATCTCTGGTCCCATCCCGTGTGTCACTTTAGAATCCTTTTCTTTCAGAATTTGGATCGAGGTCCATCACAGATCTCTCCCAGGTTTGTTCCTGTCACTTGTCTGGTTTCTGTGTCCAAAGGAGTGGTTGAGCCTTGTGTCTTTCTGATCTTTGTTGTTGGCTGCCTCTTACAAATTCGAATGCATGCTTAAAATCTGGCTTCTCAGTACCCTTTTGACTGTTGATGCTGCTCTTACTTCTGTTCGCTTATATTCTTCACCTTCAGTGATGCATTTAGAGAGCATTTAGCTCTGTTGTTGCTTCAGCTTTGTTGATCAGCCTTCCTGGGAGGATGCTCTCTTTCCATTCTAGGTTTGCTGGAGAAACACAGTGTCCCAGAGAAACAATTCCAATTATCAACCTCACACTGTTCAGAGTTCACAATCTGGTGGTGCACACTTGTAATCTTTTTTTCTGAGCTAAAACACGTCATTGCATCACCTGGTGTCGGATCATCACCTGGTGTCGGATACCTGGAATCCCTATAGCTTGAACACAAGTACAGTCAAAAGGAGCTGGATAATATTTTTTTACTCTTTTTTTTTTTTCCATTGCCCTGTAGTTAAGGAAGACTGCTGCACTGTGTTTGGCAGGTCTGTCAGTGTGTCTTGGACTGAGTCTCTTGCAAAACATCAGAGATTTTATTTTCTTTTCCTGTTGAGACCCAGGTTGCCTTTGAATATTCTCCCTGGATTTGTACCATTTCTGTCTCCAAACCTCACCATGTATTCTGCCCATGCTCATCGTTGCCCTCTGTGCTGTTTGAGACTACTCTGGGAAGTGTTTTCAGCATGTTTCTGTTTGAGTGTCAGTACCAGGGAACCTGGGGGTTGAGAAAGACAACAATTGAAAAGATCTTTCATACCCCACACTGAATTCCTTCCTTAAGCCCTCTTTTCCTTTTAGGCACAATTGCATTTGGAAGTGCTGAGCAGCTGATGTGTGGATGACACTGTGTGTTAGATTAGTAACAGATGTCATCGCTGTTGGGTTTTCTGTCACTTTGTTATAAACTGTGTGCTTCAGGCTGAGACTGCTTTGTCCTGTATTCATACACAAAAATCAGAACCTCCTTCTGTGCCAGCTCCTTTCAGCACAGCTTTCCTTTAGCAACGTTGATTAAATCTGGCCTGGTGCTGTTGCTTATGAGTGAAAGTACGTATTTCTTTAAAATAGGTATAAAAGCCAACTTAGACTTCATTTCAGGTTTGGAAAACCGTGTGTGTGAATTTTCTTGCTCACTGAGCTGTGGTGCCCTTTGTCTCATCCCTGGTGCAGGTGTGATGGAGCCCGATGCCTGCCTGCCCTGTGTGTGTTGGAAGGCCATCAGGGCTAGTGGCAGTGGCAAGGAGCTGGGTTCTGCTCCGTTTTCCTGCTTTTGGAGGGAGGAGTTGCTCCATTCACTGGGCTCTTCACAGGTCCAGCTGGCCACGTTTCATTCACACAGGGAGCCCTAACACAGAGGGGAAGCTGGGAGTCTTCTGCCTCTTGCTTTTTAGGCTTCCAAAGTCAAATAGCTGTTTTATCATCGTATTCCCTTTAGGAATTACAAAGCTAAAGCTTGCAGTCACTAGATCTCTGTTGTTTATGCTGCTGTAGATAGGAATACTATCAGCTTCCTGGGACTGCTTAGGGTTTTTTGGGTTTTTTTTTGTTTTTTTTTTTTCTTCCACTTGCTCATTAAGAGGAGCTTCAATCCTGACCTGCTGTGTTAATGTTGAGCCTGTATTGCAGAGGATGTCTCTGAGCTGTGCTTTAATCAGTGTCAGTTTGATAATATTTCAGTGATGATAATTTATAAAGCTATTTTATGTGGCTGAATTGTGACTGATGTCTGCACTAGTTTGCAAGAAACTCACTTGACAGGTATGAATTTCCATGGTATGTGGTGTTTGCATTATGAGCATGTGTCCTTTGAACTGTATTTCTTAATTAGGATGTAATGTCACCGTGCTTGCATTCCCAGTCAATCTGACTTGGAAGTTCCTTTTTGTTGTTGCTGCTTTTGTGCTTTGATGACTAGAGGTAGTGAACAGCAGACTGTCACCCCTTAAAGATAGTCTAAATATTTCATCTGAGTCCTGGAGTTTCTTTGTCACAAGTAATGCCAGGTTTTGTCCTTGCTGGTGGCTGCGTGTTGGAGCTTCCCGATTATCCTGGTTCACCTTTCCAGTGCACTTTGCTGAGGGAGCAGGTTAGAGCCGAGCAACTTCTGAAACCTGTCCTACTTTTGGAAATGCTTCTGACCAAGGCTCAGAGCTGAGTAGATGCCTGAAGTATTACGTGTTAGTTATTTGAATGTTGTCCTCAGTACTGACAGCAGGAGCTATCAGATCTTTGTTCTACCTGATGAACTGGTGGTCAGAAGACATCTTGGCCCTCTGCCTCAAAATTGCAGGGTATTGTAATAATCTTTTTTAGTAAGATTCCAGATTTTTGCAGCCTACAGGTATTCTCAGCAATTCCCAGTGTGACTGGCTGGCTGGAAATGCATTGATGTTGGTTTTGATTAGCTTTACTTTCCTGAAAGATTTTCAGAGAGCATTTTCCACCCCCTGTTGGCCTTGAAAAATGTAAGTCTTGCATCTCACAGAAGTGCATGTCCACTTCTGTCCAGCACCTGATGTTTTCTGAATCTTTCTTGATCTGCCCAGCAGCCTTTGTGCATTCTATTTTGTCATGGAACAGAACTGAATATGCTTTAAGTATTATTTAAAATAATCTGTTTGACATCTGTCACAAATTGGTATATGATACATCCTTTCATGAGCTCTTTAAGTAGTGCTGTAAACACATTAATTACTGTATTTTGCAATGTCTGGGGTGGCTCCACCACATCCACTTTTAACTTCTCAAACCCGCTGGGTCTTTACAATTCCCTTGTATTTCAGTAACCTAAAACTTTTGTAAATTAGTGATGAGTCTGGCTTCAAGTTGATGTTAGCAAATCTGAAGTGTTCTAGCTTTCTGTGCTGAAAGCTTTGAAAATTAAAGTCTACTTCCTGATTTCCTGTTATTCCCTGTGATGATTCTCTGGGGTGTTTGCTTTCTGCAGAAGGCTATGAAATCACTCTTCACACCTGGAGAATTGCTAATTAGAATGGCAAGCACTTTGGTCAATATGCCAGTGTTGTGTGATCTGCTGAGGGTGTTTGGATTTGATTCTTTATTTTGTGTGCTCCCAGTGTCTTTTCACCTTCACCAGCATTTCACATGTGGTTCTTTGTTTCCCTGGAAGGTTTAGAGTAGTATTTGGGGCCAGGTAGTCTTGCAGGGATTTTTTTTGGTTCTGTGGTTTTTTTTCTTGTATAGAAGGTCAAAATGTTCTTCAAAATATGCTTTGTTTATTGCCTGCAGTGTGAATGTGTGCAAAAAACCCAAAAAAACAAACCACAGCTGAAACGTTCTATTCTGCTTCAGGAAAAAGTGGGTTTGCAGAAGTGTTAAAAAATGATCAGGATGACTGGTTAGTTACTTCACAGAGTTTATACAGCATTTTCTAATTGAAAAAAGAAACTGTTTTCAGCAGAGCAAAACAAAAGTGTTCTTTGTTTATAGTCTTAAAGGTATGTTAAAACTTAAAATAAAATTGAGAAGTACAAACATTTGTTTTTTCTGTCCTTCTGTGGCACTTCTTGTTCCTAAGGGCTTAGGCGTGGAGCTGCAGAGCAAAGCACATGGAGGAGCTGATCCTGCTCTGAACAGGCTTTTTCCTTGAAGTGTGTGTGGACCTGCACCTTCCTGTTGAATTCTTGTTGTAAGAAGGATGGGGAGAAGGCAGAAAGTGAGACAATTTAAGGAAGTGCCTTTAAATTGGCCTTTCAGCTGCAATTTTCATAAAAACAGCTGCTTTTGCACATCTTTTGAGTACAAAAGCTCAATTCAAATGAAATTAAATGCTTATTAGGGTTTGGTTTTGTTTGGGGTTTTTTTGTTTTGGTGGTTTTTTTTTTTTGTTTCTTTTTCATGAGAAAGTTGAGTATTTCCTGTAATTTTAAATAAAACCCTTTTCCTGATTCTATATGGGCACCTGACCATAGGAGTCTTCCAATCAAAGTGTATTTAATTATAGAAGCTGTACCAGGAAAAAGACCCAACCCTGTGGTGGAGACTGTATACTTTGTATTAAACCTGCTTGCTTGAGTAACGCTGAACATGAAGGAAAAACTTGGATGCAACCAACATTTTTAAGAATCTTGTTCTCTTCTTCCCCTGAAATAAAAACTTCTGGGTATAAATTTAGCTAGGTGAATCTAAATTTGCCAGGAGAGCCATTCCATTTTCCATGACTTAAAGGACAGTTTATTTGAGAAGTAACTTTGTTTTAAAGAGGTCTCAATTGCTTTGGGAGTCACTTCCCCATAGGATTAGTTTCATTGAATGTAATACAAGTCTGTTAAGGATGAGGTGGGGTAGAGAGACAATGTTTCTACAATATGTAGCTTAAGATTGTAAAGAAACATGATAGACTTCCCATTACTTGGAAGGTTTATCTATCTGTAATTCAATTTTTTTCCAGATGTTGTGCAATCATCTGCTGCTCGCTTCTGGCTGCTTTATAATTTTTGTAACCAGGTTGTTCTGAATTATCCAACTCTGTTGCTACAAGTATCACTTGGAGGTATGATTGAACACCAGTCTTTGGAGATTGGCTGTCTGCTGACAGTCACAGGGTGGTTTGATCTATGAGAGAATTCTAAAGGGAGTTGAACATAACATCAGACCCTCCTTAAGGAAGGGTAGTTATTATATTTATTTTTATTAAGTTTTTGTGACTTTTCTGCAAAAGTCGGTGAAACTGGACCTCATCAGGTGTTCCTAAGGACTGCTAAGTGTTCCTAAGAACTGCTGTTGATTCTGTCTTGGAGTGAGGACTCAGATAAATGTTAATTCTGTTTTCCTCTTGGTCAGCCATTCAAACTGTAAAACAGTTGGTCTATGTTCTCTGCTTGGGATACTCCTTTGAATTAACTTTACACGTTTGAAAGAAAATCATATGTTTGTCTTGTGTTTTATAACCAGTGACTTTTCTGTTTGGACACAGTGAATTTAACTGTTGCAAAATTGAAGTTGCCTGCCAGCATTTATAGAGCTATATTTCTTATAACAAAATACTCTTTTTAGTGCAGGTACCAGCAAAACATGTAAAATATTATTGTCATGCAATTTCTGCTTCGACGTATCCTAATTTTCTGTAATCTGCATTTAAAAAATCAAAACCTAACAACACTAAATTCTGCATGTCTGACTTATTTTTCTTGTGTGGCATTACTTAAAGGTAAACAGTGCTCTCTTAATGTAGGTTGTGAGTGCTGCATGTGTGCTTTTCAGAGCAGTAGTGTGAGGAAGCTGGCAGTGGAATGGCAGGACGGCCTCATCCTTATGACAGTAACTCCAGTGATCCAGAGAATTGGGATCGGAAATTGCATAATAGACCTCGTAAACTTTGTAAACACTCAAGGTAGGTGCTATGTCCCATCTATTGCATCTCAAAAACTACCCTGAAAGTCCATACTAAAGGCTGCTGTATTTGGTTGTGGCAAGTCCTGTCATAAATGTTATAATTCTTCTTACAAGGAACACTTCTTAATTATTTTAAAAGGTGTTTTCTGACCTGATTTGTCAGCTTCCCTAATCTGTGCTTAGATCTGTTTTGCCATGCTTTCATTAAAAAAAAAAACCAACAAAAAAACCCAAAAACAATCATAAATGCCTTCTGTGCATATCAAAACACTGGTTGAGTGATTAAATATGAATTTTTGGGGGTGCTTGCTAGGAGTTACATCCCTAAAATGTGTGCAGCTTGTCCATGGTGAGAACTAATAGTTGCTTGCATGCCAGTATCACTCTCTGTAGCACTTTCTTTGTTAAGCTGTGTATCATATCTTGCTTTTGCCTGCATCCCTCACAGCAAGAATGTTGTTTTTTTTAATGCTTCTTGATTTGACAAAATGATGAAATAAATTCGTATTTTTCCAGTGTACAGTGTTCGGAAATGAACTAAGCAAAGCAGTTAGTCACCTTGCAAACGTATGAGAAGAAACATATTGCTGGAAAGATATTTAAGTATCCAAATAAGTGTGTATCTTTCAAGTACTTTGCCCTTTTAGAAGTGCTAAATATAACTGAAAGATCACTGTTAATGAGCTAAAATTGTTAGTTATTCAAGCTTTCCTACTGGCAAGATGATAGGAAAAGGGCTAAGAAGCATATTCAATACCAGCAACTCATTTCTTGTTTTAGTTGCACAGAAGCAGATAAACTGGGCTCAAGTGTTGTCCAAAGTATTCTGTAGGTAATTAATACTGTGGGTTATTTTCCTGCCATTAATTCTCGAATGATTGTGAGAACTCCAAGAGGGCAGGACAAAAGAATGCATCAGTAATTAAAAGGCTCCCGGGGAGACCTGTGTAATTAGAGGGCTGTGCTGTGAATTATGCAGTGGTGAACGAAGACCCAAGGAGGGTGGCTACTGCTGGTCAGGGTAGCTTTGTGGGTGCATCTTTGTCCAGCTGATGTTTTTATTCGTTTGCTGGTGGCTGGGGGGGGGCAGCTGATGCTGCTCCATTTTTAGGATTTCAGTGTTGCACGGCCTGGGCAGTGAGCGATGTGCGTGGGATGGGGCTTTGTGTGGGGCAGTTCCTGCTGAGGCAGGGCCAGGCGGTTCAGCTCTGAACCTCCCATGGCCGGGGGTCTGGAATAAAACCTAAAACTGGTGCTGTTAGGACTGAAAAGGGCTTGTTAGAAAGCTGCCCTCTGAGAGGTCTGACATGTGGAAACACCCAGGTGCTCTCTGTGACCGAATTCAGGATTTAACAGCAGGGAGCTGAGGACACGGACGTGGGCCCGGTTTGTCTCCTGACAAAGATACGGCTGTGCTTGTCGCCTGTCAAGGACATGGCACTGCCCCGGCAGGGAGAGCCGGGAACACAGGTCTCCAGCAGCATCATGTGTTCAAAAGGGCTCGTGGGTGGGCAGTGGAGTTGCTGCGAGTGTGGTGTCAGCAGTTCAGAATGGCCTCCAATCAACGTCTTCCCCGAAGGCACAGAAGCTACTGAGTATCTTTTGAGTCAGGGAAAACCCAAAGGTTGAAGAATGAGTTCTTGATCAGCCACAGAAATGGTGGTGATGCGCTGTAGTCAGCAGGCAAGTTTGAAATAAAGGGTGATAGCTGGAAGCTGCAGCTGGGTAAATCCAGCCCAGAGGAACAGGACACGTCTGACCATGTGTGGTCTGGGGTGGATTATCTATTTTGGGGAAATGTTTCAATAAAAAGCTATGCAGCTTTCTGCCAAGATTATTTGATGCAGATAGGAGTTAACTCAAGGTTGCCCATGGCCTGTGCTGTTCAGAAAAGCTGCTGTTGATTATTTAATGCAATCTGAATTTAAGGGTCACTCATCAAAAGGTGTGAAATCTATGGCTCAAAGATAATTGCAACTATTAGACATATTTCTGGCAAAACACAATTTGTTTCCATAAAAATGCTATTCAGCATTGGAAACAAATTGTCGTTTATGCTAGGGATACAGTACTCAAGCTAACATCTGATAATTTTAATTTTTTTCCCAAAATGAAGTTTTCTTTGAGATCTTTGAGAATGAGAATCTAAATAATAGTTTGACATTGTAATAGAATAAGGGATAAATAAGGATAAATATTTAATTACCTTATTCCTTTGAGATACTTGATTACTTGAGAGAATCTAATTATTGGAAAATGGTGTACTTTATTCAAAAGCCTGAACAAAATAATTGGGTTTTGTGTGGCTGCATATAGACATATTACTATAGTTCCTGACTTAATTGACACTTTTTCCTCCAGACAAATGAAAGTCTATTTGAAAAATACAATGTGAGGGGGAAAATGCTTTTGGAAGCATAAGTTGTAATAATATAACTAGAACTGTTGTGTTAAAAGATTTGAGTACTCTAGTCTTGTTTGTCTTACTCAAAATACACTTTGTTATCATCAAGAAGAGAATACTTCTGGTTTGGAAAACCTAATAGTGAAATAAGAGCTTTGTAATAAATAATCTCAACAAGGGAGTAATATAGGAGATATATGCTTAGCTTGTTGCTTCTTGGTGCTTTGGAGTGTTTAATCCTCCAGCCTTAACATTCTTAAAATAGCTTAGATAATTTTCTTGACTCATACAAAACATAATCTAGGGCTCTGAGCAGCTCTGTGTGTAGTAGGGCTTGTGTACCAGCAAGGAAAGCCACTGGTCTGTTTGGGGCTGAGGATATGGGGCAGGACTGTCCAAAGGGGAATGGATTGAATCCTTGTGCAGGTCAGCATTATATTCTGTTCTTTTTAGTTTGGTGAGTGCCCAGTTTTATAAACCTGCCGAGTTGTACTGTTGTTTTCTCTCCTTCTGTTTCTTGTTCTGAGATGGACAATGGAATGTAAAACTCAGAAGGGAGAGATGTGGAAAATAAGGACTAAAAATATAATGCGTATACTCCCTGGTATAAATCTGCAGAGCCTGTCAGGAAGAATTTATATGGTGTTAAAGATGACTAAATAACAGTCTTGTTTGTCTAAGCTATTACAGAAAAATCTTGCAGATGCTTTTTATTAAAGTACCTGAATAAGATGGAAGAAAATGTTTAGGAAACATATGTTGAATTAACAGTGGTGAATTAATATTTTCTGAATTAATATTTTCATTATTAGGTGTTGCTGTTCTGTCCTCCTTATTCAATTTTTCATCAGTTATTAGTTTCCCACATGTAATTTCTCTATAGTGTTGGAATTTTTGTTGTTGTTTCTAGTTCTCTTGCACTGAGTGATTTTTTTCTAGAGTTGTGGTGAAAAACCTTTGGCTTAAATTTGCCACTTCCTTGAGATATGTCCTGGATTTAATTTTCTAAATCTGCTTCTGTTTTAGTCCCTTTTGGCAGTTTCTTATTTGTTCATTCTGTATAGATATTATCAGATCCAAAGTCTTGCCTGCACTACTGCATTTATGAACAAAATGTGACTCTGTTTTGATTCTGTTGCCATGACTCCTGGATCTTTGAAAATCCTCAATTGCTTTTTAAATCTTGTCCATAGATGAGAAGTTATTGTGCAGATGCTAAATGCTGGGATTCCCTCCCCCCCAATAATATTTTTGCCTGCTGAGAGGATGCATTCATGGCTTGTCAATGGAATGCCACATGTCTCAGCATTGTGTGAAATATGTGAAGCATCTCCAGAAGAGTCCCTTTCTCATCTGTGGAAGGATATCAGAGTGTATAATCTGTTTTCCACTGTGGGACAGATTTTATTTCTCTTCCTAAATCCTCCTGAACTACTTCAGCACCCAAATTTCCTTTCCCAAATGTTACCAGATATTATGTGTGTTGGCCTTTGCCAAGTCAAGTGTGGCTACAAGCACTTTAAAGATGATTATGCTCAGAACTAGAATTTTTTTATGGAAAACTTTTCATTGTTTGTACCTTTGATCTCTGAGAATGGAAATTGTAATGGCTGCGCAGAGTTTGTGTTTGGTCCCAGTTCTTTTGAATCTGAACTTCTGAACCTGTTTTTTAATAAATGGAGATCCTTTCCAGTTCTAAGGAGGGTAATATTACTCTGAGTTTTTTAGCTTGATTTTTATTTAACATCCACGTTGAATATTGAGCAGAAATTGGTATATAAATAAAGGCAACCAGCATTCTTTTATGAAGGTCTTGTGTTTGGGTAGCTTGGTAGAAGTCATAAGGTGTGAATGTATTCCCTCCTAGAGATTAAGTCCTTGTTGCTTTAAGAAATCCCTTTAGCAACTGAACACTCCACTCATGAGATCCTTTCCTGAAATGGAACTGCGTTACTAAGAAGTACATTACTCATGGTTGAAAGAACCCACTGAAGACCAGAATTATGTGAATATTAAAGAATTTTGAGGGTGGAAAGTGTTGACAGAGTTTCTGCTTTGAGCTGAAGGATAATCCTGTGGCAGCCCCCAAATCAAGCAGTGTGAATTCTTTCTGAGGGCTTGCTTACGTGGAGCACCAAGTCAAGTGTGGCTTCTGGACTGTCTCTGTAAGATTTTGATGGGTGTGTGTCCTTTCCTGAGGGGTGGTTTTGTGGGATTTGGGAGCCAATGCATCTGTAGCATGTTCATTCTACCTCATGTAGTAGTAAAGAACAAAATGCATCCTAATTCTTCTGGGGAGAAGAGACCAGGGTGTAGGGAACCAGGGTACTTTCTCTTTCTGCTGGGGGACTGTTCTATTAGAGGCAAAAAAATGCCTGAAGAGATTTTTCCAGCATGCTTTTCACGCAGCTTATTATAGCAGTGTCTTCCTTGGCTTATATTGAAGGGAAGAAAAGGCTTACAAAGCAGATGGTTATTCTTCCCCTGGGTCATGGGGAGGGTGCTTGTGTGAACCATCACAAGACCCTAAAACCAGGAGAAAATTCACTGGTTCGGGTAATTGAAATTGTAGGAGCAGAAATCTTTCTTCCATGTGTAAAGAGCTGGCTTTTCAGCCTGGAATGCCAATGTTCTTCTGCCTTTCTAATCACAAGTCTCTTGTTTTTCCTACTGATTTCTCTATTACAGCAGTGATTTGCTGAACAATCCTCATTTCTTCAGCTTGCATCATGTTTTAATTTCCACCCTATGACATCTTGATTGTTATTTAGGACTTACTTTTAAACTATTCCTCCAGTGTATTGTGACTCCTTAAACAGCCTGCAGACATTCTAAAAAGAATCATTTAAAGAAAGCTGTCTCATAGTGCCTGGCTATCCTTCCGCCAAAAAATCTTTAGAAAATTTTACCGGCTCGTGTTGTGCTTGGTGGGCTCGCCCGGCAAAAGGCTCTTGCTGTACCTGCTTATGAACTCAGTGTCGGGTGAATTAATTTTCAATATTAATTCGGGCAGGCTTTACGGGAGCAAACAGCCCGTACCCTGCAGCTGGCGTGGCTTTGCTGTCGGGGCCGATCCGGGGCCGGGGGAAGTTGCGGTCCCTTTTCCCGGCGGTGCCCGTGTGCCGGAGCCCGGGCGGCGGCGGGCGCGGACCGGAATAGCTGCGGCAGCGGGCGCTGCCTCCCTCCCCGCCCGTCAGCGCGGGGCCCAATGGCTGCGGGGCCCAATGGCTGCGGGTCATGCGTCACGGCTGAGTCAGGCTCGGCGAAGAGGGCCCGCTCCCAGGCGGCGGGCTCGGCGAGAGGTTCGCCGCCGCGCCTCATGCACCGCACGGCCACGGCGCTTCTCCTGCCGGGGAAGCTGATGGAGGGACAAGTCACGCTCGCTGACGGTGCCATGAACAACTGAAAAAATGATGGGAATATCAAATATGCCAAACTTAACAAGTAATGCCAAAGGATGCTGATCTGGCTTTCAAAGCTGCCTTTTTGGAAGGAACGGAATTCCTTTGTGCTCGGATTCCGAAATTGTTCCCGTGCTTCTGCGTTTCCTCCCTGATAGACGCGAGAGGAAGGTGCGTATATTTTAGCAGGAACGATGTGTGGGCATTATTCAGGAGAAGAATGAGGAAAAGGCAGAGTACTGTCCTTTGTGTGCACAGGTCGATTGAAATGTTTGATGACAAAGAACGGGCTCGAGGGGGAGGAAGAGGGACATAAGCGCTGTCGTTGTGTAAGTCCTGGCAGGATGATCAGAAGGGATTTCTTCTAAAGCCTCGGAGCACGGCACCTGTAACTTAGTGTATAGATAAAGCTCTATAGACTGATTCTACAAATGTTGGTTATGAGAATCACCCTAGGAAAGGGTGGATCTAAGTTTATATTTTAAGAAGAGCTAATATAAGTTTCAGAAGATAGACAGGGGGAGAAAAGGGTAAAAATCTTGGTTACTTTTCCACTGCTGTGTTCTCTTCATTTACTTGAGGTTTCAAGTTGGGTTTGGAAGTAATAAGTATATTGGTTAAGCACCATAATTCTGTGTAGACAAGAGCTGGTTTTATAAAACAAGTATATTTATTGGCAGTATTCAGTAGGATGTACATGGAGTTTTTATGTTGGAATATATACTAATTGTTTTGGCAGTAGGATTAATTCGGTCTAATGACTTCTTTTAATAATTAGTTATATATTCAAAGCAATCTGTTGTTATGTACAAAGACAAACTGAAACTCTCCTTCCACAGATGACTCCAAAGCATCATTAAATTGAAGAGCATTTACATTTTCTTAAAACAGCTCTTATGGTACTTTTTCTTCCCTCCTTCCCATCTTATTAAATAGATTTGCTTAAATAAAACCTTGAGCTTATTTGATTTTCTTCATAAGGCAACTGCTTTTAAAGAAAATGCCTCATTCCCGTACAAAGACAGAACTTCCTTGATCCCTGTTTGAGGGGGAAAAGAATTTCTATGACTGACTTAAAGTTCTTGAATGGATGTAGTGCACCCATTGTTCCATTGGAACGTGTTCCAATGTTCCTTTGGAGCCAGGGAAAAATGAGTGTTGAATTTGTGAATATTGCCAAAATACATGAATATTCATGAGGTTGTTTGGTTGTTTTGGTTTGGGTTTGTTTATTTGGGGGGCGAGGGGTGGTTTCTTTTTTTTTTTTTTTACCCTGTAGGAAAGTAATTGACAAAGATGTTCTTCCTTTTCATAAACTTTTGGGTGCTAGGTGGCCTTACATATATGGGGCTTTTTCCAGCTTTAGGGGATAAGGGTTTAAAATGGTGTTTTCTTTGTTCTTTTTCGTCTCTTACACTTTTAAATTAAATGCAGGCATGAGAAAATTCTGCTTATGGGTTGGTGCTGTGCCTTATGGCTTCCACAGCCTGGAGTGCAGCTGGTGGTCATCATTGACAGCTGACTTTGCAAACACTTCAGGGTGAGATGGTTGTTGTAGCCTCAGGTCTCTTTCTTGGAGACTTGAAGTAAGGCTCTGTGCCAGCTCCACTGGGTGCTGTGGCTGAGATTTGGGGTGAACACAGCGTGGCAGCCATGGCTTCCTGGCACTTGGGACTTGCAGGGTTTCACTGCTGTTGCAGCAGTCCTGGTGGGGCGTCTGGTCTGCGTGGTGCTTCTGTGTACCACATGAGTTTGCCTGTTCTTCAAATGGGGCAGCTCTGCTTTGCTCAGGCTGGTGGAGATTGGTAGGAAGCTGCAACAACACGGCTGTGGAACTCCCCAGTGAATGCCAGTTTGTCTTGCCTTCATCACTGGGGCCAGGTTTTTACTTATTCTCTCATGTTGCTGGTGTGCAGTGAAGGCTTTGTGCATTCCCTGCAGAAGCAACCTCCTGGCTCCACTGGCTTTGTTAGAGGGGGAAAAGACAATGTGAGCAAGTCCTTCTATCACGTAAATCAAAATTACTTGGTAGTTCTGATGTCTTCCATTTTATTTGAACATTTGCAACTTCTTCTAAAGTCTCTTTACAGGAAAATAAAAGTCACAGGTCTTCTTTCTCAAGTACTGGCCACAAATGAGCTCCTTTTTCAGAGCAGCAATAGAGCAGCTCAGGGACAACTTTCCTAGTCATGTATCGCAGGGTAAAGCCGATGCCTGTATCTTCTGAGATGCTAAGCTCCACCTCTCTATTTTCTTTGTTCAGATTTAAACTCATGTTAGTTTTCTTGTTCACTGTAGAGCAGAGTTGTATGCAGGGTAGCACTGATCCGAGTGCTTCTGCTGTTGAACACACAGAACTTCAAGTTTGTCGGGTACATATCCAACAGATCAAAGAGTTATTTTTTATGAACTGTGACTCAACAGTGATGAGATTTAAGATTTGGCATTTTAGATGGTTGTTACTAAGATGAATGAAGATTCATGATTCAGCCAGTAATTTCTCAAGCCAAACTCTTTGAATTCTCAAAAATCTTGCAGTTTTGGCTTGCATCTTGTGGCTACGATGCATCAGTCTCAGCATTTATCTGTACGTTAAAGGAGGAAAGTACAACGCAGGAGCGAGCAAATGAGTGCTGTGGCCAGCTGCAGTTTGAACAGCCCTTTGAAATTATTTACTAATCTGTGTGTTTGAGAAGCAGTTGATTTACTATTCAAGGGTTGTGTCCTCCTGCAGCTGGCAGCCTCTGCCTCTCCCGGTGTGGTGTGCTGAGCTGAATTGATGGCCCAAGCTCTGCAGGGATGGCAGATGCAGGGCTGGCAGCAGGAGCAGTATAGATAATCCCTGAGCACTCCCCTCTCCTCCGGGCTTGCTGGCTGCTGGCACCAAAGCAGAAGTAGCCCCAGTTTCCATTTGGGGAGGTGCAGCTGTGCCTGACTTGGCCTTTCCTTGGGGCACGGCTCAGGAGGAAGTGTGCTGCCAGCTGAGTCAGTGCCACTTCCTGTAGCACCTGTTCTTATCAGCTCCTGCTGAGAGATTATTACCTAGGGTTTGCCTGGCTTCACTGGCAGCTCTGAATCACTGCTTGGAGGGTAATGTGACTTCAGATGGTTTTCTGGATTAAGAATCACATTTTAATTGCCTACTCTGTTAAAGGCAAATTTGTGTTTGCCAAAATGTGTGATAAGCCTGCATCCAATTACAGTGGTTCAGTTTAATTTTCTAGCGTGTTTCCCTTATTTAAAGCAAATAGAGCTCTTCAGTTCCTGAGAAAGTGAGTCATGCGTTTTGATACTATAAAATGTGACACCTCCAAAACTCTGTTTTCTCACAGCATGGTTGGAAATGTTATCAGGTCTAGGATCAAAGCTGTGCTTCAACAGAGGCCTGATCACATGAGGCTTTATGGGGATTTGCAGAGATGTTTTGTCACCAGTCTGCTACGTAGGTGTTTGAGTACTCCACACAAACACACCCCCTTTTGTGGCACCCTTGATTATAACATAGCATGCAGATATAAATGCACAGATACAGAGCTTCTTTAAAAAAAAAAAAAATCACCATTTTTTTTAAGTTTAGCTGTAGTAGTAATGAATATTGTCATGTTTAAACTGGGGCTAGACTTTGAATTTGAGACTATAATCCACGTTTCTAATAATTTATGGGTGTATTTGTATCTATTAAAATTGTTATATTATGTATGCATATATCTGTCTCAAAGAAAAGGTGCAATGGTTTTCCTAATTTGATTTTTTTTTTGAGATTTGCAGATCTCACTCTTGCAAACTTATGCACATTTCACTTTAAAAATAAAGAGTTTACCTTTCTCTAACAGAGGGAAAACAAGTAAGGATATGTGTTAGCCATGCTGTTAGCCATGCATCTTAATACATTGGAAGTCCTCAGGAAATTTCCTTTTAATGGAAGTGCTTGGATCATATTCTTGGACTGTAAATCTGAGTGTTTTCAGCCAGAAGCAAAGCTTGCAGTTCTTTTCCCTTATTCAATAGACCTTTGGCTGACTCCACATCCCAAAGATGCATTTCTTACTGCAGCATATTTTAAGCTTGGCAGGAAACAGGATTGCAGTAGATTCTCTCTGCACCAAACTTGTGCTTTGTTGAGGGGAGATCCTGCTGTCATTCAGGCAGGGCGGGGAGAAGCTAGTGTACCTTCCTACATTTTTGACTCCTTATCTTGGGCTAAGCACTCCTCTGTCACAGCCTATTTGTTCTCAGTTAAGCTCCTCTTCCTATCAGTCACTGAAACCTGAAACTGCAACATCTCATGCTAATGGAAAGCCTTTATTTTTTTGTCTTTATTTCTAAGCAACCTAAAAAGAGGACACTGTTCAATCTGCTTGTCCAGTGAATGCTTTTATATTTGTTGTGCTTGTCTTAGCCAGGCCATCATTGTTACCTCTCTGTGTTCTCCTGCAGCCATGATTTCAGGTCTCTTGGTAAGAATTACGGGATCTTCAGGCTGCAAGCAAGTAGGGCATTGAGGTTCCTCTGGGAAATCATGGCTCTGCTTTGTTTGTCAGACCTTGTAGCTGTGCTGCAAATGGGCTATGAAGTGTCTGTCTGGGTTATCCACTACCCGAGGCTTTGGGAATTTCTTCAGTTAAACCCATAAATAAAGAGTGTTGTCATGTCCATGTTTAAAGGTAAACAGCAAAGGAACTGCTTTAGGAATTCTGGTGGGGTGCAAGGACACAGACACGTCTGTGCTGTCCAGACATAAATTTGTCTCTTTTAAAGAGTATAGATGGAAGATATAACGATTTTTGATACATTCAGCAATAGCTGTTGCAAGTTGTTTCCTGATTTTTAGATAGATTCTGAGAGTTGTGGGTCTCAAAACTGACTAGTTTTGTTGGTTGGTTTAATAACTGCAAAATGTAATTGAGATCTTAAATTGAGTAATGTAACTTCACCGCAGTCTAAAACATCTTGAACTGTTATATTTGCTGGTTTGGAACAAATATCCTGCTTGTTACTGACAGTCTGGTAGGTTGTGGCTTTGGTAGTATAGTTCATGTTTGCTGCCTGGTTGTGGTGGCTTACTATTGTTCTTTTTAAGAATAACTGAAAATTTAAAACAGCTTGTGCAGAAAGAAGCCCTTGGCTGGTGTGTCTTGATGTAGCTCCTCATTTAAGACTGACTGCCTTTGCAAAGGGCAAGTTGCAGGAAAAGTGTAAAGTGAGCCTGTGGTCTGAGAAGGCTTTGCCAAAACAGGTCAGGTTGCATTGGGAGGAAAAAAAAAGACCTCTAACTTCTAATTTATTTCTATGATGAGAACATTTAATTTAACAGTAAGAATCAAAATAATATGGCTCACTTGTCTTTGACCTACCTGTGCTGGAAGAGATTTGTGTGAATGCATCTTCACAGGCAGGCTCAGCTGATCAGGTGCTGTCTCTGTAAATCACACAGCAGCAAACAGGTAATTCCTGCTGTATGCTTAACGTTCCAAGTGTTTGTAAATACAAACATGAGTACAGCAAAGGAAATGGAGCTGGATAATCCTAATCTTGGAAAGATGTCCATGGAGAGTAAATGCCTTGAAAATTGAGATGTGTAATGTCTCTGAAATTTTTAAATGCTGAAGATGTCACTTATTTCTGTTTGCAGCACCTCATCCCGTGTTGCTAAAGGAATAGACTACACCAAAATGAGCCTCCATGGTGCAAGTGGTGGACACGAGAGGTCAAGGGACAGGCGCAGATCCAGTGACAGATCTCGTGACTCGTCCCACGAAAGAGCAGAATCTCAGCTCACTCCGTGCATCAGGAATGTCACTTCACCAACAAGACAGTATCATTCTGGTGTGTGCAGATCTCTGCCATTTCAGGATTAAAATTCTCTAAATTAGAGTACTATCTTGTTCAAGGAATACAATAAAAAGTGTTATTTATTGATAGCAGTACATACAGATTTTTTACATGTGCCATGGGCTGGGAATACCCTTCTTTGATAGGCTGTAACTTTTTTTTCAGTCTGCAGTGTGTCTTCCTGCTCTTACTTAGTTCAAATCACAAGGACAATGCTTTTCTAAGATAACTGACTGAATACATCTCCTTTACTGTGTAGGGTCTAGTTGTTTGGAAATAGAGGAAATAGGGATTTTTCAAAAGTGACAAAACATTGTTTGTTTCTTTGAGCTATAGCACCAACTATGATGTTGAGTTCCTTTTTCAGTACTAGAGTAATAAATTCTCTTTGTAAAGACCTTTGGGGAAAGTGAGGTGAATTTGATGTCTAGGTGATACAAACTTCAGAATCTCATAAATGAGCAGTTATTTTTGAAGGTTGGTTTAACCAGAGTAGATTTAACCAAAATAGTTTGTACTTAACTTCTGAAATTGATGTGTTTTGTGCCTGGAAAGACACAAACTATATAGAACTCAAGAAATCTCTAACTTCATTTCCTGTTTTTTCTCCTTCCACCTCATCACCACTAAAGATCGGGAGAAGGATCACAGCTCATCTCGGCCCAGCAGCCCCCGGCCCCAGAAGACGTCCCCCAATGGTTCTGTTGTCAGCATGGGCACCAGCAGCAGGAACAGCAGCCAGTCCAGCTCAGATGGCAGCTGCAAGGCTGGTGGGGAAATGGTGTTTGTGTATGAAAATGGCAAAGAGGGAGCTCGGAATGTCAGAACGTCCGAGCGAGTAACACTCATCGTGGACAATACTAGATTTGTTGTAGATCCTTCCATCTTTACTGCACAACCTAACACAATGTTGGGCAGGTTTGTATCTTTTTTTGGTTTTGGTTTTTTCCCTTAGTCCCCAACTGTTAGAGAGAGCCATAAATCCTTTGTGGATATCTGAACTGTTTAAATTGCTGTTGGACTCATACTGCTGCAGCTGATTTTGCTAATGTTTAATATTACCAGTTTGCAAAATTCTTTAAGTAAAAATCAAATGCAAGTTCTCTGGTTTTGGCAGGGAAGCCAAGAGATGTCTATTACCTAGAGATGACAGCTGATAAATTACCATTTTGTGATGTTCCTATTTCTTTCTGTCTTCCTGGGTACTGCTTCTGTGTTCAGTCTGCTTCATTCTTCCTCATTTTTTAAAGCCAGGTGCTCCATAAAACAAAGTGGCATAGTGAGTGTAGACAGTTTCTTTCAAAACAGCATGGAGGAAAATCTTGAAGGAATTTATTTTGCTTAGTGGGCCTACCGTGACAGTGTTCAAGCTCAGCCTGTTTATCTTCTGAAATGTCAAATAATCAGTATAACAGCCCTGAGCCACTCAGCAGAGAGACTGAATGCTCAAAATAATCAACAGTTGAATGTAAGTCCATAATATGCGTGTAATGTTTTCTGTAGGAACTGGAATGAGCAACATATTTAACATGTTTGCTCGGTGGGAAATGTTTCAATACTTGACTTGCTCAAATTCTGGTTCGTTTTGCTTTGTCCAAATGCAGAGGGCACCACTTAAAATCTTGCATCAAAAAAGAAAAGCAAGGTTTGTCTGTGTCACTTTTGATTTGGCTTTTTCATTAAAATTCAGCTATTTCTCAGCACACAAGGATATAATAATATTTAAAATACACATATATAAATCTCTCTGCCGCAGTACAAGTAATAAATGTGATTAAACAATTTCTGCTCTGTTTAAATCACTACAGTGTGGGATAAATAGTACCTGGGATCCCTGTTTTGTGAAAAGTTGTGTGAGTCACAGAGAAGGCAAGAAATACTTCTCTGTCTAAACTGTCAAAGGAAATAAATGGAAGTATAAGAATCAATAGAATTAAATAATTGATTTACAGCACTTGTATATTATACAAGTATACCTGCATACATGTAAATATCCAGACAGACTGGAAGTGTACCACTGAAATAAAGCAATGAATTAATTTCCTCTTCCATGCCCAGCCTCAGAGTAAGTGTTGCTGCCTAATGCACTGGATTTTTTGTGCATGTGTGATGCTGAGTTGTTCTCCCTTTGGGATTGGTTCAAGGAACAAGCTTGTTTTATCTTCTGCTAATTGAAAAATAGGTTAATAAAGATACGGAAATACTGCTCTACCATGCAAGTTATTTATAAACCCACTTTCCCTCAATGTCAGCCTGCAGGACACTAAGCAGGAGCAGCTTGGGAGGTAAAAGTAACTGTAATAAGAATGTATTTTTTGCCTTAAGCCTGTATCCTGTTCAACTGCCTTTTTCTAAATATTATTTCTTGAAGAGTGGTCAGAAAGGACACATTAGATCATGAAGTGAAAAACATAATCCCCTCTGAACAGAAAGAACTGCTTTTCCCCTGCAGTTTCTGTACAATTTCTTGCATTTTATTTTTTTTATTTACAAACAAGAAAACCATAGTAAGGAATTCTAACCCAAACTACTTTTGTTCTTGAGCAGGATGTTTGGATCAGGAAGAGAACACAACTTTACACGGCCCAATGAAAAAGGAGAGTATGAAGTTGCTGAAGGAATTGGTTCCACTGTGTTTCGTGCTATTCTGGTGAGTTTTTAGGGGCAAATACTGTTAGGATAAGCACCATTAAGAAGTAAAACTTCTTGGTTTAACCACCTTGCATATCTAGGTTTTGTGGATGGCATAGATACTGCTCTTTATATTGTTTACTAGAGGGGGGGGGAAATGCTTGATATGAGCTCCTTTTTTCCTAGACATGCACAATGTGACAGGAAGAGAGAAAGTACACATGAAAGAATCCAAAAATTACTGCTGCCAGCAATCAGTTCATCTTTTCCTATGCATTTAGTTCACCAAATTCAGGTATATTCTGCCCTTCTAGAGCTGAAATTAGATGAAACAGTATACTGGAAGTGAATTTCCCACTGCTAACAGGAGTAGAGCAAACTTCAGTCTGAGATGGAAGTGGCCCTTTGTTTAACATCCACACAAGGAGGTAGAGCTGCTGAACTGCTTTGTCAGCAGCCTTGGAATGGGAAGAGCTCAGTGAATATAGATAAAAGACAGCAGAATTATCAGTAGTAATAGCTGTCACTTAAATTACAGTTTTAACCAGAACTCACTGCTCTGAATGCAGCTCTGAAAACTGATACATTTGAGGACAAGAAGATTCACAAAGTTTAACATTAGTTGTTTTATATTTTGGGAACTTTCTTTGTGGAGAAGGTATCATGAATGAAATGATGAAGTGTTGCTCTTGGTGGATGTTGTGCACTGTGTTTTTTCTTGGTGCATCCTGCAGGATTACTACAAGACTGGAGTGATTCGCTGTCCTGATGGGATATCTATTCCTGAACTGAGAGAAGCATGTGACTATCTCTGTATCTCCTTTGAATATAGTACTATAAAATGCAGAGATCTGAGTAAGTACAGAGTTTATTAAAATAATTTGAATTACACAAATTGACTTAAGTGCGTGTGTGTCAATTCTAAATCATGTCCTTTATTGAGATAAAGAAGATGGCTGGCACTACATGAATAAAATCCATCCCTTTTTATCTCTTATGTAATAAAGCCCTAAAATCAATGGGTTTATGTTATTTGAAAAATAGTGTCTGATATTTCAGCATCTGATTCTGAGCTCTGGTCACCTTGTGGAACACTTAGCTCTATTATTGCACTTTTAGTACAGATACAGTATCATTCAGTGGTACGTCTTCTTGTACAGGACAATTCTTTCAGCTCCTTGCTCAGGAGAATGAGGCTCTCCCTGTTGGCAGTAGCACAGCTTTGCTGGTGGAGTGGGCTGCTCCAGGGTTCTCAGCACGTGCCGTTCTCTCTGCCTTCTTCCCCTGAGCACAGCCTGAGCCCTGGCCTGTGCCTCTGGTTGCTGTGCTCTCCCTGTGTGTGCAGTGCAGGGCCAGCCCATGGCATTCCTGCTGGGAGTGCTGTGCAGGACACCTGTGCCATCCCCAGCAGGGCCACCCACTGCCCCATGCCCGAGCTCTCTGTCCCTGGATGGATTTAGCAGCTCCTGCTGTGAGGGCTTTGAGAAGCTTTGGTTTTAAGCTGCTGCTTATGAAACATGGTTTGTGTGCTCTGCTCTCCCAGCAACTGGCTTAAATGATGTTTCTTTTAGGAAAACCAAGAGCAGCCTTGTACAATTACCAAATGTTTAGCAGTAGTAAAGGAGGTCTCAAAATCACTCCTCTCTCGGCTCAACACTATGTTAGTGTCCGTAGGACAGGCTGGTAAATATTCAAACAAGGTCTGAACTTATGTAAACTCATAGACTAAGTGTGTTTACACCTGTCTGCAGTACTGCTACAAGATAAAAAGATCTACTCTTTCTTATTGCTGCCTTCATCTCTTTTAGCAAGCTCTCAAATGTGCCTATGCTTAAAATTTTCTTCTAGGTGCTCTCATGCATGAATTGTCAAATGATGGTGCTCGCAAGCAATTTGAGTTCTACCTGGAAGAAATGATTCTCCCATTAATGGTAGCCAGTGCCCAAAGTGGGGAGAGGGAGTGCCATATCGTTGTTCTGACAGATGATGATGTTGTTGACTGGGATGAAGAGTATCCCCCCCAAATGGGAGAGGAGTATTCCCAAAGTAAGTTTATCTTCATTGTTCCCACCAAGACACGCCATGGTAGAGGTAGCGGTGAACATGCTGATTTAAAGTTGCACAGAAGTAAACTTCTTAGTTCAGGTAGTTCTGCTTAATATTTTGTTTCACAGAAACATGTTGCTTGTTATCTTCAAATGTAATTAAAAAGAAAAGTTAATTTTTATTATTAAGGTCATGTCAGCCAGTGAGGGGGAAGAAAATGCTTCTTCAGAAAGAGCTTTAGGAGAGAAATGGGTAGGAGTCATGTTTACTGTGGAAGAACAACTAAAGGGTTTTTTTTGAGGAAAAAAACCCAAATATTAATATTTTTGGAGAATTATAGTGGATGGTGAGCTTTAGCACCTGTAAATGGACTGCACTTCCTTGCAAGATGTGCACCTAACCCATTCCCCAGTATCTTCAGCTGTTTTTCTCTGGAGTTCCTCCCTCCCTTCTGAAATAGAAATACTGGAGTAAAGCAAAACAGTGGACAAGATAAACTTCTGTGTTTTAAAGCTAGAAGGTTAATATTTGATTACAGGGATTTTTTTCTCATTAAAATATATTTTTAGTTATTTACAGCACAAAGTTGTATAGATTCTTCAAATACATTGAAAATAGAGATGTGGCCAAATCGGTTCTGAAGGAAAGGGGGCTCAAGAAAATCCGACTGGGCATTGAAGGTAAGGGAAGCATTGCTTGTACTCTCCCTCTTTGGGCTTCAGGGTCTGCTGCACTTCTCTGCTTTCTCTGTAGCTGGAAAAGCAGGGGGTTGGTGTTGTCTTTCCTACTGAGGCTGGGTGGCAGAGTGGCCGGAGGGAAATGGTACCCAGCAACCAACAGGCACAGCTAGAAAACCCAATTATGTGCTTCAGACTGCCTTCATGACTTGCATCTCTTGCCCTTTGCCCTTTAGTTTCCACACAAAATCTTCTCTGTGCTTTGACATAACAGTACATTTGTACAGGTTTGGATGTTGTGTCCTCAGACTGGTATCCTTTCCAGGATGTGAAATGAAAAATGTCATGTTAAGTGGCAGGCAAACATTTTCTTTCAGGAAGTACAAAACTATCCAGTGGATCAGTGAAGTGCAAAGAAATACTGATCTGAAATAAACATCTTGTAAGTTAGGAGGCTGCTCTGAAAAATCTCACTGAGTGATCTGATTTTTAGTGTAAGAACTGGGTTTCTTTGCATTACATTTTTCCTTCTGATTATTGACCCAGAATAATTTAGAATCCAAGCCTTTATAATTAGCAGGATTTCTATCATTCACTCACCAAGTTGTCATAGTTACATTTGTGATTTGCCAAGAAAAGGCAAATGCTTTTAACTGGTGAGCTCTAAAATAACTAATTTCAGCTGAACAAGGTGGGAGCCTTTAAGCTAAACAAGAACTGGCCCTGGCTGTAATGCTGGCTAATAGCAGGTTATTTCTGCTGGCATTTAGTGGTTTGACAAGAAGAGCTGCACCACTAAACTGTGATGCTGGGGCCCTGTAGTAATGTTCAAAATGGACATTATTGTTGGGAGACAGGGGAGAGGTGACTTGAACACAGCAAAACCGTCTGCATTGGCAGTGCCAATGGGTACTGTGCTGTGCCACAGCAGTGCTGATGGGGCTGCGCTCTGTAGGGCAGTGCTGATGATGCTCTGTACAGTCAATGCTGATGGGGCTGTGCTCCTGCCTTCGCCAGGTTACCCCACATACAAGGAGAAGGTGAAGAAGCGACCGGGCGGGAGGCCGGAGGTCATCTACAACTACGTGCAGAGGCCGTTCATCCGCATGTCATGGGAGAAGGAGGAAGGCAAGAGCCGGCACGTTGACTTCCAGTGCGTGAAAAGCAAATCCATCACCAACCTGGCGGCGGCAGCAGCGGACATCCCGCAGGACCAGCTGGTGGTGATGCACCCCACTCCACAGGTGGACGAGCTGGACATCCTGCCCATGCACCCCGGCCCCGGTGGCAGCGAGCCGGAGGCCGAGGGCCAGAACCCCCCGCTCTGATCACGCTGCCCCGCCACAAGCATGTTCCTGCAGCGACCCAGCCCATAGCACACCGCAACCAGTTCCTCCACGGTGTCCCGGTGTTTAGGATATCGCAGCAGGGCCCTGGCACGGCCCCAGGGGAGGCCTGGCTGCTCTGGGAGGAGCCACAGCTCCGGCACTGGGGTCGGTGAAGTTCGTGTCTGTGTTTACCAGTAGGTTTGTGACGTTGGTGACTCGTGAGCTGGCCTGGCCCCACTCCGTGGGCTGGGCAGCAGAGTGGGAATTGATAGTAGCACTTTACAAATGGTTGAGAAATGGAATTTGAAGCCATTTTTTATAAATGTATTGCACAATACTAACAAAGTGCTTCTATCAAAGGTATTAACTGTACATAGTTTTGCTCTGAATAGATTGACCCTTTTAAAGTTATTGTATATGGTTGAGCACAAAACTACTTACTCTTGGGTTTTTGGATTGAGGACGTGATTCAATGACCCATGTAACATCTTGTTCGAGTTCTTTAGTGAATTTTTTCACTCGTTTGCAGCGTGAGCCATGTTCAAAAATTGTGAACAACGGACAGGGGCTTTATCTTAAATTCTGCCTTACCTTAAGCTGTTCACAAATATTTATTTAATACATTTTTCATAAGTGTCATGAAATAGGAAAATGCAAATGGTTCATTCTTCATTTATTAATGATTGTAAACAAGTTTTTCATGCAAATAAAGTTTCCATTATTTTAATGGGCTCAAATTATCTGTGAATTATGAATTTTGCAAGTACTTGCTTTTTTCTTCAGGGGAAGGATGGTTAATATTAAGTGAAAAACAAGTATTTCTTAAAGATAATCGGCCTATTTCAATGCACTTGCCTGTTGTTTTTTCTCAGGATAAGCACAACAGGCACCAGGATTGTGTCCTTGCTTCTCAGGATAAACCTGGATCTAGGAGTAAGTAACAATAGCTTCTCTGGGAATTTACTGTCGTGACAAAGTCATGTAAGTGTAGCTAAGGCACTGGCTTTCCTCCCTTATCCCCCAAGACTAAAGAAATGATAAATACCAAGTGCTTCTAGCATGCACCTTCAGCAGGGTTTTATCAAATTTATTTATCAAAGTAAATGCTCCATCTTAGAACAAGGGAAACATTTATTTTAAAAATATTTAACTGTCTAATACATTACACTTTAACAATATTTATAGTAAAGGATTCTTACAAGAAAGAATAAACAGCTTTATGGTACAATTAGTATAAGAAATATCCACATGGGGACTGTTTTGCAGTGTAAAAACACACCATACATCTGAAATGGTCATTTGCATATAAAAGCTACCACTGATGCCAGTGAGTTGCACAGTGATTTAAAAAAAATTTCAAACAACAGAATCCAAAATATACAAGTATCGCAAGCTATACACAGCTAACCAAATCAACACAGAACACTGTAGCAGGTTATTCCACTTTGTCTGAAGTTACACATGGTAGGATGAGTCACGTTCTGACACAGCTTTTATGAAGTTCCCACATAAAAGCCTCTCAGTCCCACGAGTTTCACAGGCTGCAGCGCTCCCCCAGGAACTGCACTTGGCTCTGGGGTGCAGGGTCACTTACAAGGGCCAGGGCAGGTCGCTGAAGTCCACGGGGCCGCCGAGCCCCGCATCGGCCTCCAGCAGGCTCATGATGACCGCCATGGCCGCCTCGTCGTTGCTGGGGCTGCTGGAGCCCTGCTCCGTGTCAATCATGTCCATGCCCATGTGGGAGTTCTCCCCTGCAGGGACACAGCACAGCCAGGCTCAGGGGCTGCTCCCCTGGCAGAACGAGGGCTTGGAGCCCAGGCTGCACTGCCAGGGACGCTGCAGGTGCCCGAGGAGGGACACTGGCCACCACACCTCACAGGGACAAGCTGAGTGCCAGGCTGCGCGCACAATGCTGCATCAGCATCTGGCGAGCAGCTGAGCTACTTCACATTGACTCAGCAACACCAAAGAAACTTCCAAGCACCACCAAAGGGAATTGCCAGTGTAAAGGAAGTCTACAAAACCAGCTGCCAGGTGCCTCCTGGGGCACACGGAGTGCTTGGCTGTGGGCTCTGTGCCTCATCCAGAGCCTCCGGATGGTAAAAGCAAGTTACTGCTAAAACAAACAGTCTTGTTGCGGTGTCTGTGTGTGTTCAGCTGGGAGTGAGGGTGTTCATGTGTGACTTCACTTACCCAGGATGGAGGAGTTGTCGGAATACGGGTACCCAGAATTATCCTGGATTTGCCCAGACAGCAGCCCAGCTGAAGAAATGTCTGGAGTGCCACCATTCAAGATCTTGAAAGAACAAACAAAATAGAAATAAATAAAACTTGAAAGAACAAAAGGAAACAAAAGCTCTAAAGCAGCATGAAATGATGCATTAAGTCTTAAACTGTTCTACACTGGAATTTTTAATACAGGGTAGATGGACTTCCCAAAATAACCCTGTGGTTTATAACAATCTTCTAAACGAGGAGAAATACCAAGGCGGTGCTGAAAATACCCAACCCTCCACCTGTATTTTCCTTTATGCCGTGCCAGCAGCCCCTATTTCTGTGGACATGTTGAATACTGCAGGGCAGAAGAAGAAATAACCATTCCTAGAATTGTAACTCTGTTTCAACTTGGAGTATTAGTTAAAGAAGAAAGAGAGCTAGGAATAGACAGAAATATTTACTGTCTGTTCCAGTACATGCAATTCTTACAAGCAAGTCATAATTTCTGAGGAAAAAAAGGTTAAGTAAGTCTGAAGCAGTGCATAAGGATGTGGGTAAGTGTTCTTGCTCTGGATAAAATTTCCATGAGCATTTAGAGATTGTTGGAAGCCGCCAGGACAAGAGTTCAGGTGGCTCAGTGCTGGAAATGGCACCTGAGTGCTACTCAAGCAATTTCAGAGCAAGGCAGGTGCACAGTTTTGAGTTAAAAATAACCTCTCAGTGCCAGGCAAGCACCGAACTGTCCTGGTTTGTGCTACAGCAGCACAGGAACGCTGGTGGCATTCACTCAGGCACAGCCAGTGCTGCAGTGCCAGCACTCCCAGCGTTCACCAGCACGGGGTGTCAGAGAGTTTTTGGAGGGTGGAGAGAGATGAGAAGAGCTGATCCTTGCAGCTCTGCAGAAAAAATACAGCCTAAAGGGCAAGTGGAGTCAAACACTGCTGGTGCTTGGGAAGTGCTGCTCGCTGCCCTCAGGCAGTCTGTACAGGGCTTGTGGCCACTGCAGGCATTTGGCTCGGTCCCTTTTCCAGCCCAGCAGCCAGGAGCTGTTCCCTGAGCACAGGCCCCCATCCCCTGCTCTGACTGCCCCCAGACTGGGGGGAAGCTTGTTCTTACCTTCTTCCCTCCTGGCGAGGATGTGTCAGGTGGGGGGGTGCTGGTGATGTTCAAGGGACTTGAGCCACAGCTGGAAGGTGATGATCCTCTTATCCTAAAACATGTGTAAAACAGGGCATGGATTCACAAGCGACTCAGAGACTTGGAGTTTTAAATGCTGACTTCAGTAGCAGGTGCCAGAAGGTGCTAAAATAATGAGCTTCATTTTTGTAATCTCCCTCTCTCAGTGCTCCTCACACCAGCAGGAACAGCAATGCTGTTATTTGCAGCCAGACCAACAGGCCTGTGTGAATCCAGCCCACCTGGTCTGCAAGCTTTACTTCCTCCATGTTTTTGTTGTTTTTGTTTTTTTTTCCCTGGACAGCCTTCACAGAGTCAGAAGGAAAAGGTCCTGGCTGCTAAGGAAAGCCTAATTTTTGAGTATTTTACTTCAATTTCCACCAGTTAAGAGTTCTAGCTGCCTCAGTCAGAGTAACCCAGACTCCTCCAGTGAGCTCCTGCTACAGAAGTCCCCTGGACACTGGATTGTTTGTAACTGCTCAAAGCAACATTGTTCACTTCCATTTTCCACAGCTTGATCAAACACCATTAATAATGAATAATGCATTGACTGTGGAACCAACAAATCTCCAGACTAAAGGGAGGAGGGGTGGTTACAGAGAAAAGCAATGGAAATGGGAATCTTCTCCTTGGCAGAGTTCCCCTGGGAAAGCTGAACAGAAGGCAGCTTTGGAAAATAGTAACAGCTGCTGAAAAAGGACTGGAACTAACCCAGGGTCCAAACTGAAATGCAAACATAGGTGGTAACTGTACTACTACACTCACTTGGGCTAATTAAATGTTTTCCAGCTACTAAAAGGGATGGTCAAGCTTCGAAGTATTGGCTCAGTCATATTTTTCTTTTTCTCTTTCCCCTTTTTCCTATTCCTATAGAGAGGATTGAAGCTTTAGGGATACGTCTGCTACTGCCTTAAGTGAGGATGGAGGGAGTCCCACACCTGCAGCAGGAACAAAACTGGGAAACAGACTGAATGTGTTCCTGGACTGCGGCTAAGTCTGGTTAAATTGCCACCACTAAACATCTGCTGGGTGAGACCCCTTTTATAGGAATGGGAACACAGTTCTCAAGAGAAAATCTGTGAGGAACAGGGCTTTTTACCCAACAGAAATGAAGTGGCACCCACTTGCTTTCAGCTGCTCACACAGGTGAGAACACAAGAAGCAGCTGTGGATCCCCATAGTCCCTTGGTGACCCTTGTGCTTGACCCAGCCCCACATCCTGACTGCCATGGGAAAGCCCCAGCCTTGTGTCCTTTCTCCAAGAGCTGCAGGGGAGCTGCACAAGCTCATCAAGCACAACTCCAAAAGCATCTGAGCAAACGGATTGCACAAAAACAAACATTGCTGTTTTGGCACACTGTCAATAGCTTTGGCATTTGGAGGTTGTGCCACTCACAGCCTCAAGTCACTGGGAAAAGAACAGTCTGGAATGGATTTGTTTCTAGGTAGCTGCTCTTTTTAACTCCTGTTTCTGGTAAACAGGCCATCATCATCACCACTGCAAAAAAAAAAAATGCCAGTATCAGTCTTTTGCAACAGCAAGCTGGAAGGCTGTAACTTCACGCTTTCCCTGTGGGGGCTGACTGCTTCAGGAACAGGAATCTGTAGCTGTCTGAAACACAGTTGGATCATTCCTTATTCAGCTTGAATAAATTGTTCCTTCAGAGGAAATTAAGGAAGTCTAACTGCTCTTAAAGAACAGTAATAAAACAACTTCACACCATTTTCTCTCACCTGTGAATCTCCATGATTTCTTCTGCAATCATCCTCCCTATTTTACCTGCCCCAGCTCTTGTTCCACCTGGAATTCCAGGCACAGTGGGATGAGTCCTTTTAGGGCCACCTGAAAGGAGCAGAAATTTTCAGGTCAGAGAAAAACTGCATTCTCCACAGACAGTTGTGTTCAAGCTTTGAGCGGCTGCAGGACCCTCTGAACTGGGTTTATTGACAGCTCCACCAACTGGTGAATGCCTTCAAATGGATGAGAAGCTCTGGCTTGCCCTGAGCTGTGCTGCGTCTCAGATGTCCCTCTGTGCCAGCAGGGACAGAACAGACCCCAACTCTTTTAGAATCTGGCTGCTCTCTTTCAGAATTGAGCATCTGGTGCTACGTCTTGTCCAGAGCTGGTATAGAATGGCCTTGTCAGACCTGCCCTACTCTGTGCCCAAACAGGCTCTTCTCCAAACAAGTTTGTTCTCTGCTTTGTGCGCAGAAGTTGCCAGTGCATATTCCATTCAACAAGCCCAAGGTACCTGATGACTGCAAATAAAGGCCCCTGCAGGTAACTGCAGGAGTCTAAAAAAGTGGAATGAAAAGTGAGGTCTGGCCAGTTAGAAGCTGTTACTGGTAATGTGATTTCACACTTGCACAGCACTTGGGAGGTTGTCAGGAAGGAGGCTGATGTACTCCAAGCAGAGAAAAGCCCACACTGAGAGGGCAGGAAAGGCCTCAGCATTGCTTATCCAGAATGGATAATTGCCTGCTTCTGGAAATGCATATTTAACAACAGCAACCCTCAGCAGGTATACTTAAGATACAAAGCTAAACCTCATTTTCCTTAGGATATTAAGCAATCCCAGAAGAGAAGGGCAGCAAATGTGTGCAGGCAAGATGAGCTACTCCCAAGGCATGCCAGCCACTGATTCCCTGAGCACAGGAGTTACCTTCTCCAGCCTGCAGCACACTGTCCATGCTGTGAGGGGACGCTGCCAGCTGGGGAAAGGTTGTGTCCCCGCTCTCCAGGACTGTGGTGCTGTGGAGTGCAAGGATCAGAAAAATCAGTGAGAGAAAACCTTACAGGTAGAAAACCCTACCAGCAATTAAAACCCAAGTCATGCAGCCAGGGCTTCAGCACGGAATGCTTCAGGGTTTCAGCAGTGTGTGAGTCAGTACCACCCCTGTGACAGACACCAGGGATGGATAAACAGAAATCAACCACCCTGTTCCTCCCTGTTGGGATCCTGCACACCTCAAAGTGTGCAGTGCAGGATCCCAACAGATTCTCTCAGCACAGAACTCCTCTACAGCAATTATTCTGCTGAGAAGTCACCTCAAGAGAAAAGAAAATGGTGGGGAAATACCTACCAAACACAAAGAAATGTACATCCCTTAAGTTCCTACAAAGACCGAATCCCAGCTTTTCCCAAAGAAGAAAGAAAATATTTATTTTCTGCATGCTTTAACGACCAGAAATTAAATTACTGCAATTGTTAAACTAAACCCCCTCTCTCTGGGGTGTTAACTGGAGAAGACACCTATTGTCACACAGAAGGTGTGCACATATTAAGGTCAAATCTCACATGAGAACAGGGCAAAGCAGTGGGCATTCCCAGGCACCTGCTGAGGGAAAAGCACTTACGAAACAACTGTGTTTGTGGAGACAATGTATTCTACTTCTTTGGTCCAAGGGTTCATGAAACTGAACCAGCGACTCCTCAAGGTAATAAAAGAGCCATCTTTTATTTTAAACTTGTAGCAGTTCGTTGTGATTTTTTCTCTTGTCTGCAAAACTGTAGGCAGACAGAAAGCAAGTTATTTGTGTCAAGCAGCCATCACAACATCAACAGAGCCAATTAAAACCCAGTTAATTTCTCCCAAAATCCCTCAAGAAAAATGCTATTCCTCCCTCACCCCCCCCTTACCCATCCTGAACCTCAAATATTCCCCACAAATCCATGCAAGTCTAAGATAATCACAGTGTTTGGCACATACAGCACAACGCTCTTGAATAAAGCATTTGCAAACGGCAATACTCAAATCTTTTCAAGTCTGTTTGGTTTCCCTAATACACAACAACTGTTCCCAATATTTGGAACAAAATTTCTTTCCTGAATTATTAATAACCGTACCTTGTCTGTGACATTCTGCAAGATGTGCTATATCATCTTGATGAAAATATTCATAACACGAAGTACCTAGAAGTTCCTGGGGTAAGTATGCCAGGATGGCTGTTGCCCTGGGGAAGGGAGGGAGACAAAGAAAATAAAGAGAAAGGGAAAAAAAATCTTTTCAAGCTGAAGTATTAGTCAGAGATTCCTAAAGCTCACAATGAGGCTGGGTAAGGCTCAAGTAATGCGGAAAAGAATTTTTGGCTCAGAAGGTAAAATAAATTCCTTAAGAATATTATTTTTAATTCTCAGGTAATTAAAAAAGTACCTAACATCCAGAGTCCTCAGTTATTACATCTGATCTACCACCACCAGAGAGAATGTAAGACTTTCTAAATAGCTTTGAAGATTTTGCTGCAATTTGGGGAATTTAAGCCTGAAAAAAGCCACAAGATAACACAAGCTTTCTGCATTAAGTGCCACTGCACAACAGGCATCAACAGGTTTGGAGAACTCAAGAATGGGACAGAGCACCACCACACCAAACTCAACTTGGATTTTGTGTGTTTCTTAGAAGAAAATTACTAAGGGAGAAATGACAGTTCCTTGAAGAAACTGAAAGAAGTGTCACAATTCCAAACTATTCCAGTGCAAATTAAACATGAAGGGCAATAAGGAACAAACACCTCCTCTGCAATCTCAAAAAAGCCCAAATTAAACATTATAAAATGTAGAAATTAGTACATATTAATAACTATGAATAAGAACAGAAGGAAAAAAGCTGAAGCACAAAACCCGTAGTATTTCAATGTGGAGGATTTTTGTATGTTCCCAAACACACCAAGAGAATTCAGCACCAGTTGAGGACACCTCAAGTCCTCCTTGAAAAGGAGATGGAAACCCTCAGCCTTGCAGAAGGAAACAAGAATTGAAAATTACTTTTGCTTGGTGAGCCTTATCCCAGAACATTTAAAACTCCAAGAAAACTCATCAAAACAATCTCTAAGAGAACCACAAAACAGCAAAACTAAGCCTGTCTTTAAAATGGAAGAGCTGGGAACCACGTCAAGCTCATTCCAGTGTTTTTCCAAGAACTTTAGTAACCAACACTTTTAGCAGCACTGCTGTGGTGGGGTACCTCACACAGATGGGGAACAACCAGCATAAGCAGCAACAGGTAATTTGTCAACCCTTCCCTTTTTACAGCAGGATGAACAGGTGCTGTGGAAAGGAGAATCTGCACCAAATTCCAGACATCAATAGACTGGGCGCATTCAATATCTGACCATGTTCTATTATGCAAGGAAGGAAATTGTTTGTGTCCTTCTGGAATTTCATCCTGTATTTACTTTCTTCCTCAGTTTGCCTCTCTGACTTATTAACAAGGCAGCTCTGAATCCTAAAGCTGTACCTGATGACATCTGCACAGATAATGAACTTAATTTTACTCTCAAGTTCACTGTGCAGACCAATTAGAAGTCCTGGATAAGTAAGAGGAGAGATGATTCTCTTTAAAACTCTGCTCTGTGTAGCTGCTATTCAAACAGTGAATGGTTAAGCACTTCCCTGGCTGTGGAAGCCCAGCTAATTGGCACCTAATCCATAGCAGTGCTTCTCCAGGGACCATGCAATCCATGAGGACAGAAAGGGAGTTTAGGAAGTGTTTCCTTCCTGAGTTCCTTGGACAAATGATAAATGAACAGTGCAAGTCTATACAAACAAAACAACCTGACTTGGAAATAAATGGTTTTCAACTTTTAGACTTTTACAGGTGCCTAAATATTCTCCAGGAAAAGCAAGGATCATTGGATGTCAACCTCAGGCCTACAGATGAGGCTTTCTTCTAAATAAATTCCCTTTCAAAGAGTCCTTTGAAGTAGCGAATAGACATCCCAAGGACTGTAAACAACAGCTGGAAAGCAATTCAATAAAAGCATATGTATTTAAATCCAATGGGTCAGCACTTTCTGAGTCTCATTATTTTAGAAATGTCTCAGAACTACACATCATGGGAACATGTCTGATCTTTTGAAAATAAGATCTGTCTTTATCAAGACAGAATGGCATTTTCTGAGCAACAGAAAGCAACGAATGCTCCCACAGTAAGCACCAGCTCCAAGCACTCAGAGGTGGTATTTTCAAAAGCTTTCTATCAAATTAAAACCCAAAACACCCAACCTAACTAAAACCCACAAACCCAACCACTCCAAAACAGATAGGTAACATAAAAAAAATATTCTCCATGCTGCACTTCCTTCCATGATTATCCTCTAATAATAATAATTGTTTTGTTTACCTTGTTATACATACCATTAAAGAACTGTTATTCCTACACCCATATCTTCACCTGAGAGCCTTTTAAATTAAAAATTGTAACAAATTGGAGGGAGAGGTTATCCAAGGGAGGCTCCTGCCCTCCCGACCAGATACCTGTCTTTTAACCCAAGACATGAAGAAAATTCAAGCCATTTCTTTTGGAAAAGGAAAGAATTAGGCTTTTAGATAATAAATTGATGTTTGAAAGCAGATACCACACGGGAACAAGTTCTCAAAGCGTTTCCAAGAGATAACCCTTATGAAAAGCCTTCCTTCTTACAAACACAAAGGGTCACAGAGAGAAGCATTAATCCAGCAGAATGTGTCCTAGTAAACCGTTATGTAAGTGTACATGCTAGCAAAGCCGAGCCCAGCCTCTGCAGCCTCTTAACTGTGTGGTGTTTGCAGGAGGTTTCAAGTAACAGTGGGAGCAACTTAGGGTCTGGTTTCAAAACATTTTCTTCTGAAGATTACACACATACATAACCCTCCTAATGAATTGGCAGAAAAGATCCTGGTGTTATTCTGCCACATTTTTGGAAGTTTGGGGTTTTTTTTAAAAATTTAATCAGTCATACTGGATAAATGCATAGTAACAGCTTTGAGCTCCACTTCAAAAGCCAACTCAGCTTGCAGTAAAAAACCTAAAAAGGGCTGCAATTTCTTTTCCCAGTGGTATTTACACTGCTGCAAGGTAAGCTTTCTGTGAGGCAGTGCTGGACAGTGACCTGTGGTGGAAGTTGTTAGGGGTATTATAAATAACTATGTAGTTATTGGCTTTTGCTAGTATATATTGACTTTTGCAAATTATTTTGATATAGTACAATTTGTAATCACTTTTAAATGCTTTTGATGTAATATAATTTGTCAACTTTTGTGGCCAATACCGTGGCGCTGTGTAGTTTATCTATTTTAGTGTGATAAATATATTATAGTTTAGGCTCTTGCAAAATATTGAAATAAAGACTATGTGCTGTGTATTAACTGCTGCAGAAGTAGTTCACGCTTTTATAACTAATTAACAATATTAAAAATAACTCAGTTCTGTGAAACAGATAATGGTTATTTAATGTACTTGAAGAATATCCTATCTGAATAAGATAACATTGAAAAGAACCAGGACACCAAGAGAAAAATTTACTACTGACTCTCCGGTTATCAGGAAGTGTCAAACAAACAGAACAGAGCCTCAAGAAGAAATAAAAGATATTGATTTCATCTATAGAATGGCATAAAGACAAGTCAAAGGTTAAAACCAAGCAAAAGAATTCCTGGAACATGTAAACTCACAGGAATATTTGAATATGTATAACCCTCATGAATATGCATTTAACCAACGTAATGAAAAATTATGTAAGAAAACTGTTTTAAGCTAACAGCGTGCTTCTGGCAGCTTGCCAGGCACTCCAGCACTGGATATTGTCCCTTTCATCCCTTATTAAACTAGAGAAAATTTTAGAAAGAATGAGGATCGTTTCTCTCAGGGGAACTCTCACCTCTGATCTACAAAGACGAATTTTCCATCGATGGCGTGCCGTGACACGTACTCCGTGGGCTTCACCCGGATCTCGCCGTTGGCCGGCTGCGGGACCACGTGCGGGTGGAGCCTCCCGATGGCCACCAGGCAGCTCAGATTGCAGCCCTCGTTATCCGGCTCGTTATCCTCGTCCAGCCCCATCTTTGTCGGAGGCCAGCTTTTTAAGTAGCCTGTGCTATGAATAGTGCAAAAGCTTTTGCGGTCTGCTGTGAAAAAAAATAAACAAAACCAACAAAAACAAACAAACAAAACCAAATAAAAAACAAACCAACAAAACCCAAGAAAGCAGTTAGGTCTTGGATACAGCTTTGGAGAACTTCAACTCAGTTTTGCTACTAATGCACCTCCTCTCTTACGCAGGTGTTAAAAATGACCAGATAGTGCTGGCTTTCACATATATTAGCTTTTGCATGTTGTTATTGATCATAAATATGGTATAAATTATAATGCCTTTTAGCTGCTTGTTAATATAATTTCTCAGTTTAAGTATGTATTGTATTACTTATAGAAATAGTAGTGTAATAAATATAATATCTATGTATCATTTATAGAAATAGTAACCAGATGAATAGACTTTAACAAAACATAAGAAGTGAAAAAGCTTTTGTGTAACTAAAAGAACTGTGTAAGATCATCCATTAATTGACCAGCCCAAGTGATAAGGGAACAGTGACGCAAGACAGAGCATCAGAGAGGATGGGAGTAAAACTCATAATTTTTCTTTTTCTTATCAAGAAGAATAAATTCATAAGAAGAAATGAGATTTATTGATGTCATACACATAAGCGAACAAAATTCATTATTTTTTATCAAGAAGAATGTAAAACAATAATAAATTCATGAGAAGAGATGAAATTTATTTGTGTTATACAGATAAGCACAGATAGAAAAAACTTAAATACAATGAACTACAGTAACATCAAGGACTTCTAGGAATGTTTGAATAATGTATGGAGTAATGAATAGGCATGTAATCCCAGCAATTTACCTGTATATAGAGACCTGGATTTTAACTGTTTGCTTGTGCCTTTTGACTGTGGTCAGAGGCATCCCAGTGCTGAAATACTGTCCTCTTCTTATACTATTATTGTTATTAAACTTGTAAAACTTTTAAGTAGTGAGCTCCATTTCTCACACAGGAAATTTGGGATACTCTTCGGTAAGGAGGGGCTGAGGGTGTTCCGCCTGGAGGAAAGGAGGCTCAGGGGTGACCTTACCACTCTCTAGAACTGCCTGACAGGAGGGTGCAGCCAGGTGGGGATTGGCCTCTCCTCCCAGGCAACGAGTGACAGGAGGAGAGGACCCAGCCTGGAGCTGCATCAGGGGAGGTTCAGGTTGGACATCAGGAGGAATTTCTTCACAGAAAGGAATGTTAAGCATTGGAAGGGGCTGCCCAGGGAGGTGGTGGAGTCGCCATCCCTGGAGGTGTTCAGGAAGTGACACAGCACTCAGGGCCACAGCCTGGCTGACAAGGGGATGTTAGGTCAAAGGCTGGGACTCACTGACCTTGGAAACCTTTTCCAGTTTTAATGACTCTATGATTCTAAGGGATTTTTCAGCACTCCTGCTGTAATGCAGCTAATCTGAGATAATCCAATAAATAATTTATCTTGGCAAAAACACTGTTTATGCTGAAACACCACATAGCTCAGACCAAGGTTGTTTTTGGTAATTTTGAGCAGAAATTGCATCACATTTTATTAATTCAGCAAAGGAGGCAAATAGCCCAAATGAATGTATGAAGAAATTAGTAGACTAATAAATATGATGCCTCTTTCATCTTAACCTGAGGCTCCTACAAAACCCATGTTTGGCAGAACATACACTGTCTGGGGTGTACAGGGGACAGCTGTACATAGGGGTGATGAAGATTTGCAATGGCCAGTAAAAGGCAGTATCCGAAAGAATTCATATTCCTCAGCACTAAGCAGGCCTGAAAACTCCAAGGAAGATGACTTTCATAGCCAGATGGAGTAAAAGGCTTATGCCAACTACACAAACTGGCTTCCTCAGCAGTGAGCACATAAGCAGGATCCAAGGCTGAAGCTGAGCCTGAACCTCACAGGAAGCTGGGCAGCTGCCACAGCCCGAGAATACACCAAAATTGCCTCTGTTCTCTTGCTGTTTGTCTTTTCACTTTAACTAACACCAAATGTATTATTCACAGAACTCAAAGAAGAAACCTTCACATTTGGGCTAAATATATATTCATGCCTAGAATAATAGCCTGCAGAGGAGAAAATATTACCTACACGGCTAATGCTACAATCAAATATTACAGGTGTAGAAATGCCATGCTTCCAGTACTCAGGATGTGCCAAGCCCACAGATGAACTTAGAATTACACTCATTTTTTGAGGTGGATATCCATCCATACATCACTGGGCAAATATGGAGCAGAGAACAAGGAACAGCTCCCCTTTACTGGAGACATTGGCCAGGTGGTCACAACTGAAAGTGATCTGAACAATGTCTGACGATGATGCAATAGCCCCCAAGAACTCATGGCACAAACTGCGTGAAAAAGTTTCAAGAAAACAGAATGGGGAATTTGGCTTTAAATGCTAACACAGGTGTGTAAGATACTGAAGTGGGGCAAAGGGGAGTTTGAAGAAGTCACAGACCTAGACATAGCTCAGAATCTTAGTAAGAAACATCGATAAAAGCAAAAAATTTAACCACTGCAAACCAGCAGTATAAAAAAATACCCTGACAGCCTTGGTAATAAAAGCATGATGGTTACCTTTCTTCTTGGAGCAGGTTGAAGGGAAATCCTTGTCCTCTACTTTGACGGAGGGCCTGTTGCACTTCATCCGGCAGAAGAAGGAGCGCCGTGCTCCGGAGCAGAGCCGTGAGGGCCCAGGCGCAATGTCTGTCTTGACTGGCAGGCCGGCTGCGCCAACAGCGAGGGAGGGAGAGTGAGCTGCAGCGGGAACTGCCCCATAAACCCCACCCCATCATGCTTCAGCCTCACTGGGCCTTGCACCTCCTGGTTTGGAGGTTTAGATGCGTGTGACTGTGCGTGTGACCCAGCTGACCACACCAATGCTGCAAACTTCTGACTCAGATTTCTGCTGTTAGAACACTGAGGCAAGCTCAAAAACATGGGGTTCTGAGTGCCAAGATCAGCAAGAGGTTGGACAAATCCACGTAAGGCCTGTGATAAACACTGCAGTTTCTCTGAACTGGTTAAAAATAGAGATTACTTTTACTTAACCAGAGCAGAATTCCATACAGAATCACTCAGGAGGCTCCTGACCCTTCAGATGGGCACTTTTCTATCACGACACCCTCCCAGAAAACACATGTGCATATAGAGCAGAAGACCCCAAGGACACTCCAGGGACAGGAGGAAAAAAGGTGGCAGGGACCCACCTAGGAAATGCAAATCCCCAAGTCCTCCAGTTATGTCTCAGAAGGCTCTTTTGCCTTGTGGAAATAAGTGCACAGGGACGTGCCTGACCTCTACTATATTCCCACAGGGAATCCTTTTCTGTGGGAAAAGCAACCAAAACACAGCCCTCTGGTACCACTAGGGCTCTGGGAAGACATGGAATGAATGCTTCCATGGCATGCATCAGGAGCACAGGTATCAGCAAGGCCAGTGCTCTAAGGGCTGATGGAGGACTTAAATCACACAGCAACTTTCCCACAGCCGGCCACCCACTCCAACCATGTCTGCACGGGAATATGCAAAATCAAGCGGCTGTCAACACGAACAAAAACTTCTAAGGCCTTGTGGGCTTTTAACATAAGAAGGAAGACAGCAATTCCAGTATTTTAGTGGGAATCCTTGACAATTTCACTGGAGTGAGGTGATCTCCAGGAGGTCAGGCTGCCCTGCACCACATGCCCTCCAAACTGCTGCACCGTGGTGTGAGTACAAGCTGTGCTGAGTTACTCATGCCAAGACAAAAATAAATACGTGCATACATCCTCATACTCTTCAGCAGTATGAGTTCTTGAAATTCTACCAATCCGTCTATCATAGCAGATGGGAAGACTGTAATTCATAGTATTTATTTTTGCCCTAACTTTGTCAGAGGCATTAAAAAAAAAAAAAACCACAAAAAACCCCCAAAAAAACAAACAAAAAAACCCAGGAGGCAGCACTAGATATTCATGCTTGACAACCGATGAAACCAGGAGCCAGAAAAAACTTCAGCTGATTCTGCTGAAGCCTCCAGGCTCCCTGCCCTTGAATGATCTCTCTCAACTTCAGTTTCTGAAGTTGAGCTGGTGGCTTCTGTGAGCTGAGATACAGGAGATTTCTGCTCCTGACAAGCAGGAGACTTAATGACCTGGAAATCTGCAGTTGTAAGATACCACCTTCCACTTAAGCAGTGCAGACTCCTGTTATGAGAGGGAATTAAACACCCACGCACCCCAAGAGCAGCAGAGATATAGAACTACTTTAAAATACCAGAGTAGAACAGAACTAAGAGACATGGCAGAAAATTATTCCAAAGTTAAAAACCTTCTGAGACAAATGCTGGGTCACTGATGGCAGAGGCAGTAAGCAGTAAATAAGTAGAGAATTCTAGAGAATTCTTTTTTTTTGTCTATCTTGGATGACAGCTAAAGACTACCAAGATAATACCGAGTGTATTCTGACCATTTAGAATGATGGATTAGAACAAATGCTTCATACATTCTAATGGAAAAAGTTAAAGCTTTGATGCCTGGAAGAGGGAGGACACCTCACAGGTGAAGCCAGTTCCAGTAATGCCTCTGTGCCACAGTGCATGCCAAACTCAACAGCTTCCAGGTAGCTGTTTCACACTTTTGTTTGTTTGTTTGGGGTCTTTTTTTGTTTATTTGTTTTGGAGGTTTTTTTGGTTGTTTTTTCTCTCTTTTTTTTTTTTTTTTTTTTTTTTTTTTTTTTTTTTTGTTGTTTCTTCCTGTATTTAAGCTACAACTTCCTTGGCATGAGACAATCCAGACAGCATTCTCCCACATCTCCACTTCTGACATGAGGCAGCAGTGACCCCAGATGACATTCTTCCCAAAGGTGGTAACACTCACTTTTTGCATCTATGAGTCTTTCTCGTGGTGCAGTGTCAGAAGAAGAGAGCTGCTCCTTGACTTTGGCAATGTCTTTAGGATGGAGATAATCAAATAAACTTTGACCAATCAAGTCATTCTGTAGAGATTGAACATCCAGTCAAAAAGTAAAATAATGGCTCAGTATATTTTCTTCATTTTAGCACCCATTATGAACAATCCTTTTACATATAGGTGTAATCAAGGAATACCAAACATCCAGATCCAGCCACATTGCAGGGGGTTTGGACTGGGTGACCTTTAAAGGGTCCCTTCCAAACTAACTATTTTATAATTCTGTGATTTGATGGAAGGTTTTCTCTGTGTCTTGAAGTTATGACTACATCACACAGCAATTTCTGTCATCATTTTCAGTAAGAGTTTTGCAGAACTGGCATGCTCGATTCCCCCGCACAAAATATTCTGATTTCTACTCAGTCTTCTTCCACACATTTGAATGAAAAAAAATCCTAATTGCAAATGTTCTCTTTCATTATTTACATATGAATAGGTATTTAGTATATACTTAACTAAAGGCTGGCTGAGGAAAACTTTTGAAGCTAATACAGGTTTTAAATTTGACAAGGAGTGCAGATGACAGAAAGAATGAAGATTATTTAGACAATACATGGTCCAAGTTAAGCCTTATGTTGAGATATATTAAAAAACTAGCTTTGGTATAACTGCTTTCCAGTTTCCATGAGTGAACATGCAAGCAAAACCAGAACAGATAGAAAGAAAAAGTTTAAAAATCCATATGAAGCTACTGGAAGAACCCCAGACTGATGCTTCAATATTTGCTTACATTCCCAATTAGGTAATGCTTTTGCAAGCTTGAGGGTAAATCCTTGAGCAGAACGCATCAATCAGTGAATTAAATTTAGTTCCTCTTCACCTCCTTGTTTTGAATAGAAACCAGAAACAATCTTCTCTAATGACATGGCAGTGAAAAGCTCTCTCTCTTTGCAAGAATTCTCAGCTTTCAAGACAGACTCTTCTCGTACCTGTCCCCCAGATATGGCATAACCATCAAAAAGCTCTCAAATCTTTTAAGACCTAATGTACTTAAAATGGAAAAGAATACCTGACTGTAGTTGAGGATCTTGAAGACAGATTCTGAAACAAACAGTATCTTTCCCCTGTCACAGCCCACAACAAAAAGAAATCCATCTGCTGCCTAATTGAGGGGGGAAAAAAAGTCAAATCCTAAGTTACACATCCTCATTGCATCGTTATAACCTTTAAAAACACTGTGTACAGTAGAATTTTTACACCAGGAGAACTGTCTTAACATTTAGAGGTAACTGAGTCAACAGGAAAAATGTGAAATTACAATGAAGGGGTTTTTTTTGCATCTGCAAACATTTTTGGCATCATTCTGGGAATTGTGCCCAGAATGTAAAATGAATTTTATGAGATGAAAGAACCAATGTCTTGTCCAATAATATTCTGATTATGTTTAACAATGCCTTCAAATTAAAATGTTACTTTAATGGTACTTAAAAAAGCTCCTCTTTTAGAAACCATCCATAACCTGGATATTTATTTCTGTGCCTAGAGGCAACTAAGTCCTATTTGCAAAGTACTGTCTTTCAGTCACACACAAGCATGCAGGAATAGGCCCCAATTATGTATCTTCAGAGTCACAATGCTGCAGAAATTAAATGTGCATATCCTGCATCTGGACACTGCAGTGCTTCAACAATTACACAGCCATTAGAAGAGCTTAACTAGTGACTAATGATAAGCTTTCCATACTGTAAAAGCAGTATAACAGCAGGCAGCCAAACATACTAAGTCATGTTACATCAGTGACTTCAATAAAAAGTTAATTGTATCATTGTACACTGAAAATCATGGCAAGGTAACCCAGGGCAGCAAGTCTACAGAAAAAAACTCGTGTGATTTTGGTTTGTACATGTAAAAACTGAAGATTCTGATGGTTCCCATCTAATCCAAAAAAGCTTCAATCTTTCTGCTTAAATTAGGAAATGCTAGTCATCATTAAGCTCACTGACTCTGAGAAGCAGTCTCCAGATTTCTTAATTATCCTCCATAATCAAAACATTTTTACGTTGAGATACGAGGCAGAAAGATACTGGTGGTGTGCTTTGGGAGAGCTATAGTCCATATATTAATATCTCTTAATTAAAAGTTGGAACATACCCTGAGAATAAGATGTTTTAATTCATCATCTGATAGAAAAGCAGGCTTGTAGTTTGCTTCTGTATATGGGTTTGTAGCACCTAGAGAAAACAAACAAACAATTCCCATGTCAACAACATTACGCACTTAAATGAGCAATTTTCCTTTGGCTGCTTCTTGGACTGTTATTCATTACAGGAGTTCTTTAAAATCAACTTTTTTTTGTTTTTTTGTTTTTTTTTTTTTTTACTATTAACATGAGCTCTGTTGGTATTAACTTAAAAAAGGATGAAGCTTTTTTTGCTAAGAAACAAGTACCGCATTAGGTAGAAATGCAAATTAAATGCTTGTGAAATATAAATGTATTCTTTGACATATTTTTGAGCCCAAAGGCTGGCCTTGATTTATGGCCTAGTCTCAGAATTAGAAACTATAAAAATAAGATACTAAAAAACAGAAACATTCAAACTATTTCTTCTCCTTATAACTCAGTAAAACATGACAAGCTTATGTAAACAAATCATCACTTAGGAATTTACAAATCAATCCTCTCATTCCAAGCCAAAGATAAAACTCAGCATTACAATGACATCATACAATGCCAAAACCCCAAAACTGGCAACAAATGATGCAGCTATTTATTAAGCAGTAATTCTCATGCTACTCCTTTCATAAAGGCAGAGGAGAGTCAAATTAGTAACCACTGAAGTATTATGAAGTATTAACTTCATCAAATGACAGTGGTACAGAAAGTTAAGCCTTTCAAAACCATGAAGTTAAATATCACTGAAGGCACCAGCTCTCCTAAAATAAAAACAATCACCAGGATCTTTTTTACCATTAGCTGCATCCCTTTTTTTTTTCTTAGTGGTGCATTTCTTGAAGGCTTAAAGCTTTTAACATCAGCACCAATTGTACCCAAACACTGATTCACTCATACGAAGCTTTAGGAACACACAGCGATTTCTCACAACCTCAACTCTTTTAAACCTGTCTGTTTCCCTTCAAGTGCTTGCAACAGAAACTGGTCAAAAAACCAAAATTGAGTTTTCAAAGTACTCTCTATTCTTTCACACAGAGCTAAAGGTACAAACACAAAACCTTAGAAGTCCTGTGGGAATATCATACCTAAAATCTAACCTCTCTATCCAACAACTTGGTACACTGCCTGCTTAGAGCAGTGCTCAGTACTGCACCAGAATTAACTGTGCACCGTCCTTAAGCCCTTTGTTCCCTCACCCCACCTGCTCCAGTTCCTTTAGTGCTGTGGAATCTGGCAGTAGTGATCAACAGGTCAGATGATGGAAAATTATTCTTTTCTCATCTCCAAGTTCCCCCAGTCACATCAGGGTATTTACTGGACCATGAACTAATAAGTTGTGAATGAACATTGAGAATCAGATGATAAGGGGAGAGGTCCTCCCAAAATGAATTAACTTACTCCTTTTTGACAAAAAAGGGGAGACAAAAAGCATTTGTATTTGGGGAAATACCACTTGGAATGCCTCTGCAGCCCCAGGTGATGACTAAAGAAGCTACCTAGAACAGAGGCTAGGCAGTGTTAAAGGAAGGAAGTAGGAATTTATTAAAAGGCCTTCAAAGGATTTGCCTTGGGCAGTACAAGACCCTGGCCGAGGCTATACTCAAGACGGACTCCAGGTCATGAGTTTTCACTTTTATAAGCTTTGATCCATATTGGGGTTAATTGTCCAATTACAGCTTCAGGTTATGAAGTCCCATCCTCCCAGACTGCTCTCCTCAAATCCCCGTTTGCACTTTTTGGGCCTGAAGCTGCAACGGTGTCCTTAGTTCTCAGGCTGGAAAAGGATTGTTCTGTCTGACTGAACTGCAAGGAGAACTTGCCAACACTTTATATGAAGTTCAGAGTCACACACCAGTGCACTACAGAATCTGAAAAATGTAAAAGCTAAAACTTAAGGCATCACAGGCAACTCACCACGAAGTGTTTTCATGTGCTGGACGGCCATCCTGAGTACGGTGAGCTTGTCCAGCTTGCGGGACATGGCATTGCACGTGGGCACCAGCGAGGCCAGCTCGTCTATGAAACTGTTCATCTTGTCCCTGCGTCTCTTCTCGATCTGACTGTGAGCCTCCCTGCACACACACACACACACACAGAGGATGACAGTGTGAACCACATGGAACAATGCCCAAAAGCAGCCTCCTCAGGGTAAATGAGCTACCCTGTTTCCCTGTGAAAAGGACAGCAGACACTCTTCAGGCATTTGATGTTAATTATTTGGGTAAAGAATGGTTATAAGCAACAGGAAAGGTTGCAGAACAAGCTTCTGGTTTGCCAGAGAACACACCCAGTGCTGGTCAGATTTATATTTTCACATATTAAGTTTCACTGCTAACACTTTCACAACCCACTATCAAGCCTGAAAGAAGAAAGAGGAAGAATGTAGCATTACCAGAAACACATCTGGCTTCAATTTCAACAGCCATGAAGTGCCTAAAACCAAGTTACTCACCAAAAGAGTTGTTTCACTCTATGTAAATTTAATTGAAATGTGAACAGTGCAGAGATATGGGAAAATAAAGGAAGGTCAAAGCTAGAAAAAGATATTTTCAAAAGAAACACACACGAAAAATTCATACATAGCAAAAAGCAAGAGACAATTCTTTTAAATATATTTGTTGAGAGCATTACCTTGCATTTTTTATCCTGCCTTGTTGGTCTGCATACTCCAATCTGTTGGGAAATGACATCACGAAGTTACAGCATTGAAAGCACTCAACCCAACTCTTTTACTGCATCTCACATCCTACCGATCTTCATTAAGATCAGGGGCTTTTTTTTAGAATTTGAATGTTTAATTAACCTTTCTACAGAAAATATCAGTATCTATAACACTGCACCTCTGATTTGGGGGTGTTTTAGCTTGTCTGTTCCATGCTGTTTAAACTAAGATTGTTTAGATGATTGCTTCATCCCAGCAAAGCAGTAATTTGGGACCACAGTGACACTGAGAACAGGTATCCATAGTCAGGATCCTGTGTCAGAACTGAGATTCCAGTGACTGTATCAACAGTACCTTCCATGTTGGTCATCTTTATCTGTATCCATACCTTCCCTGCAGAAACAGAACAAAGCAACACATCACAAATTCAGTAGGACTGGCAGAACTGTTATCCAGCGACCATAAAGTCAGAATCAAGCATTCCTGCCATCTCTAAATCATAAATATAAAAATAAGAGTATAAAAACAACAACCTGGAAGGAGTAAGGAAGCCAAGTGGTTTTTGTAACATTAAAAGATTTTCTAAAATTAGTTGTGTCTCCTTCAGAACTCACTAAATGGCACAGTTTGATGTGTTTGACAGTAAAACATGCTGCAGTTCAAAAGATATCATCTGTTACAAAAGTGTTTTTCAGTTAACTAGAGGAGGGGAAAAAAACCCCAACTTTGTGCAGATACCTGTATGTTCTATAGCTTAGCTTGTCTTAGAGTAGTTGATTTTGGGGTAGAAAATGGTAATAACCTAAATTAACACACCACTGGAGATGGCCAAATGCACAGAAAGAAAAAAAGTCTGCGTGAAAGCAACTAGACACACTGGAAATTAGTACAACTTTCAGTGTAGATACATGGTTTCCTTTTGTTTCAACAAGAAGAGAAGTAAGGAGAGAGGCACGAAGCATAGAAATAATCCCCCTTATTACATTTACATTGTAGCCACGTGCACAACTAAGCAGGAGAGGAGAGTATAAGTTTTCATAGCTTTACTTGGTAAAAAAAGCTAAATGCCCATGACTACATATCTTTTTTTAGACAAAATAATTAGGAAGAGAATGTTTTGATTTACGTAAATCTGTACAACTGTGCTTAAGTGGATATTCCTAGGCCTGCTCATTCTGGTTTAATTTCTACCTGTGAATTTCAAGTCTATGGAAGCAAAAGGCAGGGAAAAAATACTGGGCATCTTTTTCAAGATAAAATATTTATACTTACTCAAAAGGAAAGCCGTCGAGTCTGAAAAGAAAGAAAAATAAAGTACACCATATATAGGAAATAAGAACAATGTTTTACATTTTCTACTGAAATTCTCAAGCTAATTCATATTCTATTTGAAATGAAAAGCACAATGAAAACAGGACCATAGCAGTGAGCATTTTCTAAAGGAAGTTTGTTCAAATTAATCTACTTTCTGAAAGAATAATTCTGCTTTTTAAGAAAAGAGAACACAGTTCATTACACTTAATGTGAAAAACTAATAAAATAACTAACCTAAATTATGTTATGCAAATCATTGAGATATTGTTTCATCTTCAGAAAGGAAAGATCTGTGCTTTATGCGTGTTGTCCTTGTGGTTAGATAAATGCAATTTCAGAGGACTCTAAGGCCAGAAATAAAACAAAAAAATAAAAATAAAGTATCCCAAGTTTCTCACTTTTTGATTCTTGCCCAACAGGACAGATGCACATTTTGCTTTAGCCTAAAGTCCCAAGCTGAGCTTTATACAGACTTTATCATATCACAAGGAAACAGAACATAATTTCTACATGCAAACTTTCTGCTGGCATTGCTTCAAGACTGCAAAGTGACCTGAAATACCATGAGCTTTACCATGATAAGAGGCTATGTTTCATAAAAGCCTTACGAAAAAGTTCTCATCTCAGCCAACAGCGTACTAGTTATTCCTATTCAACACTGGGCACAAGCCTTCTTAAAAACAAATATGGTAGCCTTTCATGTATTACTCACTGCCCTCTTAGATCAATTATATTTGTGATCAGTTTTAAAATAAGAATAATAATAGTGCTAAATGTTTTCTTCATCTCCCAGTCTGAGCCACTGACTCATGATGCTCACAATTTAACACCACCTTTAGCTCTGGGATGTTTGTGTGTAAAAATCCCCAGAAAGAAAAATCTAGAAGAGGTACAAGCTAAGTTACTAGTGCATCAGTGTAGTTTGTTTTCTCATCATGTAATATTTCAATAGAAAGCATTACTCCCAAGAAAATAAATTTACTTCATAGTCCTGTTCATGAAGTCTTGGACAACAGCATTTGACCAGCCCTTGCTGAAGTGACAGCAGTAAGTTGGGCAGGAATTTTCCTAGGGGAGTTGCAGCAGAAAGAACTAGAAAGCTGTTGTGGAGAGCTGAAAGCGCAGCTGATGACTCCTCTGGCTTCTACTCAAGGGGTGAACAAAGAACCACCTTAAAACACTGGCTCTGCTTCCCTTGTTCCCTGGTATGTGAAGCACCAAACTGGGCACCTGGTTAATTTATGTAATAAAATTATTAGCAGGTAGCAGCAGTTGAACTGTAGCATTTCTGAACATTTTCCCATACATACACAAATAAGGAGGGATCAAGGTAGTCTAAGTTCTGCTTGCCAAGAGGAACATTTAGTAGCTACCATTTACATTGCAACACAGAATGAATTGTGGTATGACTACATAACAAGTAGTGGTATGTAGTGTATGACTACAAAATAAGTAAACTTATTTTACTAAGGATTCAAGGAAACAGTTCTCACACATTTTTAAAAATCCACACAAAACCTAAAGGGCAGAATTATACCTCACAAGAACAAACTGTTTTTTGGAAAAGATGACTTGAGTAATACTTACTACTCAGAGGAATAAAAATCCTTTCTAGAGAAAAGGAAGTTGGTTGGATTTAAGCTGTTCACTCAATTTTGTAGTAGTCAATTTGACTAGAGGGACATGTGCTTTTCAGGGAGACTAAAGGCTCAGACAAGTATTTAAAGTTTTGTGCATAAGTTCTCCTAAAAAGAATCTAATCCTTAATTGTGATGCTCAGCGTGGATTAAAAATTCTGCCCCTCCTCATAAAAAGAGCTGCCAACAATCCAAAGGCCCTCAGCAATAAAAATCTGTGCTAAGTTACATAAAAATGGACTCTGTGGTTGGATGAATAATGGATGTGGCCACTTACAAGCTCCCCTGCAGCCACACTTTGTAAAGTTACAATGCAGAGGAGGCTTGCACAGGCACTTGCAGTAAGTAGGTTGCTCTTGGTGCTTCCAGTGCAGGAGATATTACAAGCCTGGGAGTTTGGCAAACTGCTGTGCCCTTCACTGTTCTAAAGCAGAGGTGGTAGGGTTTCCTTCTGCACTTGAGAATCACTACAAGATTAAACCAGCTGATTAAAAGAAAGACAGCTCTAATGCCTCAAACCAGAGACTATTCAGATTCATATTCAAATGAGAGCTCAGAATAGCTTCATCAGCCAAAGGTTGGCAGCACACTGATAGGAAGTGACTAAATAGGAAAAAAATAGGTGAATAAAAGGAACTACTCCTAGTTTTGCTTCCACTTTTCAATAAATTTAATGTCTTCCCCCTCTGTTAGTGAGACATTGTATTTCTTATGCAAATGGTCAATATAATCAACCTCCACACTGTATATTTCATCAGTACTAATTCCACCCCCCACCAGCCAGAAGTTTTTCTCGTCAATGTGATAGCCCTCAATTCTAGCTGCACCGAGATGACAGCTTTATATTTATTATTATTATTATTATATCATTTAATTGCCTCAGTGCATAGTAGCTTTCTTCTTTACTAAAACCTTTAAAGCAGGTTGTAAAGAAGAAGTTATTTAAAAACTGCCATAAATATTTCTATACTCTTCCCCACTATATTGTTATGTTACCATCTCCTTTTAGCAGTGCTAAATCAAGAGAAATCCAACTTACTGATAATCAGTTGAGCTGCCCTTTCTTTTCCTATTACAGTCCATTCCTGAAGTGCTAAGGGAACTGGAGATCAAGTCAGCAGGGTCTGGTGACATAAAGTCACTAATTGTAGAAGATATGTCCATCCTTTGGTCTGCCATTGGACTGTCTAACGTTAGGGAAGAGATAAAAAAAAAAAAAAACAACAAACAAAACCCAAACAAAAAAACACTGCATTAATATAAGCAGATACTTACATATTTTTAACCAAAAATTTATCTCAAACTTAGCATTTTAAAAAATGAGACAATCAGTTTCTATTTTTTCCCCTTGCCGTAAAAACAAAAGGTAATTTCTCCTTTTCTAGTTACTGCTGTATGGAGTATTGCACACAAACCATGACCATTCTCAAAACACACTATGTAAAAATTGTTTTTAAAGATTTGTCAGAATGATCTTGAACTAAACCAGGTTTACTCTTATGTTACCTGGCCAGCCAATTGCTTCTACCTAACAGGAATATTTCTGACAGGGAACACTTTTTTTAGTGCGTTTCTGCATTTGAAGATCATATTAGAGTTCACAAACTTTTAAAGTTTTATTTCCACTGAATTCAGAACATTTCCGTAGAAATAAACACCTCTGCAGAGGAGATTCCACAAATAAAAATATTATAACCCAACAGTGGTCTGAGAAGTCTAGTTAAAGGTATAAATGAATCTAGTTGGCTTTTTAATCCTCTAAACTCCAAAAAATGCAAATCTTCACTATTTAATCCTCTGGACTGCAAATAATTACACTGTTGGAAGAAACCCTGTGAAAAGTTCCCTGCTAAATAGCATCAGATGTGAAAGAGAAGAGTTTTTACCTGAAGGCCTGTCTTAGAAGCCTAAATTCACTTGGGCAAAGATGATGATGCTCAGCCCAAAGTAGCTGATAACCTTAGAACTCTTCCATGCCTCATGATCTGTTGGCCAAATACTTTCAAAAACCTGAATGGGAGGAAAACCAGCAGGCTTAAAAAACACGTTTATTTATTTTAGACACAATTTACAAAAGCAATAGATGTTTCTAACTCAAGGATCAAATATTCATTTTCTTACAATGTGTAGAAGTTTTATCCATCCATCAAAAAGGGTTGGCTGTTGGGATGTGCATCTCCAATGGACCAAGCTTTGGGCGGAAGGAATCTCTGGCACCACCTTTTGGGCCCTTCTTACCATCCTGCACAAACCCTCTCTGCTCACAATGATCACACAGTGACAGCCACGAGCGCATTTGCTGTCAGATGCAGCCAGGATGAGTTAAATTGCTGTCACAGAGCAAAGGACAGACTTACCCTTCACTCCTGGCTGCCTCGCTGTAAGGGTGGGTCTAAGCTTGGGCTTGGCTTATTGCTTTGTTTTCCACTGTAAACAGTTGGCATCTTCAAAGGACAGGGGTTGAACAGGTTTTATTCTGTAGGCTTCAAGATTTATATAAAATCCACATCCCACACTACAATTCATACCCTCAAATGTGTCTCCCAACTATATTACAATCATGTGGATGCCCTTCCCTTCCACACTTCTGTCACAAAACAAGTTTTTCAGCAAAACTTACTATAAAAGATTTAGAAACTGTTCTACATTTTCCTCCTGCAAGAAAACTTCCAAAGTCCACTGGACTCGCAGTTTTCTGGCTGATGCACCTGTGAGCATCCTGACTGCCTTCCCAACCTGTGACGGCAGTAGAACTTCCCAGGAATACAGAACAAGCCAAACATTCTGTCAACACGATCAGTGTAACCAATTCTGCTGAAGCATGTATGTAGCCATGTTATGAGTTATTAGCCAAAAAATTAAAAATTAAAGTTGCTTGTTATCATTTTCTTCAGCTTTGCCAGAACAGCAGAATTCAGAATTTCACAAACTTATCTAAATTTCTGTCCTGGCACTGTAAGGTCAGGCAAGTCATTGTCTTGGTACCAACTACTGAAGAGAGGATCCAGCAGCAGAGCATCCAAACTGTTGCCGAGTGCTCATTGTCCATCTCACCCAACAACTCCCCTGTGGTCCTTTCCCAAATAACCCAACCACTTTTCCATTTTTGAGAATGTGTAGATGTACTAGCAGAGGTATATTAAGAGGCCAGCTGGCACCAGAACTGATGAAAGCTAAATCAGTACAAATTTAAGTCAAATTATGAGACACCATTGAATCCATAACCACATTTGTTTTGCAAGGCTTTCATTCAAGTCCACAGCTATCTGTAGGACAGGCCCTACTGTCTCCCTATGCCAGCCTTTTCCCAGCTGTCTGCATTGTCTCCCTTACCCTCAGCAGTCCAACAGCTACAGACTCCATGGTGTTACTGTGGTGGATGAGGTTGCTGCACGTCAATTCACCAGTAAAACCAGTCACTGGCCATTTCTCTGTGCTTGGTTCAGACCCAAACCCGTTATATTCAGTCTGAGCTGATGTGCAGAAATTAGTTATAGCTAAACTTAGTGTGTTTCTGAACACCTCTCTATGTGAGGGTGCTGGCTGAACTCACATTTTACTGCATTAGGTAATTTCATGGACCATCTATGATGACCTCAGACAGAAGGCTGGCATGAGCTGGAATGAACAAAGAAAAAAAGGGTGGAGGAAAGAGGGTTTGTAAGTTTACCACAGTCCTCTCTTTAAGAATGCCTGCAACAGTCAGCATTTTAGCTTCAAAACCAGAACACTGCACAAGTCACCATGCACTAATGCAAAAAAAAACCCAACCATTGTTGTTCATCTTAAACAGAAATTTCATATCAGTTTAATAGAAAATATCTTGAAATTAAGTATCCATTCAGCTGTGCTGACAGGTATTTTATACCTGTCTATATTTGATAGTTTCAAAGCAGCTATTTCAAGTGTTTTGACCATTTAAGCAGAAAAAAATACATAAAGAGCAGAATTCTCAATTTATTTTTCAGTCAGCCTTTCTCTACCACGTCCAAATGCTCATCCAGTCCTAACAATCACAGTCCTACATTTTAGCATTACAGGAGTTAAGAACCAAGCATGCCTCTTGAAATGAGTTTTAAAGTTAAGATGTCAACTCAATGATCAGAGCAAAAATCAGCATGCCCCACTAAACAGTGACCAGTTCAGATAAATGTCTTTTCACAAGACTTTCTTAAAATTATGGGAAATTGAATACTTTTCTGTCTTTTCAGCCTCCATCTGTTGGATGTTAAATACCTAAAAAAAATCTCTCTGAGAAGTAACACAAAAATTACCCATATATATAAGCAAAGTTCAAATCTTCCACTTATGATGCCAAACCTGTTGCCAAAGTACTCTAAGGACCTACTTGAAAAAAATGCCATGGAGTCTACTTCCTGATTGAATTCTTCTGCAGAGGAGAATCAAATGGTATTTTGTCATTGCATCTATGACAGCTTGTCTCTAAAGCCTGTTCAGGACTACTTCCTTGGGATTCCCCTTCCTCACATTCCATTTTTCTCTGATCCCCTGAAACAAGGCTAATGAGACAGCAAAAAGAAATCTTACTGTTCATCCCTTAAAAAAAAAAAAAAGAGAGATGACACGTGACCAACTTAATCATGCAGCAAAGCTGATCACGAGTACACAAACACCTCTGAGCAAATCAAGGTCACTGCTAAAGTAGGTCAGCTCCACGAGCCAAGCACCCACCCAGAGTCAGGACCTCTTTACACAAGCCCCATCAGCTCTGGTTCCCTCCAGGCAAGAGGCAGCCATGCCCAATGCATGCAGGGATTCATTCTGAAAGAAATGCAATTCATAACTTTATGAATCACGAGTGTCTCGTATCTCAAAAGCGCAATTTTGCAATGACAGAGGAAAACCGTGGTGTGGTTTCCTGAAGAAGTCATTGAAAAGATACTCACTGTCCCTATGGGTAATGACTGAACCAAAAACAGCTCCAGAAAGGAAATCATCTACTTCCCTTCACAGCAGTATTCCATTGCTGGAGTTAAGTGTCACAGCATAAGCTGGTACAAAATAGAAAAAGAGGTTATTTATCTGCCCTGCTGGAAGCTCCCAACACACTTGCACTCGGTGATGGGGAGATTTAAGCTCAGCAGCACGAGGACTCCAAGTGTCCCTGGGATGATTTCAAAACGCAGACCACCATCCAAGGGCTCAATGCTGCAAGTAACAAGCAGCTCCTACATCAAAACCTTTATTATGGAATAGGAATCACAGGAAGATCTTTGAAGAAAGCAGAGTAGTTTTCTTTGCCCTCAGTACTTAAGGAATACTTAAATCAGAATACTTCCTATCTTCCTGATAAATTGATACTGTTTGGTTTTGATGACTCCCTAACACCATTTGCAAGTACTCTACACTCCCAGAAGACAAAAAGCCCTGTGGCTTCCTCTCACATGCGGATGCATCTCACCACACTCTCTTGTGCAAAGAAGGGATTTTATTTTACCCTGGTATGTTTGTCGAGGTCACCCTTTTACCACTGAGTCCCCAGCATGTCCACCAGTCCCTGGAAGCCTGTGATTCACATCTGAGTTTTGGAACTCCTCTTGACATCAGCAGCTCGAGTTTCAATGCTGATCACACACCCAGAGCTGCTCCTGCAGCTCCTCACAAGAGGGCAGGAGGATGCCCTGCTCTGTGGAAGGCAAAGGCACAGCCCTGAGCTGCCCAAGAGACCCCCTCTTCCAACAGCTGCTCCACATCTTTCCTAAGCAAAAAGCAGCAGGCTGGCAGTAACCAGCAAATGAATTTTAACCAGAGGCAAAGCTACAAGATAAACTATTTTGACATGGATGGCAAAAAGTCTCCAATAAAAAGAAGAAAAACTCCATGTACAGTTTCTCAGTAGATCAATTTGTCCAGGTACACTCCCACACCAAAAGCATCTGTTCATCAGTAGAGTCTCTGAGAAAAGGCAGAACAGGTCAAGATCATGGCATCACCTCACCACAGCTTTCTAGATTCTCACAGGGGTGATGAAGACACCAAACAACGCATTTTGTGTTGTTCACAGAACACTGAGACTTCCAGATCAAGAGGGGTCTTGGTTCCCGTCTCTCCTTGTTTATAAGGGAAAGTACCTACAATCTTTACTTCCAGTTATTTTAATAAAGGACTTCTCTGTTGCCTCAAAACCAAGAGTCAGTGCTAACTAAAGTAACTTTCTCTTGCACAGGGGAGCTCAGAACCAGACCCAGAACCCAGAAGTGTCTCAGCAGTGCTCAGTAAATGGGAAGGATCACTTCCCTCACCCTGCTGGCAGCACAACTTCTGACGCAATCCAGGAGGCTCTTGGCCTTTTCTGCTGCGAGGTCACCCTTGCTGGCTCATGAACCATCAATATAGTTTCAGCTAAGCTCTTTTACACCTGTTCAGTCCCTAACATGGTGATTTTCCTCTCCAGGTGTAGAACTTGGCATTTCCCTTTCCTAACTTCCTAAGGTTCTTAGTAAGATTTTTTGTGACCCTTTTCTCTGGTCTGTGGAGATCCCCCTGCTTGGCAGCACACTCATGTGGTGTCTCGGACACTCCTCCCAGGTTTGCATTTGTCTGCAGCTCTAAGTATAAAGTTTCAGACAGCATGGAAGGAAAGGAAAACAGGTTGGTTCTAGGAAGAGAACCCAATGGAATTAAACAACCACCAAAAATCCTAGGTGATGCTCTTCTCTCAGCAAAGCAGATAAATACGTGTTTTAAGGGGGTTTTAAGGGAAGGCTTTATGGACAGAAGTATGGATCACCTTCAAAGCAGAAAAGGAAAAATGGATCAAAACCAATGCCAACCCATGTCACTTCCAGGAATCAAACCTGTTTAGACCAGCTGTGCTATGGATGAAGTATTTCCCTCTTTAACAGCGGACTGAGATATACCTGTAGTGACAGAGATCAAGGTCTGGCTTACAATTCTACAGAGCAGCCAGTGGAGACACCATGGGAACCAGCATCCTGATTATCCAGCTGACCCTCAGACACAGGAGATTCCATCTCCCGTCACATCTCAGGTGTCTGCCCCTCTAGCTACCCACTGAATCCCAGCTGCAAGAGTGTTTCAACAAGGCTTGCTAGTTTGCAACCATTTGTGAAAGCTTGATCTAGTATAAGCTTCTTGTCAGCCAAGATTAAACTCTTTGAGCTCTTATTCTTTGAAGTGAGCTTATGCTGCCCTGTTTGCATATTTCATTCTGGGCAGCCATCAAAAGGAAACATCACAAAGGAACTAATCAAGTCCTTGTGAAAAGGTGGTGATGCACACTCTTGGAAATCAGTACTAACATGCTGCCGTTACCAAAGGAATTTGGCCAGCTTCAATAATCAATCTGCCAGCACATGCACTCCTCAGGTTCCAAGAAACTGCTCCACAGGGAAAACAGAAAGGGACGTGCCTTTCTTGGAAGGCCAGGTTTGAAGAGATTTATGAAACCTCTATACATAAAACAAACTGTAGCCTCTCTATAGGCTATTGGAACCAAGAAGTTCTAGCCCTCATGTCACCAAATAGTGGGTATAGCTCCCAGTGCTGCAGGAGTTCCTAAACTCAGCCCCAGAATGAGACTGAACCAGCACTTCAGGTGCCCCCACTGAGAGCAGGAACCACTGAATTCTGCCTCAGAGCTCTGCAAACTCCGTGTGTTACAGGGTGCCTCATGACATTTTATAGGCACACTGAGATCACCACAGATATTCTAGGAACACATGTTCATATTTCACCTCAAATGTCAACAGGCATACATTAAGGAGGGTTTTACAAAAAAAGCGTAGCTGCCACACAACATCTGTAAGCTCACCGTTGATCTCCTACAAAGAGTAAAAAAAGGTTACACTAAGAATTACACCCAGGTCTAACTGTTAGTGAAAAATCCACTCTCAGTCAGCACACGCCTTTGGATGTCTCTGGATTTCAACAGGTCCTGCTATTCAAAACATCCAGACTGATTTCACTGGAAAGGTATACAGGCATTATTCCATAAAATTGAATAAAAATCAGTCATCCTGAGAAATCCAGCTGCTTGTAGAAAAATGACTGAGTCCAATGTCAGAAGTGTTTTAATTATTTAAACCAAAGACACCCAAGCCAACATACTTTAAAACAATGCTTCAGAAATGTTACTCAGCACAGCACTCCAGAATTTCTGTAATATAAGTTATGGAACAATGCAATATTAAAATAGGGTCCACTAATGTTACATGTTGGTAAAGAAAGCTTACAACATCTGTGTTAGGATGGGATATTTAATATTCATTTATTCCAGTCCTTCAGAAGATTTTGTGTATATGTGAGAAGAAACAAGGTATTGTATTTTCAAGACTGGAGAGAATAAGAAGACTTAAAATTAAAAGACAACAGAAACTTTAAGTCTTTTGGGACAGTTATTTCAATCTACTCATTTGACATCAAAATCAATTGTTCTTTTGGTAATGACAGAGCTGAAAGAAACAAACCCAGGCACAACAAAAGAAATCTACTCCCTCAATCACTACAGTCTAAACTTAGCTGAAGTCCTGAGTTTCTAAGCCAGGTCCAGCCTCTAATGTGTGAGGGACATACTGCTTCTCAACCACTGAATGCAGTCCTTGCTCACCAACTCTAAGCCAGCCAAGGGCTTTGGAGAGGGTGGGAGGCAGAGCAGGGTGTGTGAAATACAGGAAAATTCATCCTACCATGTGGATAAATCAATTATGCAACACTAATGGACTTCAAGGAAAAACCTAATGAAAGTTGATTTCTTTAATAGCTTATGTACTTCAATCATACTTTGATCAGAAACACACAAAACAAAAAAAAGCTTCTCAACTGAGAAGACAGCGGTTCTGTGAAGTCTCCCAAGTTGTACACATTACTTCTGATCTGTCAACAACATAAGATGCACTGTAGAGTCAACTTCAAAGCCAAAATTTTTACAAGATTAGAAATTTCTCTGTAAGAGGACTGTACACAACCTGGAGTGACATTTCTGGAGCAGGAAAAGCACACAAGATAACAAGTAGGTAAGCTACTTAACTCGCTCCCCATGTCATACAAACAGTGGGAATTTACAATCAGTGCCTCTGTAACTCACGGCTGGGAATGGCTCTTGTTTGCACTTGCAGTCCAGAAGATGTGGCTTTTTGTTTCAAGATTTTATCCAACTCCTAAATATGAGCACCAGTTTACAGCAGACAGATGTTTTAGATACAGGTCTTAAAGACTTCAACTAGCCAAACAGAACAAGTAAGTTTCATATTGTTAAATGCACAACATCTAAGCTAGAGACGATGAAAATAGCCCAACTGTACACCATAAATATTATTATGACTGTGATATGATCTGGGAAAATTTAATTTCCTTACTGCAGCTCAGTGAAGCTCATGGATCCTCACAACCCAGCAAATATTCTTTCCGTAGTTCATAATCTCAAAATTGTCTTTCAGTGGCAGGAAGGCAAAATCCTCTTGGAAGTTCAAATAAATGTATCTTTTAAATGAAACAGCAGCCTAGCAAAACACTTCCTTACCTGTATCAAAAGTAGAATTTTTGTGACTTGGCACACCATGGAACCCCTTCCAGGGCTTCTTCCTCAAGAGCAGAACTTCTGCTTGTACTTTAACACCTCTTGTAATAGGATCCCTTGACTTTAACATTTCAAGAGAACACAAGCTTTAACTCCAGTCACTCTTTTTTACTGCACACGTTTTACTTAGCGCTCCATTAGTTACTCCAGCTTCCAGCCACCAAGTCCTTCTGGGCTTTTGTCAGGTCCTCATTTTCTTCCCTCCTCTTCCTGCAGCACTGCAGGCATCCAAACGAGACAATACATTCAAACCATGGCATGAATAATAGTAGCCAAGTAATATTTTCTCATTTGACTTTTAAAGTTTATGCATTACGGGAAGTTAGCCATTTTTTCAGCTGAATAGACTGAACCATTACTCACTTCTTCTAGTCTCCGAAGTGCATCTATTAAGGTGATCGTTTTCTTTTAAGTTGAATCACCTGGTCCAAATACTTTTAGAGATATTGCACAGAGTTGTTTTCCAATCATATTATTACTACAACAAACCCAAATGCATTTGGCATGTGCAAGACCTTTCATTCAGAGATCTATTGCCAAAGTGCAGGTAAATACTTTTTATCTTCAGGGAACAAAGCGCTGGAAACAAGAGGGCAAAAATATCACCAGAAGGAGCAAAAACAGGTGGTTCTATTTATAGCTGATACTTTCATTTCCAGTTTTTGCATATTCCCTCTGGTCCTGCTGGATTTTATCTCTGGCTGGAAGAAGCCACCCCTGCACTCAGCACTCTGCCAGCCTGACAAAGCAATGCCAACAGGCTGTCACTTTCCCTTACATCCTAAAGTAAGCCCTGGGAAAAGGAAGAAACACTCACATTGTCTGGAACGAAGCTGGGGTATTCCCCACTCTGGCTGCCTCTCTACCGTTTCCTCTAGCTCATACATCCTCCTCAACAAGCTCATTTTTCCCCACTGGTTTCTTACAAGCTCTTTTTGACTTCACACAAAATCAGCTGTCAAACACAAATGCATCACATCCATGTGAAAGTCCGTATTTCTTCCTTCCAACTACCTTAGAGGCTCAACTTAATTTTTGTTCTCCCACACTACCAGTGCTTTTTGGGTAAAAGGGCATCACAGCTTTTTGTTAAATGTACAAGTAGGAATCTGGTAAAAAAAAATCCAGAGAACATACAGTGACATACACGTAGCTACTATATACATTAAAGCTGTGTGGAAACAGAAATTTACAACTCTAAAATTATTGACAAATTTCCAATTTTAAAAAAATCTCTCCCCACACATGCACCTGCAAATAGCTGCAGCTACCTGTGTGCACCTGGAGTCCCTCTGTTGGTGGAGCCACAATAAACACTGACATTAATAAGCTCAGCACCTTCCTTTCCTGTAGTCACACTATTTGCCAGTTGAACCCAAATCAAACTAGTGAAACCCTGACATTGCAACAATTGAGCACTTGCTAAATTGTTTTGTCCAAGCATGTAAAGAAACACAAAAAGCTATCAACGCGTCAGAGGTAACCCCAGCACTCATACCCAAAATCCAGATTTTTAAAGGAGGGATTTGCTAAGGCTGAGAAGGGCTGCCATTCCGACCCATGACAGCTCACACTGGGGCATCATCCCACACTCTGCCCTTCGGAGAGAGCCACAGAAGAACACTGAGAAGTAGGGCAAGCTCCCAAGCCCCCAGGCCAGCACTAATATTGACACAGCACATTAGGAGCAGAATTGCTGCAGCTGACAACTCCCTATCCAGCCAAGGCAGTGCTCAGGACTGTTACAGAACAAGGCAAGGGATGGCAGGAGACTGGAACCACAATGACAACCCAAAGTCCTTTAGCAGGACGTTAAAGTTAGATGTCTCATTGCACCATATACTGAACATTTAAGTGAATGCGCTTGGCTTCTACTGCACCACTAGCTACTTTTTATGCTTCCTTCTCTCTTCCTTGGATAAACTGGAATTTCTGTGCAATGTGACACATGTTCAAACATCCTAAAAAGTGAACCTCACTAAAGCCAGCATTTTGAACAGTTTTGGTTTTGAGGCTTTGGAACTACAGTGTTCAAAGTACGACTTGATGGAGCAAATCAAGTGATACTTTAGGGGAAAACCATCAGAATATGGCTTGGAGAAAGTTGTATTTGTCTAGCTCAGGATAAGCACAGGATACTGTTGAAAACCTCCCAGCAAAGTTTCACAGAACAGCTGATAGAACACCTTAGTGCCAAAGGCATGGCTTTACTTTATTCTCTTGTCACTCTCCCCCCAGATTTCCCTCCCAGGACTCCAGCAGCGACTTTATAAAAGTTCCCAGAGCCTGCCTGTACAGTGTGTTGAATTCATCAGCCTGAACAATAACTTGACAGAAAGCACAGTCTCCTGGGGGGTGAGAAATCTCTGCTGCCTTGCTGAAAGGTCAGATGATACCCAGAAGCAGCTCAAAGCAAGGGGAGGAGATGTGGCAGAGAAGGGGAAGGGAAGAAATGTCCCATCCAACTCCAGTAAACAGTTAAAATACCCGTTACAGCCTTTCTGCACTTTCAAGATATTTTCAGCACTCCCACAGGATTTGTTTTCAACATGCAAATCCCACCTTGGTTTGAGCAAGACAAGGTGTGCTGAAACCTTTCCACTGATCCACATCTGCACTGTGACATTTTCTCTGCTCCTTTGTGAATTGACAAGTTCTGAATATACGGAGTAGAGGAGTATTTTCATCAACTCTGCAGCCACTGCCGCAGTGGGAGTAGAAGCTTTATTTTCTTGAGAAAGGCCTACAGCAATAGGACAGCCCTTTAGAGAAATGGCTGATACAACATATTCCTTTTTTGTGCTTCTGTACATTCACACTGATGTGGAGAACCAACAAATTTCCAAACCTGTGGCATTCAGCAGCCAGAGATACAGCTGGATACAAGCCTCAGACTTGCATTTTCCAGACAGGCTTTTAAATCCATGATTTCTAATTTAAATCAACAGTCAAGATTGAATGCATACTTTTACATTACAACTGAAATTGAAGTTTTAAAATTGCTGCTGTATTTTGAACAAAGACTCATGTTCCCAAATCATGACAGCCTTTATAAAGGCAGAGGAATGATCAGGGAACACCACCACTTCACTTAATGGGATCCTTATCGCTACGCAGACATCTCAAACATTACAAAAATTAAAAATAATGGAAATGCAAGTGGGGAAGAACAGTGTGTAATAGACACACACATACCAAAAAAACCCAAAAAACAATAGACAAGAAATCCTGCCAAGACCAAACATGGGCAACTGAGGAAGAAAACCTGTTCAGAAAAAAACTAGCAAAACAAACCACAGCCACTCACCCCAAAAAAGGACTCTTCATAAAACTGAAGACTGCATGCTTGATTTTTTTTTCCAATGATTTCTAATCCTTGACTGAAAGATCCATCCACACAACCATCTCCTTCCCCTCCTAATCAAGAAGGGATGAAACACAGAGGAAAGGGACATCTGACTAACAGTTACAACAGAAGTTTTTCCAACCCATTGTTTTAATTCCAAAAGAGAATATTCCATGACCTACGCAGTCTGATCCCAGTGGACCTAGGAAGGATCACTAGACAGTTGACATTCCTCCTCAAAAAAAGCTTAAGTAGGTTTAGATAATTTTACTTCTGCAAGTAACAGACTTGTGCCAAATATTAATAATGCAGTCCCTTAGTTACCACTTACAAATGCTCATAATTATTTACAGCTCCTGAACGGAGGATGGCTTGGATATGATCCAACAAATGCCCAGCAATTACATTTACTAGAAAATGGAAAACTTTCTACTTTCACTCAGTAGAACAGTAGAAGCAATGAGTTCTGCCTAAGGAACAATGAAATAAACTGGTCCTCTTCAGCTTAGAAAACTGTCAGGACCAAGATCTACAAACTCATCAAATGCCATGGGGACATCAAACAAAGCTTGGCTGGAAGGCTCACAACAACACAGCCCTTCACATGAGGTGGAAGCCTGTGGAAACTCTCTGCCAGGTAACAGGAGAGCTAGAAGCTCATGTGGTTAGAGAGGCAGGACCAGCTTATGGAACGGGATTCTGCTGAGGGTTACCACCACATGTGGCCTGTGAAGTCCCTGAGCGGAAAATAATTGTGGGCCCTAATCCTATTCTTCAGCAGCAGCAACTCACAGCCCTCCTGGAGACACAACTCTACGGGGTCTTCTTCATGGCACACAATGGCCTCTCTTGCCCTCATCTGTTATCAGTAAAACACTATCTCAGTTTCTAAGTATTCAGAAAAACTTCTGTTTACAAGTATGATATACATGGAATAGTCATAAGGAAAGTGTGAAATATGCAACATCCTCAAAAAACCCTTCCAGGTCAACTCTGTTTTAAATTAATTCACCTGCAATTACCACTCTATCACTAGCCAGCACCAGGTGGAACATCCAAAGTGAATCAGTAGACATCAGTACATCAGTAGACATGAGTTTAGCAAAGCAGTTAGTAAAAGCTTAGCTTATCAGAAGAAAAAAACCCATTCTAATACAGGAAGCCAGGTTTATATGCTCAGTGTCTGCTTTCCTAAGTGGAATTTCAAATCCAGTTTGAACAGCTGAACTCCTCTGCAGCATCCAGAAACAGCACTGAGCAAGGAACCACATAAAAGTCAGCAGACACAAACCACCCAAAACAAACACCACAATGGCAGGCACGAACCTCACTTTGCCAAGCACTTCAGTCCACACACACTACCCCACTCACCTCACATCTCCCCTACAGTACCAGAGCTTTCCTACAAGTAGAGCTCTCAATTCTCATTTTAAAAGAGGCCAAAGGAGCTACTAAAGCAGCCAAACTGTTACTGATCATAGAATCATTAAGGTTGGAAAAGACCTCCAAGATCATCAAGCCCCCATGGCTTTTGATTACACACTGGGAAAAATCCAACCAGACAAACATGCTCAGAACAGAGAAGAATCACGTATTTCAGAGGATCATGTACTAAACAATAGATACAAAGAGTTCTGGCTTTTTTGAGAGTCCTACTTTTCTGAAATGTTCACTTCAATCTAATGTACTATTGTGCCATGACTTTAACAGAGAAATGCATACACTTTTTGTGTGTTTTCTTCAGTCACTCTGCTGCTGCTCAACTGAAATGCTTTTTAATCTGTTAAACTCCCTTCAGCCCTCTTCAAAGGTACTGTCTCCTCTTCCATATGCATTGAGGTTATTTGTTGTTCCTAGAGGTACAAGTTTAAATTTATATTCTCTAAATTTTGAAGTAACTGAATACTTACCCTGAGTAACTTAACTGACAAATGTAAAGGCACTTTCATTATCTTCGTGTTAAATCACTCCATCTTTTTTTCCCTAAATATGAGTATCAGCTCCTGAGGTTTCCGTCCCACTTTTGTCTCCCTCCAGTATCAGTGCTTGAGATTTTCACCTTAGAGCAAATCACTGGTATTAAAACTTGATATTCTTATTCCAAAATAGTGTTATATTTTGATCCATTTAATTATTAGGATTTCAGACCAAAAGTGACATTTGCTTTGCATTTTAGTTTTGCTGAACAAAACTCGTATTACATTTTATGTATGCTATAGAGAGTAACAACATGAGAAGCCCCTGAAGCATTTTTAACCTTTTGACTTGTTTTGCTGCAAGAGTCCCAGTAGTCCCCTTCTCTCTTCTCCAACTCTCTCTGGCCCTCCCTGTCCTTCTCAGCCTGGTAAGAGCTGTATGTCCTTGCACTTCCTTCTACTCAAACACAGTACACATAAGCAGGCAAGTTTTATCTCAACACTGATACCAGATTCATTCATATCTGTTCCATTGTACAATCATGTGTTCTGCTCTCCTCTGCTGCAACAGGAGGCAAACTCAGCTGCTATTTTATAGAACACTGATAGCTGTAATTCAGGTCAAAGTTTACTTTACGGAAGAACTGATGTGTTATACAAATCCATCACCCACCTCCCACCTTTTCTATTCTGAAGCTTAGCTCTTCTTGTTCCTAATTTCCAACTTTTCTAGCCTGAATTTCACTAAGGCACCTATCTGCTACTGAACCTCATTTCATTTTCTCCTACCAGATAATGTTATCAGCTCATTGATCAAAGGATTAATCCACTGAATTGCTTTTTCCTCCTTTAAGTTTAGTGGTGTTCCTTTCATCTGACAGTCTAAATTTATGTCTGCAAAACAGTTCACTCCTTGGAGTCCTTTTAGTTTTCTATTCACACTTTATTAAGTTCAGGAAAGTATTAGAGTCATGACATAATTAACATCCTACACAGATCAACCCACCTTTGAGTCCACCTTGATATCCTTGTTTACCAAGGTATGGATTCTTTGGCGCACCTCTCTAATGTTGCCCTGGGAACTGCCAGTCAATAAAGTCCTTCCACCCTCAGTAACTTCCTCTTGGAAGTGTGACATACAAGAACAGGACTTGGCTGCTGGTTAGAAAAGCTGCATGTATTTCTTCAGCAAGCCAAGTGGAAATTGCCAGAATCAATGCTACTGACTAATCCTTGCTCAGCTCACACACAGTGACTATGAATCAGTTCAATAGTTTATTTAATACAGGGCTCGGTGCATTTTTACAGCGCAGCTCTCTCTTTGGGAGATTCAGGGGACAGAATTTACACTATTTCATTAGTTGACAAGTTGAAAATCTAACCCAATCTAATCTAATTTTAACCCTTTGTAACTGCAAGAGCTTTTAACCTTCTGGCTTCAGCATTCAGCTGGGTACTCCCATACAGCACTGGTGCTTACCTAACCCCACAGCAAACTGTTCAGAGATCCAAAATAGATTAATCCTAACCTGTAAAGAAGTAATTTTTTAGAAAGCTATAAGTTTGAGTATATGACAGCAAGGTGATTCAGAAGTCAAACAGATACCAGCACTGTACAATGGAGGGGAGAAACAATGAGTTCACCAGTGAGTGTCCATTTAACTTCCCTCACAAACACACACCTGAACGTGGGAGCACACAGGTCAACTCTCAAAGGGAGATCACAGCACAAGTAACCCAACAAAGCCTGCAGGGCAACAGAAGCATTCAAGAAACACTCTGAAATGTATTTATTTTGTTTGTGAGCTGCTGCTTTGGATAAATTTTCTCCTTTTCTAGAAGACTGCTTCATCAACACCCAAGTGAAATCCATCTCCAATCCACAGAAGCACAGTTAAGAAAGAACCTGGATGAGAGTTACTCAGGTTGAGTATAAGAAACTTCTCAGTGTTGGGATGGCACGTGGAACCATCAAAACTAACTGCACTGAGATGACTGATGCCTGCAGCCTGAGCAATGGCAATGTGCCAACTATGAAGCTAAAAGCAGAGCACAACAACACGAGGAGCCACCAGGAACTAAGTGACCAGCCCTTTGAAGGATGGAAAACAAGGAAAAGCTTGCATGTGGAAATGATTGGGATGAGTACACTTCTGGAAGGATGCGTGGAAAATACCGAACTACACCGTGAGGAACGATTGCAGAGAAACTCACCCGCTGCTGCCAAAGACTCAGCCAAATTCCGTCACAGGGAGGACTTAAAGAGAATATGCTGGCTTGTATTTGGAGGTGAAAAACTAACCCTTCACTGCAACATGCAATGAGGTTTGCTAGAAATGGCAATCAAAGTTAGCTATACTTATCCCTGATGTTTCTCCTTTAAGCTAATGCATCAAGATTCTTCCAGCTGTTGGGCAGGGAAGTTTCTTTTTCAGCTTCCTGAAAGTCTTTGAAATGCATTTGCCTGCCACTCCTCCAGGCAAACCTGAGAACCTGCACCAATATTATTCCGTGACCTGGTTGCCAACACAGCTTTGCTCCAAAACATCGTCACCACCACAAAACACATACGCACAAAAGAGCAAACAAAGAGCTCATAGAACTGAGACAAGAGGATAGAAGGCCACACACACGCAATTCGAAGGGTGAATTCTTGAGTGTCTCTGTCTGTAAATAAAGTCAGAGGCCAGCTAAGACACCAGTTACCAAGCTTTCCAAAGTCACAAACAAAATCCAACAGAAAAATGTAAAAAAAGGTTTCATTGACAAATAACAGAAACCAGTACTTTTCCAGGTTTGTCAAGGGACACCGTCATTCCAGTGTGTTTGGGGCTACAGCAAACTAGCAAACCACAGAAATATCCTAAAACTAGAGGATGAGTCGGACAAGTGGCAAAATATTTGTTTTAAAAAATAAGAAGTATGCACCTGAAATGTGTGCCAAAAAAAAAGTAATTACATAAGTGTTACAGCACATCATGAATGAATCCATGGAGGCTTGAGCACTTGCCTAAGCAAATCCTGTTCTAAAAGGCACATACATTTTGTCTAAAAAGCATCAAGAACTCTGCAACCCTAAAGTACTTAAAGGAACTTTAAAAACCTTAATGTTGAATAATGATCATCAATATGCTCCAACACTACCTGGGTCTCTAATGAGATACCAAAAGGGCACTTTTTGCTCACTTTTTTGTTACATGGAAGATTTTTTTGTTGTTGTTCTCCTTCTTTCCAAGGTGTGCAACTATTTGGTCTTTATTAGTGCTAATATGCTCTAGGGAAAAAATAAGTAAATTTACTTTAAGTAGAAGGCATGGATGCTCCTGTTATCTGCTAAAGTTTAACTTTGTCTTATGTTCCATTTATATTCCAAATGAAGTTCAAAATTTTTAGTAAAGCTCTTTAATAAGGGCAGTCTTAGAAAGTTTTTCATGCAACTGAACACAAGAAAACTTCTCCTAAACAGCTATTTGATAAGAACATCAAGAACAAACTATGGTGCCAAAGTTTCTCTAAATGGATGCCCGGGTAGGTTTTAGAATGCTTTGCTTCTTGAAAACAGAATACCTAAACCAACTTACAGCAAGATGAGACCTATGTCAAGCTTTGAGAATCACTCAAACAGCAATTAATTTCTTTTTTTTTTTTTTTTTAAACAGACAGGTCCCCTCCTCAAAGGCAGCAGAGGTATGCACAATTAATGGAGTTCAAACCAAAAAAAATCTTCCCCTCAGTCTCTTTCCTATATTCCACTTCCTCCAAACTTCCTGGCAAGTTTAACTGGAGACATTGCTGGGTCTCTGCCAATTTTGCATAAATTATCAGTTTGACAACAACTTGGATATGTAAGTGTTCAGCTGTGGCAAAGCCAGGTGACGGTGGTGAATGAGCTCCTGAGAGATCTGCATATTTGAAACACTTCTATATTTGTTCATCTGGAAACCCAGAGGCACATGGGCCAGTGATGGGAAAGGGAAAAGAGTCAGAGGTCTCCCTCAGTTACTCTTCCTTGTTATAAAAGTGATTTTTTTTCTAAATGGCACAATACATACTGAAAAGCTCCAGAGATGAAAGTACAATTTGCTTATTTTTCTGGCTTCTGGGTTTCAGTGCCAAAGCCAGATTTTTTCATCAAATTTTTATGTAGATTTATGAAAGAAATGACCCAACACAGCTTAATCCAAAAATACTCTGCCACTAAGCCTCTTCTTCCATATGAAGGTTGCAGTGTAACACATTTAAGACAGCACTCTTCACACTTCCTGCCTCTCCCACCTCTCCTTCAGGAATACTCACTCAGTGAGCTGTTTCCTAACCCACAAAAGCAGAAATGTTTATGAAGCCACAAGCTGTATGGCACCAGCAATCTCAAATCATTCTTCTGGGCAAACACTCAGCTTTGAGACCCAGCAGATTCCCCAGGCCTGGATCTTTGCCCAAACACAAATGCCACTATGGAGCAGAGGGACAGGATACATCGGCAGAAATTCTCAGCCAAGAACGAGGTGGAGCACGGATGTAGGCTACACTGTGGCAACCCAGTTCAAATGATCATCCAAACTGCTGTCCAAACTCATCCAGCTGACCACGGATGATGCAAAGGACTCATGTGTCATCATAAACCAAACTGCTGGGCAATAAAACCAGGATTTTGTCCTGTCAAAGTACCAGAGCAGAGCCCTGATGATCCTGCCCTGAACAGTGGCATGTTTCCCACACGTTCCTTGAAAATCTACAAAAATTCGTCAGTCAGGCCAGAATTCTTGGGAGGAACACACACAGAAAGGACAGTCAGAAAAGCTGCGCAATGGCATCAGCTGTATCCAGTAGTTGAAATTTGCTGTAACATGGTGAGTTGATAGTCTCCACCAGGAATGGCAATGTAGAAACAGTTTCTCCAATAGCTGACTGCTATCTCCTCTTCTGTTGGGCTTTTTTCCCCTCATCATCTTATTCTTGATAGTTACAGTAGCATTAGAGTAAGACAAATAGCAAGCCACTTCAGCTAAGAAAATAAAGCAGACATTTGCTATGGAAGAGTCTCATGGTCAAGTCAGATAAATGAGGACAGGAATTACCTCATTCAACAAATAATGCCAAGTACAGTAATTGAGATCTCATTATTGCCAGCTGGGATATCTTAAACAGACTGCACTAGATTTAAAATGCTGTAATAGGGAAATACCCATCTTTCTCCAGACTGTCTCCTGGCCAGACAAGCTGACCAAGTTGCACATGTCTTAGATGGAGAAAAATGTATTTACATAAATGTCCTAAAATTTCTAACAGAAGTGAAATGGAAAGTCCCAACACAAACCCAAACTAGCATAACCTCTTATATCTGTCCTTCTATTTAAAATAGGAATATCCAGTTGCTGACTTCGTATTTCTAAAATAGAAATAACTTCTAGTACTTCTAGAATTTGGACCCAAACTGCATGGAAAGCATTTAACAACATTTTGAACGGATTGCTCTTTAATTACAGAACACTTCCAGCAATTCTAATGTTTTATGCGACAAGTCCCTCTAAGAAGTCACTCAACCTGACTTGACAGGTTTCTAAAATAAACTACAATATTCAGAGGCTGGTTTGGTCATTGCAGTGAATCTATATTTTAAAATAAGAGATAAAAAGAAGAAACTCTATAAAACCAGGAAGAAAAACAACACTATTTGTAATAGGAACTTCCAAGCCATAGCAAATTTGGTATAGATTAAAAGCACAGTAAAATGTTACTCTAAGGCAGCTTAATATTCTGGGCGTTATCAGATTGATAAGGTAAAAAAGTGACTCCAGGTATCAGAGCCTTCTAAGATCACAAACATATGTACATTTCTGGATATACAAATCTGGGCCATATCCTGACTATAGCACAAAAATATTCTTAAGTATATTGAGGGCGCCGTGTTGATACCAACTTTTTTTCCATTAACTCATTGAATTAATTTCATCAATAAAAAAAACAATTTGCAAATGCCAAGATTACATGAAATACCTTGGCAACAAAGCATATTGAGAAAGGGAACAAAGGAGTAAATGGGCCTCCTGTTTCTTAGTCAACAATTCCAGAACTTCAAACTGGAAACCCCAACATGGTTTCAAGACAAGGTTAAAAAAACACAAACCTCCAAAACAAACATCTGATTTTTTTTTTCAATCTATTCTAGACCACAGATTCTATCCCTGAAAAAAGACCAGGCCATTCAACTCTATGGGCACAATAAATATTATTTTCCAAGATTATATGAAAACTAATAAGCCAGTAGCCAAAGTGCAGCAGAAAGCCCAAAACTCAAGGAGATTTAAAATACAATTATCAGAGGTCCTTGAGTGAAAGATAAAAATATTAGTGTAACTCAAACCAAAGCCAACTTGCTGCCACTTTTAACGACTACAATTCATATGCACAACATAAAGGATGAAAGTTTTGGTATTTTAATAGATCACTCTGCTTCAAAATGGAACAAAAGTCCTAAATTTCATAACGGTCCAAGAAAAATCCATGGACAACAAAGAAATCCATTCATAATGAGTTAAAGAAAAACCAACCAAACCAGTTCAAGGAAACTATAAAACAACACTTTAAAGACAGAAAAAAAAATTTAAAAAAGAGGAAACAGTTAAAATAAGTTTATTAGCTTTATTTTCCTCCTGTTTTTTCTAGGAAGCAACTTTTCCTTCTCACTTCACCAGATTCTGCAGTACATATTCTGCAGTACAGCATTACTTAGCAATTTCTACCAGTCTTTTTTATTTTGTCCATTTTGGTCAGGCAAATTATAAAAGGCAAAAGGCACTTTAAGGCAGTCTCCATGATAAAAAGAACTTGAGATTAATAATAATAAAAATAGTTATTATTATTATTTTTGAGTTCTCCAGTAGTCTTATTTAATTCACCCTTTAAAACCTACATCAATCCCAAATGGATAATAAAAACTTTAGTTTAGTAGTCCTGTATCAAGAATACATCCAATCTTTAAAATACATGGATTCCATTCACTTAATTTTTAGCTGACACGGAAAGGAATTAAGGCAAAAGGCTGCAACTGAATGAGCACCGAAGAATTACCATAAAATGACTTCCTAGGAAAGTGATTTCAGAGACATGATGCCAAAAGATGCTGCCTAGGAATCACCAAATGTCCTCCCCAGTGCTACAACAACTGCCTGTGGGAAGATGGATTTCCATCCCAGCTACACAGGGAAGAACTGTTAAGGATTCAGCAATGTGTCTGTTGCCGTTACCGGGTGCCGCTAAACTGCCCTGTACCTGTGGAAAACAGAACCCACCAACATCTGCAAGGAAAAGCCAGCCAAAACCACCTGGAAAACCACAACCACCTGCCTCAGCTGCTTGGACTCTGCTTTAAGTCAGTAGAGAATGTCAACACCTTGAGCCCCAAGAAATGTGGCTTGTTAGTTCTCCCTTCCACACTGCTGCCAAGGAGATCTCCTGCTCTCCAAGTAGCCTACTGGCACCATTCCTGCACAAGGGCAACCTAGTAAACTCCAGCACACTCCAGCACAGGGCCATAAGCTGCTCTGACATCAGCAGCTGACCCAGAAGTGTATCTGACACAGCAGACATTGAGTAACAGCTTCTCAAATGGCAGCAGACTGAAAAGGTTACAAATTCTCAATGTGCTGCCTAAGAAATACCTTTTTGCAGCTGAAAAGGAGAAAGAGACAGAGAGAGAAGAAAGACAAATCCTTGCAGGCATGGGTCCTCAAACAATCCTTTGCTTTACATGTGAAGAACCCATTATCAGCCATTTCTTGAATCAAATCAAACTATAAACCAGGAACTTGAGCTAAAATAAATTTGAAATAATACCAAACACAAGAGAAACTATCAGTCTTCTTTGGGGCAAAGACTAAAATGTCAGACTATTTTTTTAGGTAATGAATATTCCACACTAACAAAGCCTGAAGATGCTGTTTTGATCTGTGTTCTTCTGCAGAATGGATTAAAAAAGAAATTGCAGTTCTCAACATCTGGTGAAAGATCAGGTTTCCAAGGAGATGAAGTCTGGGCCTTAGATAAGTAGCCTTACTGCATTTTCCGAACAAATTGAGGTAAAAAAGGTAGGTGCAATATGCAGTTAATGGCAGTGAGTTATCTCAATACTCACTCCATTCAATGTGGAGCTCAATTTAATGGACCTCACAGGTTATCGGACAACGTACAGAGTTATTAAATTCAAATAAAATCAATTGGATATTCACAACTGAGATTTCTTCCTCACACACAAAAAAAATCTTCAAAACTTAAATAGGCTTTCTAAATAACTCAACACACCAAGTCTTAGCGAGAAAAGCCTTCTGATTTTTTAAGTGCATCATTTTTCTGCTTCAGTGTCATGAGTTTCAACTATGTAACACCTGAGCATCAGTCTGGATTTGATCTGACTAAATCTGGAATGTATTTCCTACTACAATGTATTTCCTACTACTTACCTTATCCTACCAGCACATCCATATAGATATACACACACACCCCAAAGGCAGATCACTCCTTTGCTTTGCTTCATCCATCATCAATCTACTGCCCAAAATCTATCTACATCAACTCTTAGAGACACTGAAAGACCCACCACACCACAAGCTCTTTCTTTTCTTTTCAGGTTTGAAAATGCCACAAACCACTTGATTTGCATCTTCAAGCACCTCCAAAACACAGACTGTAATTTCTGTGGGTTGATCAAGCAGAACTTTCAATAAATCAAACTTCAGAAGTTGGTAAGTGAGTTCTAGTCAGCATCAGTCAGCTACTGCATTTGTCAAAATCAGTAATTTCAGGCTGAAGCTCTCAAAATACGATGACAGCCAAAAATTAAAGTTTCAAAAAATGTTTAATGTATCCAAGTAAATAGAGAAAGCTTAAATATTGCATTCTGTAAACTTAGCGAGAACCAAAAAGCTACACAAGATTAAAAATACGTATTTATTTTGGGCTTCTCTTTGCAGTCATTTGCATATGATATGCCTTTACACAGCTTTTACTGAAGACAACTAACTTCAGATAACTTCAGAGAACTTCCTAACACCTGGGTATGCCTTTTAGTACTTTTGTGCCCTTTTTTAGAAACAGAACTATGGACAAAACTAGTGGTAAAGGTTAAGAATGAAAAGCCTGCAGGTTACAGAACTGAAACAGAAAGTCACTACAGGATGTACTAAATTTGTTTCACTTAACAATAACGTATTCCTTCAGGTTTTCCTGTACCTCCTGTCAAACTATAACAACACAGGCAATGGGCCCCATGCTGAAAACAGCTTAAAATAGTATATTTGAGTATGCAAATGGTACTCATGAGAACTAAATGACCTGCACGTCTTCTGGTATTTCCAGTGTCCTTGATATCAATTCCCTTGAAAAACCTGCCTTCCTCAACTGCAACTGACAGGCTGCAGCCCTCACAAGTCTCAGCTTTGCCATCAGTTTTGCACAGCATCAAAGAATGGCATGTAGCTCAAAGCTGCACCGAATAAACCAAATGAATACTCTGTGTTCTTATTCCTGGTTGCCCAAAAGAATGCTTGAGAGCAGGTATTTGAAGGAGAAAAACAAATCTCCTTTAAAGTGCCACTACAAACATCACCTTCCTAATACATCCCCAGCAAGGGTCCCCAAAGACAGCAGGTCTCACAGGAGCACATGGTGCCAGGGACATGGCAGCAGGCCCTAATTCCAGCTCTGCCTTTGTGGAAGCCCAGCTCCAGCCACCTGAGCTTCCTGACACCCAAACCAAGCAGCTTTCTTCACATCCTCTGTGGTGCTTCTCTCCCGTCTGCTCTCCCAAAGAGCTTCTTTTACAGGGCTGGATCTTTCACAGCTCCTCAGACCACAGCTGGCATCCGAAAAGACAATGGAAATGCACAGTGTGGAAGAGAACATGGGGTAAAACAGCATAAAACCCCAATGAAATGCTATAGCTGTAGATTATTTTACACACTCAATTTCTACAAGCAGGGATAAAAACCCACGAACAGTCATGAGAAGCACAAACCCACAGGAGTCAGGAGGAGTAAAGCCTTTCTTTTTAATAAGCAGCTGTGGTTTAGAGTAACCAGACAGAGGTCTGTAGTTCCTGATGCTTCAAAGAGCTATTTACATTTGCATATTCCTGGAGGATACAAAACATACATTCCGAAGAGGGCAGAGTTTAACCTCAGCCTTCTGCAAGACCGTTTAGACAGTTAGCCAGAATTAATACTTAACTGGAATAAACAATCTTTCTTTTCTCTCTTACAGACGTAGCTGCAGCCTGTGTATTATCAGTCACTCACTTTTAAAAAGCCCTTTTGATGAAAGAAAAGATGAACAGGCAGGACAGGTACTTTTAACGCATGTGTTAAAAAAAGGAAAAGTAATATGTTGAATGTTGGAGTTCCAGAATTAAAAAAAAAAATTCTAGTTAGACTGAATTTTGAAAAGAGATTAGATCACGCTCTGCAGCTGACCCGTTCTACCTCACATACTCAGGAAATACTTCAAAATTCCAGTAGGCATATTTGCTTCCAAGGCAAGAAAACACCACCCACGTGTTCCTTCACCGTTGTTTTTCAAGTACGAAAATCTTCCCAAAACTGTTATAATCGAGGCATTGGAGTAACAGAAACCTCAGCAATTAAAAATGCAAAGTGATTCCCTTGCCTCCCCAAGCGCAAAATCCCGATCTCGGGAAGCCACCTCGGTGTTCCGGTTGCGTTACGTTCGCTGCTGGAGGAAAACCTTCCTTCCCCTTGCACACAGGTGTCCGCCAGGGCACCCACCGGGAGAGCCGATCGGGATAGGGGGGATCCCCACGAAAACGCCGCCGGCAGGTGCTCAGGATGCCCCCGGCCGCGGGCTTGGCAGTGCCCGCAGGCGGGACCGGCCGCCGCGCCGCACGAACCGGGAATTCCCGAGCACCGCCATCCTCCTGGACTGCACACGGGGTCTCCCCACGCCCGGCGGACACCCTGCTTGGGCAGGGCCGCTCCCGTGCCGGGGGAAGGGGCTCCGTCCCCTCCGGGAGAGCCGCCCGAGCCTCTCCGTCCCTCGCACCGGGGAGACGGCACA
>VXBU01005729.1:108192-184204 GCA_013400315.1 Bombycilla garrulus
GGTGGGGTCGGCGGGTATTCGGGGCGGGTATGCCCGGGGCGGCGGGGAGGGCTCGGCCTCGCCCGTGCTTCTTGCCCCGGCCGCGCCGCCCGCGGTCCTGCCTGCTCCCCGCCCCGCCGCCGAAGGGCGAGCCCGAGCCGCTGCGTCACCNAGGTCATGGCGGCGCCGCCCCAGCGGCGTCTCCTTGCTTTTCTCGGCAGCGAGGCCCCAGCCCCGCTCACCGCTCCGGTGCCTCTGGGAGCTGCGTTGTGGGGTGACCGCCCAGCCGCCTTCAGGGCCAGCCCTGGGCCTCGACACGTGGGCCCTTTGGCCCCGGCCCGCGCTGCTTGAGGGTCTCCACGGTGTCAGACACCGCACCTCTGAGCCCCCGGCCGCCAGCCTGGCTCGGAGGGACGGCTGTGATGCTGGCACAGTGTCCCTGTCACTGCCCAGGCCCGATCGGCTCCCAGCGCGGTCGCACAGTGCCGGAGCAACTCGCAGCATCGCCTCTGTTCGGTGTGTGCCAGAGGCCAGCCGTGGAATACGGTAAAGCCATCTACCGCACCGTGTTCTAGTCTAAATTTAGACAATCCGCACGGCAGCGTAGAAGGGATCTGTTGCAAGGACATAGTCACGGTGGACTATGCAAACATTTGGTAGACGTGATTGCGTGCCCCTGCATTAGATTATCGTTGCCACATCCTAATTGTCTTAATATTTCCTGTTCTGTGGTGCCGCGTCCCAGAGGTTTGGGTTACATTTCCTAGTGTAACGTCACCGGGGAAGCGTGGATTACAGTAGGGTTGCGGCACGGCGTTGGTCGTGGTTATCCCAACCCACCACCGCAGGACTAGGCTCAGCCCGGGACGGCATGAACAGCTCGTTTCCACCTGATTGAGTGGGGACTAAACGCAGGCAAGAAGTGTCCCCTGCTGGATACAAACTCCCTGTTCACATCAGGATCCTCCTACTCTTTTCTGGGGGGAGAAATCTCCAGCAGAACGAGTTAAATGAAATACCGTACATTGGCAGGATGGAAACGTACACCGTAAAGAGAGAGGAGAAGATGCATCCTTCTATTTCAGCAGTGAAATGGTGCTGCTTTAATTTGTTTTTGTGCACAGAAGTTAAGGAGGTGGAGAAGTCTCCTTGACTACTTCTTTCAACTTAGTCTTTGTAGTTCTGCTCATTGTTTCTACCCATCTGTAGAAATAATCTTCCTTATGGGCTCAATCACATACTGTCTGTTTTAATGAGCCCGGTGCCTGTTGTAGGGAGTGGTGCCAAAAGTAATGCTCTTTAGCTATTTCTGTAGGAGACCAGCTTAGCAGGCCATATGTCAGATTTCCCAGTGAGCAATTATTTTGAGTTGTTTTTACACCGTGGTTTCTATTCATGAGATATTAAAGAAAATAACATCATCTGGTTAATCACATTCCCAGTCTCACCATATGATGATATCTATCAGTCCTGTTCTGTGACTTCCCTTGAAACAGACTGTCAGGTAAGTGCAGGGAATTTCTATCTGTAGGTGAATCAGGCATCTTATACCTTGAAATTTTAAAGGTAAAGAGATGACAGTTTTAGACAAGACCTGAGTTCAACTCCTGACACCAGAAAAGTTTGCAGCACCCTTCTACCACACATTTCAAGGGGTGAAAGGCAAACAGAAGAGGTGAGGCTTGACAAAAGGGAGAGCATTTTCTCCTTGCAAGGTACTTGAGGCAGCGCTTGAAGCAGGGCACGCCACAAATCGTGGAAGGTGCTGGGCAGACCAGCTCAGCTGTGTGCTCAGCCCAGGGTACTCGGGTGCTTTTGTGTCTGATACAAAAGCAGAAGCATTTCCTCATCCGGACAACTCTCACTTGACTGAATTTCAGATTTTAAGCTTTTTCTTTCTAAGAATGTAGTAAATTAGATCTTAGGCAGAACGTTAACTGCCTCCTTAGCCATGTTAATATGTTAATGGTTACACCATGTTTAAACACCAAAATTTACACTCGTTTTTGGCTTAAAATGACAATTTAAAAGGAGGAAGAGGGTGTGCTATGTGGCAATTGTACTGAAAATTGTGGCTTATTAATAGAATATTGGAAAAAGTAGTTCATGTTCCAGCTTATTTTTTGTTATATTCACATTTGAATGCTACAGTAAAAACTTTCCGGGTCTTAGGATTTTGACTTTGTGTCAAGTAATGGGCAGATATGATCGCCATTAAATGCAGCCTATCTAAGGTCTGATAAGGCCATATCACTGGTTTCACTTTAGAATGTGCAGGTTTTAAAATCTAGATAACTATATCCCTGCAGAAAAAGCAATCTGATTTCTCAGCTGATAACCCAAAAACTGATAGGGTTTTTGTTTGTTTGTTTGTTTTGTTTTTTGGGGTTTTTTTTTTTTTTTTTTTNTTTTTTTTTTTTTTTTTTTTGGGCAGGGGTTGCCTTCAAGCAGTCTTGATATTCTCTGGAGCACCCACAGATGTTCAGAAGTAACCAGCCAAATTATTTTTTTGATGTTTCAGTTGTGTTTTCTCTCAAGCATGATGCAGGACCCCAGTTAGAGACACAGAGGACCCAGATCTCTGAGTCTTTGGAGGGTGAATTTTTGTGAAATTATTTGGAGATAGAATTATATGTGTTTATTTTTTTAACATCTTCCAGAATATGTGCCAGATGGGATATCTATTTTACCACCTAGCTGTGGATCCAGCTTCTTTAGAGCATTTTAACCAGCTGCTGTTTGTTTATAGGTTTTCATCCATGCAATATTAATTAAACTGTCCTACCCTTTTATCCATCCTTTTCCTCCATTTGTCTCTGGACATATAAGCTATGATCTTACCTGCAGCAGAAGTCAAACCTCACATAAAATCATCAAGATTTCCTGTTCTGTCTTCACATTAAAACCCCAGATGTTACTGAGCCCTGTTTCTTACCCTGTTACACAGAGCTGGTGCCTTGCTTCAAGCCAACTACGAGGGCAGAAGAAACTGCAAACTGTGGCTTGGATTGTTTGCAGACTGATGCAAAACATCTCACTGTGCTGATCTGCTGCAGTGTATCCCAACTCCTGTGTGGCTGACTCAGACCTCTTGTTTTATCAAAATAGGTTCTTGCAGACTCATTCTTTTCCCAGTTAATCAGATTCTTGAGTTATTACTCAAAAAACCCAAGCCACGGGAATATTAGGTTTTTCTGCTTTTGTTTTTATAAACACCTGCTGCTTTAAAGGGTGTACTTCCTACTACAATGTTTCCACAGTTCAGCATTAATTTCATAAATATAAAGCAATAAATGTTGACTTTTTCATGTACCTTCTTCCTTCTGAGCTTTTAAAAACCCATTCTTCTTCCTCCTAGCCTTTATCATAATTTAAAGGGCAAAAAGCTTGTTCCAGGTAAAAAGAGAAAATTCTTATCCAGTCCATTGATTTCAGCACTGTGGTCTCTTAGAACATCAATTAATATTCAGAGAATATTCAGTATATTCAGTAGGAACTCCCAGGAGTTGACAATCCACCGGCAGCATAGCAGGAACAGGAAGAAGAATCTGAGGAGGAAAATCGGGCTAAAGCCAGGGAATTAAGAAATTCTAAGTACTCCTTTGCAAAATATTTTCAACCTTTACAGAAGGTTCAGGACAAAGAATTTCTATATTTGTCTTTTTTTGACCTTAATGAAGGTTAAAGCACTTCAGAGTTTTTTACTTCATTAAAAATATATGGAATTCAGTTTGTATTTCAGAGTCTGGAAGTCTGAACTTGAAGAAGACATCGTAAACTGTAAATGTGTTAAGAAAATTTTAGTGAATATAAAATTTTGTGTTGAAAATTCTAAAAGGCTACAGCCTTTTCAAATAACAGCTTTTTTTTTTTTTTTTTTCCCTGGGATTTTATTAAATTTTTTCCTAGAGTTTTTTTTATCATTTTTGTTGATAAGAAATCAGTATTCATTCTTGGAGTAATTTTGAGTCAACACCATATTTATTGCTTACATTTTTTAATGCATCACATACAAACCTGTAGTTAGCTGGGGTGAGATTCTTCCCTCCCTCCACAAAAATAATAAAGAATTCTAGAAGCCATTTTATTAGAAGAGAATTGGGCCAAAGACACTCTTAAAAATTGCTGACAGTGTTTTTTCAGGATTTACTGAGGACACTAAGATTCAGGGTTGAGTTTTGCTGCCTTTTCTTGGCAGGGGGGTCTTAAAATTTTCTAAGTTCTATTAAACGGCAAAACTTTTGCTTTTTACTGAAATGAATTGAGAATGGATTTCAACCAGCCTCAATTTGCTTGTTCTAAAGGGTAAACATGAAGCAGAAACAGTTGAACAGAAAAATATAGCTGGGATTGTAAATGTCATTTAAATAGAGTTTGGTTTTTTTTTAAGTAAACAGTCACAGACTGTATTAATTAAATGAGTATAATATCCTCCTTTTGCAGATTGGAAAAACAGTCCTGGAGATTAATGAGTTGGTCAGGATTACACCCATATATTAAGCCACAGTTAGAACTGGAGCAACTCATGGCAGCCTTCTAAAGTGTATGAGGAATCACTCAGCCCCTCAGCTTGGTTTTCCATGTCAGTTACACAAAACATTTTACCTTCACAAGGAAATAGTGAGGCTTAGGGCATATTTTGAACAGAAGCTTTGCAAACTATAAAAGTTAGGGGCTTGATTCTCTTTTCAGTTAGTGCTGATAACTGTAATAGGAGCTTAACAATCCATGCTGGGAGGATGGATTTCCAGATTGACAGGCTATAATAGGACAGTGAGACAGTGACTTTATTTTCTTGTGTTTCATTCTTACACAGTCAAATTTCAGCCTTGCTTTCATGCTTGTTCTCAGCGAGGCCTGCAAGCTCTCAGGGTTAAACACATGGCATCAGTTGTTCTTCCTCTCAGCATTACATCTTTCTATCCATGTTTTGAGATTAAGATGCTTTCAAAGCCATGAATGGCTGTAGACAGGAAAAAAGAAAATAACTCATGTTTCATACCAAGCTATGACTTCTCCATTGTCTATTAATTAAGTAATCTATTAATACTGCTTTGGTGCATACTAATGTTGGACGAAAACCAGTTTTGTTGCTAGAGAAAAAGCTGCTATTTAAAACCAGAGCAAAAGCAGACTAATTCTGAGGCTTATGAGTATATCAAGCAGTAGGTGTGCCTGGAGTGTTGTAAATGGGAAAGGTGGGAGGACTATGTCTTGTTATTAGTGCATGTAGAAAGACAGGAAGTACTTAGGGAAGGTTTCCCTCTTGTTCTGAGTTCCAGGAAAGTTATTCAGCCAAACACATGAATCACAAAGCAGACTGGGAGTTTCTGTGAGGCATAAAAATAACAATCTTGGAGCCTGAGAAGTGAAACAGCTCGATGCTTTTGTTCCATTGCAGATTTTTTGGAAAATAGCAACCCCACGAATATCTGACAATGAAATGTCTTAGTGCATGAAATGTGAAGTTTATATAAGAGAGAATGTCTTGCTCATCAGCTGGTCTATTTTAAGCCCTGCTCAGCATGAGGACTTTCATTTTGTGATCTATTTGGACAGCAGCTGGTACATTAGAGTTTTACGTTAGCTGACATCTCTACAATCTAAAGGATACTTAACATAATCCTGTAAAACCTATTCTCATAATTGAGCTCAGTCACTCATATTTCATCTTAGTGTTTTGTTTTTCCCTATGGGCATTTTCTGTCTATTTCATGTTAAAAAGGGTCAGTGTACCAACAGCATTAAAGGGATGTTTTGTGGTGATGTGATCAAAAAATATATATGCAGCATATGTCATAAAATGGATGTGCCATTTCAGTGACTGCAAAAGGCAACAAAAAGGAATCCATAGTAACATATGCTGGGGATAAATTCCAGCAACTAGCACAAACAACAGAAAAGATGGTATGTATTAATAATTATATACAAAGATGATTTTGATTCACTTGGAAACCTTTACATTGTGGAAGGATTAAGTGGATGCCGAGTTGCAACCTAATTCCAAAATCCAACAATTATCAAGTAGTTTGCCTCTTGCCATAAAGTCCTAGGACTTAATCTATCTCCTCATGCAAAAAAGAGAAGTCTTTCCCATCTTAGTGGATTTCAAATCCCAGTCAGCTGTAAACAAATGACAAAATAGTCCTGAGAGAAGCTAAAGTTACCTCTTCCTGGAGATGCTTGGAAAAAAGGCCAGTGGGGAGAAAGGACAAAATAAGGCACTGTTGAGGGGGGGAAGGCGCTGGAGCCGGGAGTACAGCATGCAGTGGAGCCCCCTTGCCATGTTTTTCCCTGAATCCCACTTTTTACACCCTCCCTTTGCCCCAGCAGCCCCTGGGCGCTGGTGCCATCACCTAACCTGCATGCTCAGGAGCTGTGCTCTGGGGGATGTGAACTGGAAACTGAAGCTGGGAGGTGTTCCACTGATGACCTCAGATGCTGGAAGGGTGATTTGACTCTTCTCTCTGCCGCAAAACTTGCCTAGGAAAGGTGGAAAGCTACTGTTCTTCACACACTTTGTTTCCCATGTGAGTGACCTGGCATCCATTGTGTTTTGTCACAAAGATTTCAATTGCTTGTTGAAATCTTAAGCAGCAATGTCACACTTGTTTCTCCTGCAGTTGCACAAGCAGTTTGAACTTGAAGTAAAGCTACAAAGCTCCCTCCCACATCTGATACAGTCCCCACCCTCTCCACACCCACCCCACGGCTTCATGAATCTGCTTAATAATTACCTACACATCCCTGGGAGTGGCATCAATTTGAACTATTCTTGCACTTCTTTGATATCTATGTGATGTTTATATTTCCATGTGTGACCACAAGCATGAAAATTAGGGCCTTTATAGATTGATTTTGTATCATATAATGTATTATTTTATTCTTTGTGAGCAATTATTTTTTCTTTCTACTTATAAAAAAAACCCCAGTGTGATGAGCAAAAAGACGATCATCAAAGTGAGCTGTTACACTGTTTAAACATAACACAAACCTATCCCCCCACCATGAGCATGTGCTTGGAGACAAGAAGGGCATGGAAGGGCTAGTCTGGACCAGAGTCACATTGTTGTTAAGTCAGTCCTGCTGATGTTTCTTGAAAGTGTGACACAGCAGCTTGGCCATGGAGTCAGAGGGTGTGAGGGGAGCATGACTAAAACAGTCATTGTTGCCAGATAAATGAGGGGCTGCCTTAGGAGCCCAGGGCAGGTGGTACAGTCTAAGCAGATGGTTATGGCTTGTTTTGAGTGCTACAGATTTCTCTAGGATATGTTAATCAACACATTTTGAAGAATAAAGCCATGCAATTTTTTAATAAAAAATGCCAGTGGACAGTTGTACTTCTTGTCCGCTATTACTTCAATGATTTTAACATGTCAGTGAAATTTAAGATACTCTGTGTATGCACTTACTGTGTTTATTTCCCTGTCCATTTCTTTCCTTCCCCGGATGTGCTTCCAGGAAGTTGTTTATTTATAAGCTTTATGTCCCGTGAACCAGTGTTTGAAACAGAGATTGAGAAGCGATGCACGAGATTACAGGGGAGCCTTAACAACTTAATGACAGACAAACGTGCAACACCCAGCAAAATAAACCCTGCTCTGTGCTTCCTCACATGCTCCTCCTGCAGGCTCCTCAGCCAGAGAGCCCAGCCTTGCTGTGATACCTACAGCTCTCTTCCTTCTGTGGAAAGAAAATCTACACTAAAATTCTTTCCTGCCTTCTCAGGAGGGTAATCCTTTTAGGTATGTGACTGTTTTCTACTGTTGTTTTACACTTGATCTTTTAATTAATTCAAACTTCAAGGTGGAAGTAGCAGCTTGGGGTAGCCAATTATTTTGAGTTTCCTTAGTTTTGCTTCCACAGTCCTTATGCTGTGTCACAATTGTGTTGATGGCATGAAACAACATAAATAGTTCTTTTTAATGTTTTTAAATTCTCTCAAGATTCTCCACAGAAATACAAGATAAAAATGAAAATCATTGCTCTTTTTGCTGGTGTTCTGTTGTGGTACACCTAGTTATTTTTTCACATTATTCTTTTTGTTTGTGATTTTAGGTACTAGCTTGAGGTTCAGAGGTTAAAAGGCTAAAACACAAATAAAAATGTGAGTTAATCAATAATTATATTAATTGGCCAATGTGAAGATTTTGCACTAAAAAAACCCCACAGACTTCTCTTACTTGGCCTATGTTCAGACATTTCTACCTATTACATGTATTGAGTTCCCAAATATGACTAAAAAATATCACACACTTATTGGAAGTATGAAGGGTAGCCAAGATTTTCTTGGCACACTAGAAATGCATTCCATATATCTCACGTAACCCTATGGAATCCATTTGGATTTTGTGATAATCTGTGGGTTTGTGTAATAAATGTAACCTAACTCAGCATTTCTGCAAAGATATGCAAGGTAACTCTGAAACTGAAAGTACAAATGAAACGATAAAGAAATTGCAGGAAAATGTTGTCCAGATGGTATCTTAATTTTTCATGGCATTAACTTGATCCTGAGTTTAAAATTTAATGAAGACCTGAAAAACAATTGTGGCAAATGGGGAAAATAGATGCTGGCATCATGAACAAATCATAGCTGTGAGAGACAGAAAATGTGTATTTCATTCAGATAACATAGGCCCAGAATGTCTCACTCTTGCCCTGCAATTAGTCGTGGAAGACAGATCTAGTTCTGTAGTTATCCATGTGCTAAAGCAAAGAAAGTGGTCACACAGTGAGATCTGAGTAGTTTGTCTGATGGTGTCAAAGCTACAGGAGTGAGAGGGTATCTGTTTGACTGTGCTGGCAAATTTTGGCTCTTTGAGTCACCCTGCACCTGGGTAATGTACACAGTGTGCACATATGTAGGTTGTAGGGGTTTTTATTGTATTAATTATTTTATCTTTCAAGAAAATGTAATTTGCTGAGGTGTATTATTGAAGGGATTTTTCTTCTGTTGTTGGTAATATCTTGCTTACTACAGCAAGGAATGCATGTGTTTTTTTTCCAGAGGTGTCTCGATTTGAGGATGGCTGTGTTTGAGGACTGGAGTTGTGGTTGGTTAAACAGTGTTGTGTTGCTTGGTCTGTCACAGGGAAGGCAGTTAAATATGCACGTCTTATTGTTGTTACGAGGCAGATAGGTCACTAAGTCATCAGGTAAGTAAGTGTTTGCTTGTCTGAGGTATTTCTGTGTCTGTTAAATTTGGGCTGCCAGCAGAGGATGAGAAAACACTGTTGATGGCACTTGGTGAAGACTAACTCATATGTCAGTAGCTATGCGTTGCATAATATCCAAAACTGCAATCCTAGTCCATGAAAACCCTGCTTTTTCAAAGGTGCCTTTTTCAGTATTTTCATGCATGTTGTTACTCTTGCTATTCACATAGTAACCATTTTTACTTCATACTTGTTTCTGCTTTTAAACCAGTTCAGGCGCACTCAGTGCTTTCAAAACAAACCTTTAAAGGCATTTCCCTTTATTTTCTGTGAGAAGCCACAGTAAATGCCATATTCTTTCAAGCAGTTAATAAAACTTTGTGACTTTGTTTTTTATGTTGTTAATGCAGGTGGTACATATTCAGTGGGCTTTCATGTGTAGCAAATTCATCATATATCTATTTTCTGTCTCCCAGCACCTCTGTTAGTTTGATGTTGGGCTCTGAGTAGTTCTTCATATTTCCATGGTTACAAGTAGTCACAAGGGTTCTGTTAACCCCCAAAGGCAAAGTGATTATGTCTCTTTTTTTGTCATAAGCAAAAAATGAACAAACTAGGCTATAGATATGAAAAGATTGTTTAAAACACTCTTCAATAAAAATTTCTACTTTTCACTCACTCAATAAATGTTGGGAGTCTTTTGCTTTTTGTAAAGACGAGTTTTTACCTGAAAACCTGAAGAATCTTTTTTCTTTCCCTTTTAATTTTGATTGGGATTTGCAATCGCTTTTGAAGGCAGCAGGTTTAGAGCAAACAGTGCAGGTTCAGAGCTATGCTGTGATTAAATAATCAGCAGTGACCACTAATCATTACTATGTGTACTATTGCTTATTGTTAAAGACAGAACAAGCGGATGCAAGGAGCACTTCAACTTGCTGAAGAGCACAGATGTAGACACATCCACTCAGAAATTCAGATCTCAAATTGCTGGATTTCCTTCTGACAAAAGACTGACAGAAAGTACCTTCTGACTTTCAGATCTAATCTCTTGTTAAAGCCTAGATTCTTCCCAATAAATCAAATGCAGAGAGCTGAATCTTCTTTGAGTGGATAAGAGCTGTTAGAGACCCTTAATAGGAGAAGGCAGCTGGAAGGAGCAGTGTTTTTTCTGAGAGGCTTTCTCAGACTGAAGTAGTAGCAGGTTTTTTGGTTTTTTTTTCCTGTGGAATAGACTCGGGTAGCTGTGATTTGTTATGGTATCCTGGGATGAAGAGCTCTAAATCAGAGGGAGGTTTCTGCATCTTCCCTGGACAGAACAGGTAGTGAGCTGCTGAAGGCAGAGACGTGAGAGGGAATGATAGAAGAAAACTGGAGAAAAGCCTCTAATAGGAAGAGAATATCTTGTCTGCTGAAAAGGCTTTGTACAGTGATAGAAGCATTGACTGGAACTGGAGGAAGGGTGAAAGAAAGCTCTGCCAGGGAGAGAAACTGAGACTCTGTTATCACTTATGTATTGTTACTGCTTCAATGCATGCACCGAAGGAATCTTTCTTATTGAATAGGAGAAAATGCCTCCTTTTCCTTTCTTTTTCTTTTTTTTTTTTTTTTTTTTTTTTTTTTTTTTTTTTTTTGTTTTTTTTNTCTTTGCAGGAGGTACTGCAATTGCTGAGTCTTCAAGCCAGTAGAGGCATAAGCTGATTTTATGGTAAAGTAGCTGGTAGCACAGTAAAATAATATTATTTAAATAGTACAGCTATAGGAGAAATAAATATATTAATGGGGGAAATGGACCAAAACCCACCTATTGTATTCTATCTACTCCCTTGAAAGACAGACAATAGTAAAATACAACAGTCTTTATCCTCCAAGTGAATTCTGAATGTTAATGTGTGTTCAGAGTGCATGGGCACACTGGTTATATTCAGACATAACGTATCAGAGATGCTGAATATTTTATTATAAACACTTCCAAGCAGAAACAGTCCGTGTATGAACAGCTACTGAGAAATGGAACAAAAAGACCTCTGTATGGTGTATGAGCTGGCTATTCCCCAATGGTGCCTCACTGTTGGCGTTTTTAGGTTGGAGGGTCAGGCAATATCTGCGTGTCTGGGATGTTTTAGGTGCCAATGACCATTTCACACAGGTGTGAAACAGCAATTGTGCAGAACAAATGCCAAGATTGTGCTTCCAGTCTGCCAGTCAGGCCAGCTGTGAGCCCAGGGAGCAGGGTTTGTGGATCTGAACCTGCTTGACGAGGTTGTGGCAGGATGCCACCTGTGCCACGAAGCATCTAGAAAGGAGTGTGACAGCACAAAGAACAGGGTTCTCAGCAGTGATGAGAATTTTGACAGCCCATTTCAGATTCACCTGTGACTTTACCAGGTGAATCAGGTGCCAAGAGATGGCAGCTCTTGGATCTCAGGATTTTCTTTCTGCCATATTTAAAGTTCTTAGGAGGCTGTTTTGCTTCCAAGGTATGTTTGGGCCTTTTACACGTAAAGGTGACAGGTTTCAAAGTTGGTGGCTGCCGCTCCCTTAATCACAGAGTTTTATCCTAGCATTGCAGTTACAAAGAGATGAGAATGTCCTCTCATTTTTTCTGTGACTGTATTTTTATTGAAACAGAGCAGTTTGTTTCAAACTCTGTGAGTCTATCTGTAAGAACAGCAGTGCAGGATACTCAGAGTGTTCTAGGCAGTAATTGCCAAGGTAACAAAGTTAGAAAAGGAAAATATTAGGTAGATGCATGATTAGTGGAATCGCTCCCGAATCCTGTAAATTGGCATAATAAATTCTAATTATATGTCAAACCAATTCTTCTGTCTCCAGAGTAAGAAAATCACCCCTTTGGAATTTCAATGGGAAATGAATTCATTATAAACATACTATCAAGAAGCTAGAATATCCTAATATTTAGTTAAAATATTCTAGTATTTTATAACATATTGTTAAATCAATGCTTCTAAAACTATTATTGACTGCAATAGAACTTGTGTGTAGCTTGTGAATCTATGTGTACAAATATACATTTTCCTCTCAAGAAGTAGTTTTGCTATTTGCTTGGGAAAGATCTTTGACCCCTCTATATGACAAAATTGTTTTTAAGAAAAAATTTTCATTTATAGACTAAGGACAAGACAAAAACTATTTTGTAGAAAAACAAAGAGAGACCTATTAGGGATGGGAGATTAGAGCTGATCCCTTCCTGAGTTCTACAGACTTGGAGTTTTTGATTCTACCAACACTTTGGGCTAAGTCTCTGTGAAGAGCTGTTTAGTTGCTTATAAGCGTTTTGTTAGAGAACTTGCATTACAAATGGGAAGAAATTTATTCTTTGGTGCCCACAAGTACATTTGTTTGTTCTAACCTCTCTTCACTTTTCCAGCTATTATTGTTTGGAAAGCAAACTTTTTTTTAGGGGGGAGTCAGATGTTTATTTTTTCATAAAATCTTGTTAAGGTTCTAAATTCAGCTGCAACCTTTGGATCACTGTGAGAGGCCAAGGCCCAAAGATGAACCCTTTGTAGGATTACTTTCAGGGAAGCAGGAGCAGAAAAGGAATTCTGTACTTACAGAAAAAAAATTAAAAAGAGCTTTAAAATATCGAATTAAATGACACTTCAGATTTTTAACTCACCTAGTCAGGAAATATCACTCAGATCTGACTATATGGTTATCTCTCAAAACCAGCTAAATATTTATAGTGGTTACACAGAAAAACTTAGTTTGGATTAAGAGAAAAAATATTTAGCAATTATAAAATAAAGAATTATTAAGATCTTTCCACAAATGAAGTGAGAGCAAAAACAAATTTAAATTTCATATTATTGTGTAAGTATATTATTTAATTTCTTTTGCGTTTGGAAAGAATTTTTTCTATCCATAAACACTTAACAAGTGATGGATCAGAACCCAGAGGTGTAACTGTAGGACAGTTCAGTGCTTGTAACCTCCAGAGAATTTGCCTGATTTGTTGTTGTTGTACAGTAATTTATTTTTTCCGTGTGTTTGCACTGTCTGTTGCATATGTTGGGCGCACCAGGAGAGGGCAGAGCTACACAGGTGTAGTCCCTACCGCGGGATCTGTGCTGAGTGCTTAAGGCAGAAGTGTAGAACCAGCCTATGAGCAGATTTGCTGGCACTCGTTATTTAATGTTCACCTAAAATCAATTACTCCGATATTCAGAAAATATGTATTTTTTACGGAAGTGTTTCATTGCTGCTCTGCTGCCAAGGAACGTTTCTGAAGAAAAAGATTTATGGGATTAATAGCACTGTGAGGGGAGCTCCAACATTTAACTGAGTTATTCAGACTCCACTTGAAACAGAGTTGTCATTTTCACTATTGAAGGTTACTGTAAATCTAGCTTATTTTGCTTCCCCCTGCCTTTTTATTTTTTCCCTAATTATAGTCTGATTTCTCATTTAATTATTTTGGGACGGGTTTTTTTGGTTGTTTTTTTTTTCTTTCTTTTTTTTTCCCTTTCTTTAAGTTTAGAATAGAAGGTTCTAAACCAAAGTGCCTATTTTAATATATACTGTAAAATATTAGCCACATTAGCTAAAACAGATTAAAATCAGTGCTTCTCTTGAAAACCTGAATGGAATGCAACAGTTACTTTTATTTTCTGTAGAGAACCTGATTTAAAGGCCCCTCACTCAGAGTGATTGAAATCAATCAATGTACTTTGGGTAAACTGGGCTGTTGATAAAGTGGGGTTTTTTTTCAGAACAAAAGCCAGGCTTTTTTTCCAATGGATTGCAGCTTGAATAGAAAGAAGGGGTGACGGTCTCAGAGCAGGACTTGGGGAATAAGAGAATGAGGGGGTAAAGGACAACTGAGGTGACAGTGACCTTCACTGTTTGTTTTGTTACAGTTTTTGCTTTATTTTTGTAGAGTCTTTCTAGCAAAGGTTCTTCTGGTTTTTTTGGGGTTTATTTCCCCCACTAGATAGAAAGATATAATCAAAGAATCCTAATATTTATGCTGCAATAAAAATCATTCATGCTAATGGCAAGTAGCTGTAATAAACCTTATTTTATAATTAATCGACAAGTACTGGGTTTGAGCCTTCTTTTGTTTATTTAAAAAATGGCAAAAGTGTGATTAGGCAAGTTCTTGAGATCTAAAAAGTGTAATTGGATCAATATATCTTCAAAATTAAATGGCTAAAATGGTGTCATCATAGTCTTGTGGTAAGTAGGCAGAAGGATTTTGAGGATGTTTAAATCACTCACAGTAAAGGCAAAATAATCTTTTGCAGGTGAAAAATACCAATATTATTGCAGAAGTGCTGTTTTAGGAACTATAATCACTATTGACCTCTGTCTAAACTAAGAGAGGATTGGTGTTTGTTTAAAACTGTGCATCAGGAATGCAATCTTTGACATGAAACACACTTTGCAGATCATACGGGGCTGTCTCAGCCCAGTATCTCTTCATCAAGCTGGAAGGTAGTTTGATCTCCCAGAATCTCTGTACCCAAAGTGTTGTCAGCTCAGATCCTGTCATCTGGGCTGCTGGACAGGTATTATGTCATCTATGAGCAATTCTGACTGCCTTGCTGTTTCACTAGATGCCATCTAATAATTTGGAGTTAGAGGAGTGTCTTAATTCCCACATATAAAATTAATGCTAGCATTGTGACTTACATCCTCCCAATATAAATTGACTTTTTATGAGTTACGTGACCTCTGTTGTTGAAATTCACAAGATAAACTCATATAGTTGTGTAGTATTTTTGTACCAACCCCATTACAGAACGTGTGGCTATGAAACGCAAACCCAGCACTTGTCTGATGTGAAATAATTTGGATATTTCATATATTGCAGGCAGAGAATGCCCATTTTCCTGTGGAACATTGTCTCAGGATCCAGCTGCTCATTCCAACAGTGTTATTATGTGGGAGACAAAACTTGAAAACCTGAACCAAGTGTAAACTGATGCAATTTGTGTTTCTGCATCTGCAAGCCAAACATTTTGAAAGGACGTCCTCCCCTGTTTTTCAGCATGAGAACTTGGCAACCCAAACCTGACTATTCCTATGCCCGCATTCATTTTCACTTAACTCATTTGAACAAAAGCATCAAGCTAAAGTTTGAAAGTGCTTCTAATATTAACTCTCTTCCTTGGCAATTTCATCTGACAGAACTTCCAACTTCCTGTTTAACATTTTCAACAGGGAGTTGTGTTCTGAAGGCCAAAATAGCCCTGCACTAAAATCCAGATAAATATAGCATATTGAGCTAATTTTTAGCTGTTTGAAATGCAAATAGACACAAGCTTTACTTGTCAGTATGAACTTGCTGGATGATTTGGATCGACAGATGAAGCCAAGGCTTTAATTGCCTGAAAATATTGTTTTGAGAATATAATTGGATGATTTTTTTAAAGCCTTATCTTCTACATACTGCTTAACTTTTCTTAGTGGAAAAAATATCATAAAATACAGGTTTCTCTTGGCTTTTTAGTCTCCTTCATTCTGACTATAATTTTAATAACACACAAGTAAAGATATCTCAATGTAAATCTTTTAATTCATGACTTCTGATTCAAAATGTTCTTCTAATATTAATGGTTAGTGAAGGAATAATGTTTGAAGCCATGAAGAATTATGGTACATTTTTTCAATTTACTTTCACCTGTAATGTGGAATATTTTACATTACCTATTGTGAATTTTACTATGTTATGAACTGCCTCAAGCATTTCTTCTCATGTTCTCCTTTGTCAGGTAAACTGCCATATAAACTAGTAAAGTTAAGAGGAATTAACTTGCTGAGACCTTGTTCTTTTACAGTTCTCAAAATTTGTACTACAATGAACTATAAAACTCACTGGTCTCTCCACTAGGGTAAAAACTTCATTACTAGTCACTATCAATTCCCTAGCCAATTTTCAGTCACTTCTTCCAAAATAGCCTGGAAATGCTTCTTGACTGAGTGGAAATTGCAGGGTTTATTCTCAAATACAATGATCACATTAAATACTGCTTCAAACCTGGTGCAGGTTGATTTTATATTTAGAGTGGACTTTTCTTCCTGAATTTCCATGAGTGACTCTCAAGAGCTGATTCAAACAAGTGGACAATAGACAGTAGGTGGTGTTGTCTGTTGTCATACAAAAATGTCAATTATTTTCTTCTTTGGGAAGATAAGAGTGTTTCTGTAATAGGGAATCTTTATTGCTATATTTGAAAACAAATATATGCCCTATTGCTAGAGATCGATATATTTGCATCTCTCTGATTATGAATGTCTAGCATGTTTAAGAAAGATCAGAATTCTGCCTTCAAATTTCTGCTACTTCTGAAAAGAATAGTTTGTTCCCCTGGAGTACTAGGAAATATCTATATTATTCTGCAGCTAAAGAAAGAATCTGTATCTACTGTATCTAGGAAAGTTTCCTCTGAGAGCTTTTTTTTTTTTTTTTTTGGCTTATTGAGTTTTACTTGAGTTGAATTTCTGAAGCTTTGGATAAGATGTAACTTGGTATGTTGCTCCTTTAGTGTTACATTTTTGATGTGAAGTGAGAAATTATTTTTATTTTAATTTTGTGGACAGTTCTTAGCCTTGCCTTTTCTAATGCAAGATGCCCTGTTCAGCTCCCAACTCCTGAAGTGCTACAAGGATAAAAATTTTCTAAGAGTTTAAATGAGCTCAAAAACGTTTGGTTGCTGCACCTTCTGTCATCATTTGCTCATGACAATCTGTAATTCTGCCTACTGAAGTATCACCTCTCTCAATTTATGCCCAGCCACAGCATCTCTCCAGCTGAAACCTGATGTTCTAATTTCCAAGCTGGCATTGTTTCCTTCTTGAGATTGCATTCATGGCATGCATTTTTGAGGGGTAAGCTGCTTAGAGGTTTGATGGTTTAGGACAGCTCTGGTTTCATGGATGTTAAGGTCAGAATCTAAAGTTTTTGTAAGGATGCTGATCCTGTGATGTTTGTTACTAAACAAAAGGAAATGATTGTGCCCGATTGGCAATGCCTTACCAGCTACAAAAAATTATCCAAGAGGTTTTTGGAGTTGCCCGGTTAATGTGCATGGAGGAGGTGAAGCCCATGATGGAGAATTCTGTTGGTCTGAAGTGGCAGAGGAAAGTAATTAATCCCCTTTGATTCTTCACTTAGCCTTTGTTTGCACTTTCTTCCATCATGTTGATTCCCCCTGTCTCATTGTTCGTGTGTTCACACCCCTCTGCTCTGTAGTTTTTTTTCCATTTTTGGGCAGATCCATCAGTTTCTGCTGGGCTAGAGTTTATGGACAGGATGAGATATCAACCAAAAATGGATCAGTTTTGTTAAGGTGCACTTTCTATTGTTGGTTGGAAAACAAGGTGAATCTCAGGTGGGTCAATTCTATTTGGGCATCCTTTCTTCTGCTGCTGCTCTATCCAGAACACTTCAGTTAACACGACATAATAAAATGGACCTGGCTGGAGAGGAATGAAAGCTTACAGGGAGTGTAGTGCCTTATATGTCATATTCCTGTTTTAGGAAAAAGGATTGGCATCTTGATTAGTTCCATTGTTCATTCACTGGAGAAGTAATTTAGGACTATGCAATCTGGTTAATGTGCTCAATTTAGAACTGTATACAAGTACTTGTCAATGAAATGTTGATTTCAGTTTTTTAAAGCCATGAACTGTTGTTCTTTTTGTAAGCAACAGACAGATGCTAAATATTTTTTGTTTTAATCTGGTTGTTTCTGTGACTAATATTTAGGTTAGCTGTTTACCAGCAGTACGTCTTTTTGTGGCTTCTGCCCACCTGAATGCTGCAGAGTTACTTTTGTGCTCAAGCACTGAGTAGGAATGCTGAAATCTATCTAGAACTGCATTGCAGTAATATGCAATGCTCCACTGCTTTTTCTCCACTGAATAATTTTACACTGTCCTTACTAGGAAAAAAATGGCAGTACTCAACTTCACTGTCTTGATGGTAGAGTCCGTTTTCAGACTGATAAACTGAAATAAAAGAGGATCTTTATATTTTATACAGAGACAGCAGGTGGAATTTAACTTCCCATCTAAGCTGCATGAAATAGTATGTAGAGTTGTATGAAATTGTATAGAAAGTTTCTACCTTTCAAATCTAGCTTACCTCATTGATTGTGGAGATTTTTGCTCCTAAGTCCCTGAATTTGTTCTGAAAATCCCATGTAGCAGTATGTGAAGAATTAATAATTTCTTAAAACTGCCCTCAAGTTGTTCTTCTCTGTATTTGGGGTAACTTCCTGGAGTCAGTTCTTCATCTTTGAAAGTATAGGCATTCAAACAAACAGTAAAATGATAGAACCAAATTGTGTTGTCATTGGATTGGGGAGAGCCAAACCTTGAAAATAGTTATGCAATATTTTTTAGTTATTTAGATGATTCCCTATGAACCATACAGTTCATTTTTTCTGTAATGTTGAAGACTATTTTTAAAGGCTATGAATAAAATAAAAACTGAAATTCAATTATATAGTATGTACACTATATATAATATATAAACCATTTATCCTAGAAAGAGTAAAGAGCTTTTCTGTGTTTAAATGTTTTTATAATGCTAAACAGTACCATCGATTTTTGATAATTAAATTTTCATCTGGATTCTCTAGCATTTTATACCAACTGCTATCTACTTTTAAAAAAGCCAAATGTAATCGTTGCTGTAAGTATGGATTGTGTACTTTATGTATGCTGGATTCCAAACTGCTGAAGGTGTTTCCTTGTCTCTCTTTTTCATACTTATTCAAATATAATTTAAAAATTAATGACCTTGATTTTTCTTTTGGATGATTTTTATTTTAAAAGTTGATTAAGTATTATTTACGCTGTAATTTTTAAAGATTGTATTTGTGATAATCAGAATGTGAATTCTTTTAATTCTTTGGGAATGGTCTATTTCTAGTCTATAGATTGGAGGGAAGTATTAAGTTTCTTTTAATGCTTTCTGAATGTAAGCATTTTATATAAAACTTTGTTATGATGAAGGTTCTATGTTTGCATTTTTTAATATTTGATTTTATGTTGAGAAATGGGATCAGCAGCTTCTTCACTGGATTTGTGAAATCATGAGTTTCCTAGTCAGACTCTATATCTGATTTTACTGCCAGATGCTGATCTTGAATATTGTCATACATATTCCTGATTATTAATATTTACTGAAAAACAGTTCTATGGAATTATTTTAAAAGATTTCACTAAAAGGGTATTATTCCAGCTTTTTTTTTTTTACAGAAAGTTAAAAATATTAATCATAATAAAATTGTTTATGTTTTGCCATAATAATTGTCTATATGTCTTATGCTTGATCTGTTTATATCTTATGTTCCTTGGTTGACTAATTTCAGGGTATTTCCAATTTGACTCCCTTCTCATCTGAATTTATCAGCTAATAATTAATATGGTTACTATCAATGGGTATTGCTGGCATTGGTGACAGGACAAGGGGAAATGGCTTCAAACTGAAAGAAATGGTTTTAGATGAGATATTAGGAGGAAATTGTTCCCTGGGAGGTTGGGAGGCCCTGGCACAGGGTGCCTAGAGAAGCTGTGGCCGCCCCTGGATCCCTGGGGGTGTACCAGGCCAGGCTGGACATCAGGGCTTGGAGCAGCCTGGGACAGTGGGAGGCGCCCCTTTTCCTATTTCTGCAAGCTAGGGAAAGTCACTGAGGTTTTCCAGGTGTGGTTTTCCAGCCATGGCTCAGTGCCACATATCCTTATGCAAATCTAGGGCTTAGAGTAACCTTGATAAGTGGTGTGTTAGGTACAAATAAATAGATAACATTTCTACCATCTCTTTCTGTTTTTATAGAACTCCCTTGTGAGCGTCCCAGAAATGGCACCGATACCTTCAAGCAACATTTTCTCTCCAATTAATTGTATCCTTAATTGAATGGCTTCTGACAGTAAAGTATTTTGTACCCCTTTTCCCAATGGATAGAAATTCGTGCTGGTTTTACAAGCTTTAGGCTACAGGCTGTGCCAAGAAATTCCCTGACAAACAACTAATTATGTCCATAGACAAAAGTCTGCCAAAGAAATCGCTTCAAGCCACAAGTCAGAGGCTTAACCATTGTTTGTGTAGAGTTACCTTCCAGCTGGGGATTGGGGTGTGTTGGGAGGGAATGTGGCTGGGAGTCAGGGCCCTTTGTTGGGGCCACAGGCCACAGCTTATGGAGCCATCCGTAAAATGCCCTCTTTGCTTTCACTTAACAGGATGCGGCTCACCTTTCTGCTCCACTGAGCACCATTCCATGACTTCACAGCCCAGGAATTAAACCCGGCTGCACAAAAGCAGCTTTAGCAGGAATTGTCGGCGGATTAAATGAACGCCTGTCCCCGTCCAGTGTATCTGAATTGTATCACACCCGCTCCTCGATTCATGCACTTGTTCCTGTCAGGACCAGGCGGTGCTGGAAAACGTCGCGGTCCCTGGAAGCCTGTCCCTCAGGGATTCCATGAAAGTGCTGGGGATTTTGTGTGTTGTACATGATGTCAATTCCATTGTGTTTCATCATGAAAATAAATAGCTTAGTCCACTGCTAAAGCACCAAAATGTCTTAGTGGTGGTGGCAGGTCCTGCCAGTAGCTCAATTTTATGCTGTGACCTCTAAATTCTCTTTGTCATAGTGTTTGGCAGGTTGAAATTTTAATTTTATTTTTGTTCCAAATTTTGAGCAATCAACAAAACTCAGATTTCTTTTTTTTTTTTTTAATTAGATACATTTGTGTAAAATAATCCTGGCTAGTTTAAGTTATGCCTTTTTCCTTTCACTTTTGTGCATTAATATTTTTACAAGTGAGGAGTATAAAGCTATAAATTTCAGGAAGAAAACACTTAAACATAACAAGATTAAAGAGAGCCAGTCAGTTTCTGTCAGAGTGTATTCATGTATTTCTTTTTCCTATTTTTATTTTCTCTTGGCTGTTTACTGTATAACTGAATTGTGCAACTGCTCCATAAATTCTTGACTCAGAATGTGCTGCAGCCTGCTTTTTCCTTAAAAAATTTATCTCACCATTGCCTGTCCAGCTGGTGTGGCTGATGAATAACTGTTTGGGGCTCACCATCCCTTTTAAAATTTCACAACCTCTAATTTCTCATTAACAACAAGCTTCATGGTTGCCAAACATGCCAATCTTTCAAAGACCAGGACACTGTCACATAAGTCAGTATAATCCTTGCACAGTTTCTGTAAGGTTGTTATGTCTGAAAGTCATCTCAAAACATGAGATTAGGGTCACCAGCAGTAAAGGTGCAGAGAAAACAGGGATGTACCTTCACATTTCTTTATGCAGGAGAATCTGTGGAGAAGTTGGTCCTAATGGATTCTGCCTCAGTCAGATTATACAAATGACTCTGAACTGGTACTTTGTTTGTGTTTTTTTAAATGAAAAATGCCGAAGGTCTCTCCTTTCAGAAGAACAGTGTCGTCTTTAATGACATACAGCTTTTGGAGTGACTATTTCTTAATGTTAAGATTTTTATTCTTCCAAGTTTTAGCATATACTTATGAATTGATGGGACAACACTGAGTCGCTTAAGATTGGGTCAAGAATTAAAGTACTGTTTTGAACTGCACATAATTTTCTAGTCAGAAAAGAAAATTCTGAAAATTAAATGCAGGCTAATTGTTTCCTATTAATAATTTAATTTTTAAAGTAAAATTTTAAGGTTTGTCTAGTTGTATAAAATATGAAATCATTTGCTGAAGGGAAAAAAAAAATCTCAATTTTTTTTGACTGATTGAAAAGATTTAATGCACATCATACTAGGAATGGTCTAGAGGAAGACCATTCCAGCACTTCATTTTTATTCTCAGTGTGAAGGTCTCTGGTTAGGAAGTTGAAGCTACCAGTCCAACGAGAACTGGATCTTAAATGTTGTTAGCTTAAATGCCACAATATCAGGGCAGTATAAACATGATCATACACGTTATTCCACACCAGAGTTCATTGCCCATTAATTTTTTCTTTCTCTTTCTGCTATTGCTAGCATGGTACATTTACTCCTGCCTGCTCAGATTCAGTCTGATTCAGCCTTTGTTTTCCATTCACATGACCAGAACTCTCACTCAGGCCCTTATCATTTCATGTCTTGACAGCTCCCGTCTTCTTCCTTCTAGTTTCAACAAATACTGGCTTGCAACATGTGTATCATTTAAAATATTTTTCATCTTGTTGTTCCCTTTCTTGTGCTGTGGGATTATTTTCTTTAACTTTCTAGACCACACCTTCTTTGCTTATTTCCTACACTGCTGACTATGTGGCAGCTACAGTGCCAATCTTTATTGCCCTTATAAGTGTCTCCAGCAAGCAGCTTTAAATTTCCCCCTGTGGTATTTAATGTGTGGTATTAACTGAAAATCCCAAGTGCTATTTCATTGTCTTCTTATTCCTCCTTAATTGGGACTTCTGAATTCTGCTGTAGTTTGACTATATAATAACAGTGCTAACCTGACATAATACTTTACAAAGTATGGGAGAATTCCTGGCTACTGCCAAACAGCAGTAAATTCAACATTGATCTCAACATGGCTTTTACTAAATACACTGCAGTTGTATCCCTGACAGTACTGTGTGCTAAAACTCACCAGGAGAGTGCTGCAAGTGAGTGTCCCATCCATGTGAGTCCATCTAATGCAATTTCCTGTGTCTCTGAGTGCTGATTTCCATGACATTGCAGGACACTTAAAGTCAGGCATTGCAGTCTTGAATGGAACAATACTGAAGCCCTTTTGAGGATTCTGGCATAAATCTCATCTGAGAAAGAGAGTTAGGGTTATATTTTCAAGTGTCCAATGATGAAGATAAGCAACTAATAGTATTTCTGAAGAAGTATAAGCAGCCTTTATCATTTTTATATCATATACAAATTTCACTTCTTTCTAGGTCCCTCTCCTCCTTTTCTGCTTGCCTGTGAAATCCCACAATTTTGTAAGAGGGAAAATATTTGGGTGACTAGCAAGTGGAAGGGAATCTTATCTAATTATCTACTTATGTATCACAGGGACTTTGGGCTACTTCATTAGATGTTCATTAGTTCATGTTACAGTTAATACCCAGTTAATCCTATTATAATATAGTATGTTACACAGCTTTTGTAGCCCTTGATTGTTGTGGAAGATTTCTTACTACATTCATTGCAAACTGGGAGAAGGAAACCATGTTGTCTTAGGGATCATAAGGAGATTACGTTATTACAGAATATAGCAGTATTGTTGTAAGAAGCACACATAATATAAATGTATGTATATATAAAATACAATAAAACACAAAATAGCAATAAATTGAAGTAAAGTTCCCAAATAGGGTGAAGGCAACTTCTTAGATTGTGTTTGGTTTAGTTTCTGCCCTGCTTGAGGGGAGATTGGACGAGATGCCCCAGAGTGGTTGCTTCCAACCTTACCCATCCTATGATTCTGTGATTCCTAACTACATATTTATTTTTCCAACCAATGGCAGCATAATCCAAGAAACTAATTCCCAGATGCAGTAAACCTAACCTTTTTCTTCTGATTTAATTTTGAAGAGGGAATGGCATTGAACTTCTCTTAAGCAACTTAGTTGAGATTTCTGTTTAATCTGGACAAAATAATCGTAGAAACTGATTTTGGTTAATCACTAATATGGCAAAGCAAAATTTGATACATTTAATTTGCAAGTGTATAACTACTATAAGTCAGTGATTTCTGATAACTTGTAATTGTGAAAAAGCCTAGAGAAAAATTAATTTGAAATTTAAATGTGCAAATAAGTACTGAATGAAGAGTTAGTAGGAAAGTAGGAAAGGTAGAAATTAAGGAAACCATGGCAATAAAAATGGTGGGATAAAGGCTGTCTGTAAGCGTTCCCAGGTGTTTAGTCACTAACAAGTGCAGTCTGCTAATAGTCTGCAAAGATTTAATTGTATTCTGATAGTATGCAAAACTGCTTTGGAAAGTGTTTGGATATAAATTTAGCATACCTAAAGGAACATTCCTGAAAGAATATTTGGGATTGAAAATAAAATTTGTAGACAACGTGATAACAGTAAGAAGGATGTCTTGTGAAGTGGACCTTTATTAAGCTTGATCACCACAAAATAAAGATCCAATTAAGGCATTGAAAAGATAAAGAAGGACCATCTGTGAGGCAACTTGCCACAGATCTAATGATAAGCTAATTTTTCAGATAAAGGGAGTACTGTACTTTGCAGGGGGTGGAGTAGAGAAGGTACAAATCATTTTAGATTGCATTTTTGCCAGGAACATGAGCAAACTGGATAAAAGCAGCAGAAAAAAATGCTTGTAGATCAGTTAAACACGAGGTTATAAACACATCCTTTCTTTCTAGATAGAGACATTGCATTGCTCCTTGTTTCTGACAGTGCCAGAAGGGATGCTGTGGGTAGTGTATTTGTTACCCTGAGGCATTTTACCTGATTTCTAACAGCCAGAAGTGACCAAAACCATTTTGTCCCAGAGATTATATTAGTGTGCATGGCGTAAAGTTTCATGTGGTGGAGCACAAGTACCTCGTGCATTGCTGGAGACTGCTTTCCACTGAAAACCCTCTGGGTTAATTTTGCACTAGCAGAGGAAGATACAGTTTATTTCATTAGTTTTTTTACAAGGAGGTTTTCAGATTCTTGTAAATAATTCCTTAGCCAAGAAAAGCAGGTTTTGTGTGTATAACTCCAGAGAGAACTAATTAGGAACAAGGTTGAGTGGTGATTAGGGGGCTTCAGGTGGCCTACTCAGAGTCAGTGTCACAGGATATCCTCATGGCCCGCTCTGTTTCTGTGGCTAGGCAGATGAGGCTGCTGACAAAACCAAAGACATTTGTTTAGAGCTCAGCCTAGGTTAGGTGAAGATAACAATATGGTTATTGTAGTGCTTTCTTAACTGCTGAGCTTTGCCCTTGCAGATTGGTAAGTCATGTAAGTAACTCTTTGATTTTTAGATTAAAAGGCTCCAAAGTTGCCCCATTAGTAAAGGTGTGAGGTTTTTCTCATGACAAAAATCTTTGATCCTGTGTCTTCTGCATGAGCAGCTGCATGTCTTCAGCATGATCAGGAGCAGGAACTCTCCTGAATGTTGTTTAGGTCTTGTCTGTCTGAAGCTGATCAGGAAAATTAAAGGTTTTAGGACTATGTGTGTCATTGAAGAATTTTAAACCCCACGTCTTGCCTTGTATCTCCTTCTCTTCACTGAGTTTTACTAAGGAACTTTAACTGCTTTAGCTTGCATTAAAATTTTGTATTTCTGGAGCAAAGAGTTTGCTGTGTGGTTCTATATTCTGTAATCAAGATAAAAGAACTTCAAAAGCACAAGTAGAAGAACCCTGCTATTGGACAAAGGGTGATAAAATATATTCTACAAAGAACTTATGTATAATAATAAATACTGAGATATTTCATCTTTGTATATAAAATCAATACCTTTCTGATCAAGTCATTCTGATTTTTAATAATGTTAAACCTATATGCATCCCATTTTTTTTAACTTCTGTAGGTATATTATATCAAAGATGGCTCTAAATATGTTCCAGCCTTTCTATTTTCTTTAGGCTTTTCAGGTATAAATATGTTTTCTATGCTAATCAAAACTGTAGGTGCCACCTGCCATGGCAGGACTCATAACTAATCCAGTATTTGCTCATCAAGTGAAAAAAATTAGTATTACTGTCAAGTAAGATGCTCAGATACTTTGTTTCATCCATCTGCTCTTTTTTGTCTTTTCTTTTCAAAATTCAGGAACACCCAGATCACAGCTACTTTTGATCCTGTCATCTACTGAACCACACTTAAGAGAGAGAGGTAGGTTGATGAATAATTCTTGACCCTTTATTTCTCTGCCCAAAGTGCATCTCTTTGATTTGGTATGTTTTGGTTTGCTTTCCTGTTACCTTCTTGATATCATGGGGGTATCTTTAGGACAACCTTTTGCTGAGTGTCTCTGCTCAGGTTGGTGAAATCAAGAGGCAGTGCAGGACCCATTCATTCAGATAAAGCTTGTAGAACCTGAAACTTACACCCCCAAAAATATGTTTTGTTCGCAGTTGTTTTTAGGCACAAAACCTCACTTCTGACCTTTGCGAGGAAATAATAAATGGTAGACAGTTAGAGGCCAAATGCCAACCAGATCTGCTACCTTTTGCAGCAGAGCTTAACTAAATTAAAGTTGTGAGAGCTCTAAAACCTTTCTTAATCTAGAGGTGGCTGTAGACAGAAATTGCACCGTCTTTCATAGCAATTTTGGTTTGTGGTTGGCCAATCTGTGAGCCATAGTAGTCAAACTGAGCCCAAAAGTTTTGCTGTGGATTGGGTTGATGTCACTAAGGTCAGAGGCTGGGCCTGAAGTGTGCATATGCATGTGACTATGTTATTATCTTTTACATAGTTTCTATATAAAAATCTGTCCTGATGTGTTCCCCTATTTTCTGCCTTTTCCAGTCCTCAGTGATGATAGCAGCCATGCAGCCCTAAAATCACAGTATGCAATACACACATTATTTCTTCTGTTCTCAATGTTCCTGATTGACTTTTACCAATCTATTGACCTCTAGCTACCAAAGCCCTTCCACCACTCTGTGATATAAAAACAGTGGACACCTTGCTGGTTTTTAATTAGTGTCAGTATCAGATCTATGTAAAATCAAAACTGAAAAAACCCCCGTATTTTGTGCTGTGACTATATAGTTTTGATAGTCATATAAATGTTTTTTTAGGGAACAATTACCTTAGACACAACAAATGAGATTTATTTTCCAGTTTGGGCACAAGTCATTGAAGAGAAAATGGAAGGGTTTTTTTGCTGATAAATGATCCTATCAAAAGACAACTCTATCTGTAGGAATTACATTTCTGCTCTAATAGAAGCTGGTATGAGGTCTGGTTTGTTTTATTATAGAAGTCACTCAAGCTTTTTGTGCTGGTCTCCAAGATGCCTAACTCAAAATTTGCTCTCAGTAAGCCTACTGGCGTTTTACAAGCAAAGATGATCCCTACCAATTTCAGATAATAAGCTTAAATCTGTAGTCCCAAGGAAAGACTTGTTTTTTAATAGTAGTAATCCTTTAATTGACTGGGTGTGGAGACACCACAGGGCCTCTTCTGGGTTCCCCGGTGAGAGGCTTTCTGTATAATCTGCCTTTTTTTTTTTTTTTTTTTAAAAAAAAAAAAAGCCCTGTTGTAAAGCTCAGTAAGTTTTTTAAACTATTCTTTGAATATTTGTAAATCTACTGTGCTCGACACACGTTATGATATGAATGGACTTTATGCAGTAGATATTACTATATTTACTAAATATTTACTAATGATGCTGTTTGATATCCTGCCTTTCTAAGCACCTGAGAGCTGAATTAGACTAGGAATAACCAGCAGCATTTTTTGACACTCAGCAGGTTGAACCAACAGAATAATGAAATTATCCTAGCTATCAGGAGCTGGAAACATTACATTAACTTAGGAAATCTTATGCCATATCTGCAAAATGTATGAGCATATTACAGCACATAAAAATGCATTTTATTGTAACCTTATTTCAAATAAAGTACATTAATACCTTCCTTGAAACATTTTTTTTGCAATGTAAGGTATTTATGGATAGTGAAAGAGCTCTTTCTTCATACTCCCGCAGTTTTAAAGCTGATTTCACTCAATAATTGTTTATTTCAACTGGAACTTCTATAGAAAGTTTGTAGTAGGAGGGGCTGGATCAAAGAAGTACTTTAAACACAGAAATGATTCTTAGTAAAATAGGGCAAACATTTAAGAAAAGTTACCATCAGAACTTTCATTTTGCTTACTTTTTCTAACCTGATTTTTTTCTGCATTTGTAACTAATTACTGCCCTGTAGAGAACATAGGAAAAAATGTTCTTATCTCTTTCTTTCTGTCAATCTGTTGAAATCTATTTTAAATACATAAAATATGGTAATTTCTCCCAATGTGAATCAAAAGAGAGTAGATATATTCAAAAGCATCAAACTTTTGATGCGCTTTATCTCTTCTCTATTGATATTCACTCAGGCATGTTTTTTTCTTTGGCCTCATAATTCTGCATATAAATTTATTTTTTTATTATTAGTTTTTTCATTTGTCCCATGATGAAGATTTTTCATTAAATACCTAAAATATCTTTTAACAACTGTAATCTTTAGCAGAAAGAAAAATTTTAAACTTTTTTTCCTTATGTTCTTTTTGTCAAATGCATATCTAATTTTGCTCTAGCACTTTTTATGGAATTAGAGATTAATTCACTATTTAACATTCCATATCTGTCAAACTACTTCTACCAACGTGAGGTATTTGAAGAGAAATAAGAATATAATTTGATCCTCCTCTAATCATGCAGGAAGAGACATCCCGGTCTTCTTCATTGTTGTAAATAAAATGACAAATATACAAGTAGTAAATGAGCCTGGATCATTCAGTAATTTAGGTGAAAGCCTCTGTGAAATACACAGACATAGAAAATAAAAGTGTTAAGTCCATGGTATGTTCTACCATAAGTCATGAGGAAAAATTTAAGTTAGGTGTAGTCAATAGTCATTCACTTTATATGTACTGATATATCAGAAGTCTAAGCGAACAGGAACTACTACTTTGGATGTTTTTGATTCCTGTTGACTAATTTGGGGAAAATCCCTAATGATCCAGCATATAAATTCATTTTTAAGTTAAATCTTTCTAATATAAGCATAGTTGATTTAATATAGATGTATATCTTGTGCAGGTATTCTCAGATTAATCATAAATTTGTTTTCTGAAAATTGTAACTCTACATGTTGAAACACAAACTTTTTGCATGCCAGAAAGGCGAATTTTTGAGCTGTGCTGCTGTTTGTAGCTGTAGAGAAGCATAGAAACTATATAGATACATGCCTGCTTATGAATGTATACATTGCTTGGAAGAAATGCCTCAATTGTATTAATTTGAAATTGTTTGTGAAACATGCCTGAAGTTGGTGCTGTTGTCCTACCCTTAAGTACGTATTTGTGGTCATTTTTTATGATTCAATACTGCAACCCGCAAAAATTGGTAATGTTTCATCTGTCTCTATGTCCGTCTGTCTTTCCATCATCATCAGGAGCATATTCTTGCTGCTGGCTCTTCATCTATTGCCAATCTCTCTTATTTCTCCCCCAACTAAATAATTTCTGGTCAATATGCCATACCTCATTTTTTTCCTTATTTCACTGACCACATTAACTTATGCTTCATCTTAAATTACTCAGTTGAAAGTTGAGAAACTTGAAGCCAATATGAAACATTGTATTTGATGGCAACAAGTCATCTGCTGGTGTGCATGGGAGCAGCTGCTGGTTGTGCTTCACTCCAAAAGCACTTTTCAGCTCTGTGCTAGACACAGCAAAGCAAGAGAGAATTCATTTGCAGTCACACATCTTTGAGAAGGACACATCTGCTCTGGTGTTTAATAACTTCCAACTGTGTCCTAGGTTACAATGTAAAAATGTGCCAGAGGGTCTGTATTCTATCTCCATCTTCATTAACTGTTGAAACAAAGGAGGGGCAGTGTTTTTCTTTGCCTCCTCCCCTGGACTATCTCCTGTTAATGGGCCATTAACACCTTGCCCTATGAGTCATAGATAACTCCATCCGGGAGCCCTTTGTGTTTAATGGGCCATTGTGAGGACCCACCCCATGACTCATACAATGACATCAGCCCATTGTGAGGATCCACCACATGACTCATAGAATTACATAATCCCATTGTGAGATGCTCCACCCAGGGGGAGGAGCCAAGCATTCCCACCTGGATATAATGTGGGAACTGGGACAGAACAGGTAGCCCTGACCCACTGGTTTCCAGAGGACAAGAGCTACCAGACCTGTCTACAGGATCACTACTTCAGCAAGACCACCTCATCTGGACTGCTGCCACGACCCTAACTAGCAGGGTATCAGGTTGTATACTGACTCTGTCAGTGGTTTTTGTTTTCTTTGTATTGCTTGCATGTATTTTACTTTTTCCTATTAAATTGTATTTCTGACTTGGAGTCTCACTAGTTTTGCTTTCAAACCAGCACAAACTGTCATATAGTTTACAGTCTGTAAATGTTTTCCAAGACATGAATCAATTATCTTTTCAAGGAGATATGAATGGATTACAGGATAGGTGTTACTGTGCATTCTTGACATTCTGAAAAAAGCATGTGCAATCAGTTAAACTGCTGTGTGTACCTCTAAATCTTGAGGGAAAATTTGTAATTCTGGTCCTAGGTTTACATTCTATTTGAAATACTCCAGAAGAAATAGCAAATAAAGTAGTTCCATGAACACCTGCAAAAAAAACCCTCACTTTGTGCCCTTGGGTGTAATTATTTTTATGTTGCCCATGCCATAGAAACAGCAGACAGCTGATATGTTGTGGCTTACTTGTGTGCATAAACTTTTTCCAGTACTTCTGTGACCCATGGGCTTGTTCTTGGAGAAGTTCCCACTGAACCATTTCTTTTCACTTTGAATATGTGTGCTAGGCTAGATTCCATTTTAGAAAAGTGACTTTTTAAAAAGCCCTCTGCAAGTACAGGGCATTGCTTTCAGATTACAATTGTCACATAAAAGTTCTTTATCTACTAGCTCTGCAAACTTGTTCTGGTTACTTGGAGCCAAGGCTGGGCAACCTTCAGTAGTAAAGAGACATCAGACAGGATGTAGGTACCAGTCACAAAAATTGCTTCACACTGCTTGCAGACGTGGGACACTAATTAACAGCTCTGTTAATGATACATGAGACAAAGCAGCCAGGTAAATAGATGAGACTAAATGCACAGAAAGCAGAAGTTTATGGCAGGAATGCTCAACTTCCACAGAAACACTTCTCCAACTGCATTTCCATTTTAGTCTTATTAGTTTAATTAGGAATGACGGTTTGTCCATTTTAAAATCTGCCTGACAGAAAATGAGTAGGGGTGGGAAGAAGCTCACAGGAGAGGGCAGGATGAAGGCAGAACAGGATAGTAGATGTATTTTTGTACGCACAGCATGACTCAAAGCCATCAGGGACCTTAAGTCTCTTGAATCCCTTCACTCCTGCTAATTCCACTCCTTAAGTGTGTGGGCAGCAGCGAATAAGGAGACATTTTGCTGTGGAAGAAGAGGGAAAATCTGCTGGGCTTTACTCAGAGCCACATGAAAAGGAGGAGAGCCTGCTCCTTAGTGATGTTACTTGTCACTGTCTAAGCACGTTATCCTCTGTGTGTGCTAAACCATTTGTTTTCCATGCGTCATAGCTCTGCAGCATGGGAAATAACATAAAAACTGGCATTATGGTCTTAATGTATGAGGGGAGTTTCTGACTGTTAGCTGAACTGGCACGGATTCTTTTTCTGGCAGAGGGCATCACCCCATGGACTAAAAGCAGCAAGGGAAAAGCAGGCTCACAGTTTATTTTTCTCACAGGCCTGTAATAGGTGCTGGAGCCTATCTGCTGGCGGTTCATTAGATCAGGGTGTTTTGGCAGAAGCTTTTATGTCTTACAAAGGCTGCGCCATATGGATTCCAGCTACCCTGACTTTGGAAAATGCCCCTAGGTCTTACACAGTAACAGACTATTGACATATTGCATTTTATACCTGCCAGTGTGCTCAGAAATCAAGTCTGTTTTGCCAAACATTTATGGGTTATTGAAGAAGTATAATGCCTGTTTGAAGCAACATTGAAGATGTTTCAAATAGACCTACTGTTTGCATCACAGCTGGTAAGAGAAGGATCCTTCTATATCTGCCATCTGCCAAAGAGGATAATGTGTTTTGTAACTGGCATTTCTTATTAATATTGTAGGCAGCAAACCTTGCAGATAGGGCAGGAAACAGAAATAGGACTCATGGTCTGATCCTGACTGCTGCTGTTTTGTGCAGCCCTGTGAAATTGGTTTAGCTGTCTGGCCTACTGACTTTTTACACTGTGTAATCAGAATAATTTTTTACTGTTTTGTCATCTTCTGGTGGGGAAAAAAAGAAAAAGCTGTATGTCTGTGCAAAAACATGCTGTCATGAGAAGCTGCCTTTGAACTTATTAATACAAATAACTAATGCCCTTGTAGAAAAATTGAATTGTGTCTTCAAAACTTTTAGTATAAGTGAGCCCCACTTATGAGGGAAAGAGGGTCTTGATGATATTCCTGCTTATCCTTTAGCTCTTATCATTATTAACAGCAAAGTTGACTATGATCCTCTGCCAGCTTTTGTGGTCAGTCAGTATTGCTGAGCTCTGTGCTGGAAGAGAGTGAAATAAAGGTTACAGCCTTCTGTGTGGGCTCTCCAAAAACCATTTTTAACAGTCCCTTTCCTCAAAGAGCACTGTTTTCCCACAGAAACTTGCTGAGAGCAGAGAACTGCTTTATAGCAGCTGGTCTTTAGACTGCCATTCAAGACTTTCAGATTCTTCACCTGTTTCTGGTGGTATCCCTTTGTAGCTCAGCTCCACAACCCAAACAAAATGTGCCAGAGGGGCTGGCAAACACACACCTTGTTTCTTGCTGTGGTGTTGTGGTGCTCTTAAAGCCATGTGGTTATCTTGGGTGATAATGTATTTGGCAGAGAGAAAACCACTCTGGGTGGAGAGCAGAGAGGGAGGCTTTTGGTGAGAACTCGTGTCCCCCTTCTCTTTGCAGCTGTCTATCTGTTGGTGAATTTTTAAGAAGCCCTTGAGGATTTAGCACAGAATAAAAGCAATATGCTGGCTTCCCTAGCACAGACTATCCCTTCACCTTTTTGCACACCCGAACCAGGGTTGTGCTGCCTGTTTTTCTCTCAGCTGGATCTGAGAAGGAACACCTATAAGGCCCGGTGAACTGGAAATTGTTAGTATTCTGAGAGTCCTTTTTCCTAAACATTCTGATAAAGATATTTCTGTAACATGCTCTCCAACCATTACAGGCAATTAAATTTTATAAATGGTGCCACAAGCAGCTTGGGTGTTGCATTTGTAGTACCTCATGCAGACTGATATTCAGAAGCCATCGGCTTCTTCTGATGATTTAGACATAACTGTGACGAGCAGGATACAAATTGGATTTAGCAACTAATGCATTCTAAGCATTGTTGAAACTTTCTTGTCGAACTAACAGTGTTCTGCCTCTTTTTCATGTTTTGTGTTTAATAAATACATAATTTGTACAAGGGGATACTATTATTTGGAACTCAGGAGTTGATTTATATTACTTACTTATTTGAAAAATATTTGCATCTATTTTTGCCCTGTTTTAAGTTCTGATATAGCAAAGGATGTTTTCTTCAGTATAAAATCCTGCCAGTACCTAAGATCTGTTTTATTTACTTTTCAACAACCAGTAATTTACTGTCACTAATTATGAACCTTTTTTTAAATTAGAAAACCTGGTGTAAGAGATATTCACTAACCATTTAACAACCACAGCAGATTTACAGCAACTTTAGTTTTGGCAGTGCTGCCAATACATTTTCATGGTTTTATCATGCATTAAAGCTTTGATAGCTGCCTTTGATAATTCTGTCACAGACTATTAAATGGCAGAGAGGGACAAGACCACCTGGAGCAAGAGGGATGAACAGGAAGTGGAATTCCTACCTAGAACAGGTGCCTCACACTGTGCAGGTTTTAACAGCGCTATTACCAAAGGCTCTTTAATGAAGAACTCTTTAGCCAGGGGCAGTTTGTGCTCTTGCCCTTTTCTTTAGTTAGTACATCAAGAAGAGAGCTAGAAATAACTAAAAGCAGTATGATTTTACTTTTTCTGGGTATGAGTTGCTAAGCAAATACTTCTGGTATCTTTAATATATTTGTTCAATCCCTCAGGCCTGTTTAATGTTCTCAGTGCTGTCTGCCCTTGAGAAGACCTGAAGATATTTGAGGTCTCTGGGAGTGCTGAGCTCTTTCAGATCCAGACCTTGGTAACTGTGTTGGTGTATTTCCCTTTGCTCCATTGAATTGGCCTTCCCAGTGCTACAGGCTGTGGTAACTCAGGTGCAAGCACAGACATGTTCCTGTGTTAAGTGTTAATGAATGGATATTTACTCTTTGGAATAATTGCTTCCACTGTATTAAAATAAGGAATGGGCCAGAAAGTTAAACAGCTTGTTAGAAACCAGTAGTTGATCTGCAGAGCTGTGATTGTTCAGGTACATTTTAGAATAACTTCTGGACTGTAAAGAGTTCAAAACAATCTCTGAAGTCTGTTGTGCAGGAAATAGTAGTGCTAAAAGGTTCATATGGGGTAATGAGCCCTGACTTTGTTTTGGAGAATTCTCCAGTGTTTGTCCGTGAGTCATTGCAAAATAAATTTGTGAATGCTTTACAGATTGTTATACCCTTTCAAACTCCTCAGCTTGCCATATATATGTGATAACTCAGCATTAGCATTTCTGATATTTCTCTTTGTGGTTGCAGCTACGGCCTGGGGACATCTCTGTGTTGGTGCCACAGCTTTGCTCGGTGACCTGTGACCTCCCTGCCCGGCTGTGTGCAGTCCTGCCTTCTGCAGGTCTCCTTCCCTTGTACTGCAAACAGATAAAGCTCTCTGCTTGGTTATTTTTTGCATCCTTTGGATCCAGACACCTACTTAAAACCAGGAAGGCCTGACTTGCTGGTTTACTTGATCTTACTCTGATGTGCAGGGATGTGCCTGTGGATCAAGGGGAGGCTCTGGGATCTATAATTGGCATCCAGGGGAAAGGTTCAGGCTCCCAGGGCTGTCTGGGTTTGTCTTCGTCTGATTGAAACAATGAATGTATTTTGGTTTGTTATTACTCCTTGAGCAATATTGTATCCCCAAACTTACTTCAAGCACAGAAAGATTCTCCAGTGTGACCAAGCTCTGGAAATTTATTTCCTGGGAATATTTGGTACAAGACTTTACCAGTGGTGAATTCATCAGTTACCAATCCTCTACTAATCCTCTTGGAACATGACAATTATAATTTCTAATATCACGTAAATGTTGAGTTACGTTCACAAAAGTTTGTCATCTCTCCCTCTTCTTGGTTGGAGCTTGGGAGAAGCGAAGGAAGTTCCACTACTATTGAAGGGGAGGAAGAAAGTGGAACTCCTACTTGTGCAGCAGCTGCTGGTAGCGAGGAGTGAAAAAAAGTTGGTGGCTGGACTGGCTGCTGTGCCTAGGGAAGCAAAGCTTTGTGTGTTTTATGGGGACACACAAATACCACTTTACCAACTCCTCCCGTGTCAATTGAAACTGGAGAAGTCTACAGAGTACCTCAAATCCCTGAGGTTAAAAAACCAAAAGAGGGTGCTAAGCCCATTTTCCTTGAAACTCCATCCACAATTATGTTATGTTTTGTTGTGTGTGGCTTTATTAGTGTTTGTTTTTGGTGGGTTTTTGGTGGGGTTTTTTTGGTGTTTTTTTTTTGTTTGTTTTTTTGGGTTTTTATTTTAGTTTTTTTAAGGGGCAGTAAAGCTACAAAATTTTTCTCCTACTTCTCATTTTTGTTGTGATAGGATTTAACGTGAAATTCTGGTTTGTTTCACCCTTTGATAGCCCGTCGGAGTGATTTACACAAACTTTTACAGAGGCACCACCATCTCTGGTGCTTTGTTAGGAAGCCAAATCCCTCCAGGTGGCTTAGACAGATGCTCACACCTCGGCTACGCCCTAGTTTGTATACTGCTCTAATAGTTACTAATTACCTATTCAATGTCATGACCACGTTTCTGGTTTTGGCACAGAATTACAGAGCAAGTTACAACAGTCATGCAGAAACATCACTGCATATTCTGCCAACACCAGAAAACAGGGATTGTTAGGGTGCTTGCAAGGCATGTTGAGCAGTCAGTGTGTGTACTTAGCTCTTAGAATGTGTGCTTTTTTTGAGCTTTCTGCATTCTTTGTGATTTGTTTTTTGGCTGGACCTGAAGAGCCTGAGTGCTTACTTCTTTCTAAGTGCTAGATATCAGATCTGCTTTGGGGAAACTGTATTTTTTTTACAGTTTGAGATCACTCAGTGAACAAAATGAATTTTCTTTAATGTCCTTGGGTATTCTTCAGAATTCTGTGAATTTTCAGAAGGTGTATGCTGAATGTTATTCCAAGTCAAAGTTACTAGGAAATAAAACCGAAAACCCCACCCCACATCACAAATAGCTCAATTGCTTATATTGTTAGAAAATATTTATTGTGAAAGGAAGTAATTATTAACAAGATATAAAGGAGAACAAGATTTTTTTTCCTTTTCATTTATTCCCCTGATCCTGCTCTGTGTATGAGACCCATTTCGTATCAGGGTTTTAAACCCTCTTAATTCAGTCGTTCCTACTCCTTTCTGAAAAATGGTTTGTAGTGAATGTCCCATAGAGGGACAACAGGGCTGAGTGTCTGGGACAGAGCTCCCTGCTAAGGCAGATTCTCCCAGATTTGGTGCTAAACTGCCCCATGGGTGTGTGCCAGAGCTGCTCTGCGCAGTATAACCACACATAAAATACTTTTTCTCACAGACTGGTGGAACTCCTGCTCTGACTAATTGTACATCTGCAGCAGGAAGTTTTCCTGGCCAAAGATGATTAGTGGTGTAATTTGTCTTGGGAGCATTGCTATGCTGATAACAAGACTGGTTTATTTTTATAAAAAGCAGCAGTGGGAATACTTAAGAGAGTTTGGCTGGCTTTGTTAAACAGAAAAAAGATTATAGTAAGAATTCAACCAGTCCCCCTCTAGTAAGATCTTATCTAGAGTGGAATACTTAATTTTTACATTTAAATTGCTATTTAATTTTCAAAGATCACTTCCACATGAAAGACACAATTAATAATTACCAAAGCTATTGTCTGGACTGTGTTGGAATTTATCTACTCATAGAAAACTCACATTTTGAAATGTCTTTTGTGTCTATGCCATTTAGTGGCTCTAATTCCTTCATCCTTCTTGGTTTAAAAATAATCCCTGGAAGAGTAAGAGTAAGGAATGAATAAGAGTAAAGGAATCAAGCCCATCATCTATGAAAGAAAGAACAAATTCTAGATAACAGGACTTGAACCCAGCCCTTTCCCTTTACTGCTGCCAGTAGGGAGCGATGTGTCTCAGTCAGGATAGCCCTATCCTATGTCTTAATCATCATAGTACAGAGATTTATTTGACTTAATGTGTCTTCAGTGGTGAGTGTCTGTGTGCCATTGGTGCTTCTGGAAATGTAACTCTTTTCTTTGGCACAGGAGAAAAAAAATATCAGAGCTTCCTTATGTTGTTTTTCACACTGAATTGTGGGGAAAGTTTGTTTCCTTGTGAGTTCATTGGGGAAATTTTGTGACAGGTCAAGTAACAACCATGTTTAGCCTTAGGTTTTTAGTCCTTTTAAATATAAAAGAAAGCAATTTTGTATTTGTGGGTGAGAAAGGGCAGCAGACAAATTGGATCCTGAGGTAACTGCAGTGAGTGTCCTCGGGGTCAGCACTGCCAAGAACACTGGACATACTCTTCTTTGTCGTGCTTCTTTTTGGACAGTGTCTTCTGATTTATGGGCTAATATTCACTCAAGGGGTAAGTCAGAATAGAAAATCAAATTATTCTGAAATGGGAATACATGTAATTTGACTTGCAGGCTGAAAAACAAAGTGTACCAACTTTGTTTTAAAAAACTAGAAAAATAATTTTGGTCCTTTTTAGAATGAAGCTGTCCACTTAAAACTTCATTTCAAAGTGTTGTGTTTTAATAATTCCTGCCCATTTCTTGGCTAAGTTAAGAGCATGCAGATGTAGAATACTGCATGGTTTTTTAATGGAAGCAGGAATTTGAAGTACTTGGAGCCAGTGCGTTTGTTGTTACCCAGTCAGGGAAGCTGGCAGATGATGTTACAAATTTTGGAAGAATTGTGGTTTTGCAGACAATGAAAGCAGTAGTTAGAGCACACAATGTTGAGATAGCACTTCTGAGAACATAATTATAATCGGGTTTCCGCTGCTTAACTGATAAGTATTATTAAAACCTCAAATAAATTATAGTTGTAGGGCCATAAAACAAACAGCCCTGAAGTCTGACATTTGGAAGATCAAAAAGGGCATGTGATATCTTGCATATTTTTTATTTAAAGCAACAGTTCCATGACACAGGACCTGCAGGTACTGTACCATCCAGGCAAACAAACCTCAGAAAGACTCTCTGGTTGCAAAGTAACAGTTTGAAACACAAGCTCTGAAAATCCGACAGAGATGAGCATTTGCTTAATATGTTAGCATTTGGAAATAGTTCATTTCTATAATAATATAATTGGGTTTTTTTAAAATGTGCTCTATTTTTATTTTTTTGAAGTATTTATATCACATCACATAAATACTAATATTAAACAATGATATAATAATTAAATAATAAATAATTAAACAGTAATATTATATAAAAATATTTATATTAAAATATTTGTATTCTTTTAAATATATTTATATTTGCATAACCCAGAAGCCTTTCAATTATCTGTGTGCCAAGTAGGATGTTTTTAATGGACATGGTATGTTTTAATGTTTAAAAATTATATTGCAGCAACACTGTTTTGGCTTTAAAGTTCCTTTCTAGTATATTTATTCACATAAGGTTAGTTGCAATTTTTCTTGCACAAGATTTTCTTTTTTTTTTTTTGTACTTGGAAGTTGGAAGGGTTCTGAGAATTAATATAAGATTCTTGCTGAAGAATTAGATACCCTCGGTACTTTTGTGTTATTTTGATTATTGTAGAAAAGAGTAAAATATGGGAAAACAGTGACAAGAGCACGTGTGTCTTCACCTGAACCAGCTTAAAAGCTGCATGTTCTCTTGTGGTTGGCACCTGGTATAAAAGCATTTCTTGAGAGCAGAGGGATGCCCACAATGCCCCCAGAAAATTCAAATTATAGCAAGGTGTTGCTGTCTGCGGGGGTCCCCTAGCCTGAGATCACCCAAAGCCAGGGCGTTCAGGTGGTGGTTCAAGTTCGTGTTCTTCCTTTTTCCCCAGCTTGAGCACTGAAGGAGATGCAGAAGCCATTCTCTGAGGTTTTCAAGGTTATTTTTTCTTTCTTATCTAAGGAATTTTCTCTCTAAGTTACAGCAGTCTGTCTAGCAAGCTGGTCTGAGGCAGTCTCTCTGCCCAGAAGGCTGGCCTTATCTTTTTATACCATAAACTACGTAATTTAATGTTTACAGCTAATTTCCAATCTGTGACCTTTACATTACATTGTCCGGTTTTCTGACAAACCAATCCAGAAATGCCACCCTGGCTCAAAGATGGATGACGTGNTTTGTACTTGGAAGTTGGAAGTGTTCTGAGAATTAATATAAGATTCTTGCTGAAGAATTAGATACCCTCGGTACTTTTGTGTTATTTTGATTATTGTAGAAAAGAGTAAAATATGGGAAAACAGTGACAAGAGCACGTGTGTCTTCACCTGAACCAGCTTAAAAGCTGCATGTTCTCTTGTGGTTGGCACCTGGTATAAAAGCATTTCTTGAGAGCAGAGGGATGCCCACAATGCCCCCAGAAAATTCAAATTATAGCAAGGTGTTGCTGTCTGCGGGGGTCCCCTAGCCTGAGATCACCCAAAGCCAGGGCGTTCAGGTGGTGGTTCAAGTTCGTGTTCTTCCTTTTTCCCCAGCTTGAGCACTGAAGGAGATGCAGAAGCCATTCTCTGAGGTTTTCAAGGTTATTTTTTCTTTCTTATCTAAGGAATTTTCTCTCTAAGTTACAGCAGTCTGTCTAGCAAGCTGGTCTGAGGCAGTCTCTCTGCCCAGAAGGCTGGCCTTATCTTTTTATACCATAAACTACGTAATTTAATGTTTACAGCTAATTTCCAATCTGTGACCTTTACATTACATTGTCCGGTTTTCTGACAAACCAATCCAGAAATGCCACCCTGGCTCAAAGATGGATGACGTGAAAAAGAAGAAAAAATGACATACCATGTGTACAAATCCTCCATCTTAGTTCTAAACTTCTTATCATAACTATGTGCAGACTCACATTTCTACCTTCTAACAGTTCAATTTATACTCTACTTATTTCCTGTGACCTGTAATTCTTCCTGCAATGATGATAACCTTTTCCAGGGAAGCCAGGGGAACACCCTGGACTCCAGCACAAGGATATCTGATTTTCTGAACAGTCACTGCTTTGGTGGGAAAAAGTTATTTGTTTCTACTGACTTCTCTGTGATGAGAGGAACAGGCAAACTCAGCTCTTTGGAATTTTATTATTTTATTTGTAGCACTTCTTGGTTTGCTTTGCAAATGTTTGCATTTCTGACTGCTCTTAAAATTAAATTCCAATGCTCTAATATGGAAGTGTGATAAGTTTCATAATGTTGGCCAGGAGCCAGGACAATGGACATGACTACAATGGAAGAAAAGGCTATAAAAACGTAATTTCTGTGACTTCGTTCATTTTAAGGGAGTGACTTTGCAATTCCATTGTGGTGAAAGTGCTAATTCTTGGCAGAAACACCTTGTAACTTGTTCATTAGACCTTGTTCCTTAACTCTTAAATTAGTCGAGCATCCTGCTGTCTACTTTCACTTGATGTTTACCTGGGATGATTTTTGAAAGAGAGAACATGTAAGATTAGACACCTAAGAATGCAAAATAACTGCTTGAGACCTAGACACAGGAACTGACAAAAGTTTTAAACTGGCGAATGAGACCTCCAGAGATATTAAGCCTAAGTATTCCCAAATGATCATAAAACTACTTCAGCAACTGAAGTTTTGAGTTCTTTTATGGTGCAATAATGTTGATTTTAAGGAAGATGGGTAATGTTAAACATCTTGACTTCATTCAGTGTCTCAACAACTTTTGATATGACTATTTCTTAGATTTTACAATTCTGTGTGTTACTAAGGCTTCTGTCCATCTAAAATCCCAAGTTTAGATGCACATAAACCTCATTTTGCAGTTGATTTTATGCAGTGTGCCCCCCAGCACGTGGACAAACATCTGCTTGTCCTCTGAGCAATACCTATATGAAATGTACCAACAGAACAAATGCAGCAGGGAAAACTGTGATTTAGTGGGGAAAAGGTTAATTCATGACAGGAATGCCTTTTTAATTTCAAGGAATAAATAAAGGAAACTGTTGGGGTCTAATAGCTGGCCAAGTATGTTTAGGAAGACTTGCAAGGTCCTACAACAATTAATCCAGATCAAGAGAGGATTAATTTGAAGTTTAAAACATCCTCTGTGCCTGAGGAGAGACCAGTGCCTAGCACTCATGAATGGGGTAGAGAGCTGGTTTTTAAGGGTGGGGGTAAAATTATGGGTATGAAATCTGATTTTTGAATTTTCAGGCCGGACTTTTACATCTCAATCTTCTGTAGTAGATCGGTAGCCTGAGTGAATATGGAGTGAAAAATATCATAGATCATCTTAGAATAGTATAGAACACAAGAAATGTAAATTAATTGACTTTCTATATTTATTGCCAAATCCATAAGTTTTAGTTTTTTCTACCTTTGGCAGTCAAGATTTCTTAAGTAGCCCAACAGCTTGAAGAATTTAAATTCTTTCGATATTCTTTTACAATTTTACTCTACTTTAGCTCAGAAAATAGTTTAATTTGTTTTGAAAGGACCTCTGGGGGGTTGGGGAAACACTTATAATGAGCAGAATGTGTTGTTCACTGTAGAGTAAACCTTGGAAATTTACCTGCAGGTGTATTGGTAAAATTGCTGCAAATTTCTGAAGATTTTTTTTTTCAGGAAATAAAACTGCTATAAGATTATTAAAACCAAAAAAGCTAATTGAGATAATGTGTATTATAATATCAACCACAGTAAATTACTTAATACCTTAAAAAATATTATATTTTTTAATTTGACTAGTCTGAGCTAGAAAAATCATAGTGAGATTTTCACTTTTGAGTTGGAAACTTTCTCCAGACCTCCCATAGTGGCTTTGCATTTTGATGGAATAGTCTGTTCTCAATTTTTGCCAGTATTTGTAAGAGGCTCTTTGCCTTTTTTATGATGATTTTTGTCTTACAGCAATGAAACATCCACTGCCATCTTCATCCTTTTCACCATCTTCCTTCCTCCCCTCAAAAGCCCAAATAAGGAAGCTCTTAAGAAGAGGGAACTAAATCCTCTGACAACTTCCCCCAGCAGAGCAAAAGCAGCTCAATCTTTGCCTTCCCACAGGAAATTCAGGTGTCTTTTTTGACCAGGGTGTATTCTTTTGTTAAAGTCTCATGTGCCTTGGTGGAATTTTGCCTGCTTCTCTGTTAATATTATTCATATAAAAATATGAAATTTTGCCTACTTGGCTGTAATACCAAGAGCCTCTAATGACAATAAAAAATTGAGGAGAGGTGGTTGGGAGACAACAGCTGTGTTCATCTCGCACAAAAGGACAGAGGTGGCTCAAAAAAATCCTCACAGATGGAGCTACACAGCTAAGAGTTTGGGCTGACCAAGTTCCTGGGGGTAAAAGGAATCTTACTGTAAATTTCAACCTAGTATTGCTTTTTCTTGTTTCATTTTCCTTTCTGGAGCTCAACATTTTGCTGTGGTAAACTTGGACTTGCATTTTCTTGTTTGAACATCTCATAAAGTACAATCTTGGGTAAAGTTAGTAGGATTTTTCCCACTGTTGCCTAAGTCTAGACTTCCCATTAGATCTATGCCATAACATGCTCCAGAATCCCCTAAGGCAAGGTGTTCTGAGCAGCATTTTCAGAGGTGTCCTGCTTAGCCTGGAGAGCAGGGAGGGGGATTTGCTCAGGAGGAGGCTTTAAGTCAGTGCATACTTGGGCTAGAAAAGCACCGTGCTCCCAATTTAGAATAAAACTGAGGGCTTTCAGCAATAAAACTGCCTTGGAGTCTTGCCCAGTCCAGAGAGCTGCTGGTACAGACTGGAGTTTAAGGGCTGGTATTGCTGAGAAACGTCAGAAATCTCCTGTGTGGGAATGCCCTGCTGTAAGAGAATGAGTAAACCCTTCATGCTTCTGGCAAAGTCCAAACTTCCACTTACGCAGTTGTTGCTGTTCCTCATTTTAAATACATTTTCTTTTCTAATCTAGAGAAATAGAACATTTTATGCAACTGTAGCATTTTTTTATATCAACTCTGTGCTGAGTGATTTATCTTTATTACCCATTAAAGCCTGAAAATTTGCACTTATTTTCCATGTTATTTGTTTTGGAAAATATTCTGAATTGCTCTTCTCTCACTAGTTTAAATAAGATAACAATTTGGCATCTGTAATAATCAAACTGACTGACATAGGGTGGAATAGCAATTCCTTCAGTACAAGCCTAAACCAGGGGATTTCAGAAAAGTCAGCATCACCACACACTGAGAGAAGCCACGCCACTGCAAGAATGCAAATATTTTAAAATAAATATTGGCCTGTATTGTACATTAGCCCCTGGCTGGCTCAATTTATCTGGCACATGCTCAACTCTGACACTAGCTGATTATACTAGACAAACAATAAAAAATAAGAGGGAGGAAGTATATAATGTCTGCACTGTTGTTTTAATATTCATACCCCTTCTGTGTCATGGAACGAGATGCTGACAGATGCTACTTATTCACCTGTTATGTCTGTTGTTTATATGCTTTGATCTAAAATTTATTTTGCTCCTCTTGGCAGCTGAGTTGCTTCTTAATCCATTGATAAAACCTGCTTAATAAGCACTTGCAAAGACACTGACATCACCAGAAACACTCTGTGCTGGTGAAATCATGACGTAACGCCCATAAACCCAAAAGAAGCCTTGCATGCAAGGCTTCAAGCAAAATGCTTTTTTGAGAAGCAAGTAACAAGCAGTTCTATTCTTGCATGGTGTAGTTTAAGTCTGATGCCCTTATATTTGTTTCAAACGTCTCAATAAGGAAAGGACAGTTCAAATAGCTGCTTTCCTGTGAAGAATTTGAATCTTGCTATGCTTTTCTGTGTATTGAGATTATCAGAAACCTTGTTTCAGCTTCCTTAAGAATGTGTGTAAATAGAATTTTCTTGTCATGGAACAGTTTTGAGAAGAGAGCCATTACCTTGTCCTGGTGTGACTCTCAATGCCTAAACAAAACTGACAGTTCGCCATGAGAAGTGTAGGGAGCTAAAATGTGGTGTTCATTTTGTTTGGGCTTCTTTGTGGGGAGGTTGTTTGGTTTTGTTGGGGTTTTCTGCAAAAGGTAGAGCTTTATAGGTTTTTATTTTAAGCATCCTGTCGGTCATTGCATTCGTGACTAATAAGAAGCAGTTAAAGTAATCTTAATCTACAAACCTTGCCAGAGGGGAGTTCTAAATTTCTGGTATCTCGAGGACTTTATTGCACTAGCATTTTAGCACAATCAGGTCTTTCCTCCTAAGCTGCTTGGCCATCTCTGGCCAGCTCTTGCTATCAGCAGGCTGCCCTAGGAGGGTGACATGTTCCCTTGCCATCAGCTGCCTGGCAGGTCCCCTCGTTCAATTACCAGGCCATGTTTTGTCAGCATGGAAGCAGTGTCTTCTGCCAGCTTTGGGAGTTTTCCAGTCCTGGAGACCTGCAGTGTAGGAAAAGTGGAGGGTTTTATTAACATTCTCTTTGTCTGACAGCTTGCTTGATGTCCTGTGAAGGAGTCTAGGTAATAATTTGAGCTAGGTGACACGATAGCATAAGAGATTGTCTCCTCTTCAGTGGTCCATCCTCTGAAAAAATATTGAAGTTTCCACATGAAAGATGTGGGATTCTCCTACAGGGAAATCATGTTAATTTTAATGCAAGAAATATGAATTAATGGAGATTACAATTGTGAACAGAATTCTGGGGTATTTAATTCTGAGTCTGGCTATAATAACACATGGAGTTGCTGCTCAGATTCTCATTGAGCTCAGAATAGCTCTTCTGTCTTCTAAGCTAAAGTGACAAGGAAGTTAGAAGGTCATTTTCTGTATTGACCCTGTGACTGTTCAGTTGAAAAAAAAAGGAACAAAATATTTTTATAAATTTTGTCCTATATAATTATATAAGGGAAGTTTTTATAAGCAGCTTTGTTCCTGTAATCTTTTTTTATTTTGATAAAGCGAAATCTAATAAAATTCCTGAGCAGATATTAAAAACTAGCTCAAATTTTGCAACTAAAAAAAATTTAAATGTATACCTTTTTTTTTTTTTTTTTGGCAGAGGAAAGGCTGATTTAAGAATATAGGCTACAGGACTGCTGGTTAAACTGTAAATTACAGAAAAGCATGTTAAGGCATGACATTGTTGCACACCTAATGATCATTCTTTTTTGGTTTGTTGCCTCTAGAGGCATACTGAAAAGGGGAGGGAGGGTGCAGCAAGCAATTTAGAGCTTGTATTAAATAAATACTGATAGGTTTGAAAAAAACCCACAAAAACAACAACAACAACTGAAAATAAAACGCCAAAAAATAAAAAACCCCAAAAAAACCAAATGCAAAAGCCAACAAACACAGGTCTCCAGAGACTCCCCAGCCCCTGGAAATCCAGGACAGAAATACTTCCAGAACACAAAATGCTGTCTTCACACAGGCACAGAGGGCTGTGCCTGCCAGGCTTGGGGACGTGAGAGGTGCGAGCCACGCCATCTGTCACGCAGCCCTCTGGGCATGACTCTGCCAGGAATGTCTGCCCAGCTCTGAGAGGGGACAGCAAGGGGTGCAGACATTGCTGACTGGAAATAATGCTCACTTGAAAATTGCTTATTCTGAGTGAAGAAAAAGGAATTTTCATGTATGCGTTAAGGGAGAAGGCAACGTGTTTTATCTCAGGAAGTTCTCAACTGAAGAAAGAAACTTGCCCTTGTGGGGGTTTTCTTGCCTTCTTATTGGGAAGGCTTTGAGCTCCAATGTGAGATGATGTGATCAACATGAGAGAAAAAAATATCCCCACAATTCAAACATGCACTTCATGTATTTTTAAAAATTAGTTGCAATAAATGTTCATCCTCATTACTGTAAATTTCCATTACTGTGAATATTTAAGAATCTCATCTTTAACTTCTGGATGAAGAATATACAAGTTTAAGTAGCATAAGAAAGTGAATTACTTGGGGAAGCACTAAATAGGTTCAGTATTGCTCTTTCTCTCCTTGCCTTAGATACGACAGTATCCCATGAAATAGTAAGTTAGATGAAGAGAGATTTTATTCCCTCTTATCTACCACTTCTTGCACCAACCTCCCAGCTCTTCTTTCTGACTCCTTTCTGGGAGGAACCCCTTCCTGCTTTCCCCCAGCTGCCTTCCCCACCCACACACATGCTGGGATCTTCAGTCACCTCTGTCCTTGCTCTCATGCCCACCAAATGTTCAGGTGCTCCTTCCACCTCTTCTTTCCCACGGATCTCCAGAAGCCCCATGAGATTTCTTTCCCTGTCTGCTTCACAGCTTCTCTCCCTTCACCCTGTGACACTGCCTGTGCCTGCCCTGCTTTCTGCTGCTGGAAGAGCAGCACTGACTTTTGCCAGTTCTAGTCAAGGTTGAAAAATTTAATTTTATTTGTGTTAACACCACTCACTTCCAGGTGTAGCAGAAAGCACTTCAGCTCCTCTTTGGTGTTGGTGCAATTCAGTGCCCACAAATTTAACTTCTTTATTGAAAAGCTGCAGTGGAAAGAGACCCCAGTGAGCCAGACCCCAATTCACAGGCAAGGAATTACAGATTTTTGGGGCTTTGGATAAGGCCAGCTATGCTGTAGTTTCATATGAAGGATCTTAATTAAGTGAAGATTAAGTGGTAAATAAGCAATTGATGCTGTAATTCTATAACATCTAAAAACTCTTTTTGTTCTTGATGATGTTCCCACATCTATGGAGTTTTAAATGTTTTAACATTTTCTAAATAATAAGTTATCATGATTGATGCTTTAGAATCTAAAAAAGATGGAAAAAAATTGAGACCAGGGTATAAACCAGATTCTTAGATAAATGTTGTTGCGAGCATTTTTACACTTTCACACAAGCTGTCATCTTGGATTGCACCACTGGCAGTCCTCACGGATGATTGAGCCAATTCACTTTCCCGGAGTGTCTTAAAAATAGAATATCTTGTCTACTACCATCCTCTGATTAGAAAGTATTGTTTTACAGCTTAAAAAAAAAAAAAGTAAATGTTTGAAACTCAGATTGAAAACACATGTTCAGCTGGAGAGAATGTAGGGATAAATTCAACAGCTGCAGATCTGCCATATATTTAGGGCTATGGCCATGAGAACTTGAAGTAGAATTTTTGGTTTGGGTTTTGTCGGTGGTGTTTGTTTTTGTCTTATTCCTTTTAGATAAGCAGATTATAATAAAAACTTCTGAGTTCTTTCCCCCTCCTCACAACATGAATGATGAATGTGACACAGTAACAGGCAAACTGGTTGCAGTGCACATGCTGAGGAGGGAGGCCTAGGCCAGGAGTCAAACATTCCACATCAGCCTGCAAGATTAAAATGTTTGCAGTTTAGCATTTTACACAGTTTTGATTGGAGTCAATCCAGATATTTGCATGCAAAGAATTATTGCTCAATGACAAATTGTGTTGATACAATCTAGTGTGTCAGGAAATTTCCACTCTAGTAGGGTCGTGTGCCAAGTATGATACCTCTTGGGAATGATACAACAAATGATGTATTTTGGCCTTGAAAGATCACTGGACAGCAAAAGCAATTTTGTATAACCTGGAAGAATCACAGTTTCTTTTTCTCTAATCAGAGGTGATTGTCATTTCTGCAAATGTGTGCTAAGATTTTAATGCAAAAAGCTGAAACCCTGAATCCTCTTGCTGAGTTTGTAGAGGGTCTGTGCAAATAGTATTACTTAGGTTATCTGTGCTCCAAAGTGTGATTCTGCAAATGTGGTGCTAAATAGCATCTGCTTCCTAGAAAGATCAGATACCACTGAGAAATTTTCTGGTAGCTAACACTTCCATTTAAAATCTGATCTTCTGTCCCTTATCCTGTATATACCCTACATGAAACCAGCGCAGTTTTCTACTCTGTATATTCTATTGTGGAGTTTGTTAGTGGACAGATGTTTCTCAGCCTCACTTGCCTCCCAGAGCTCTGCTTCTCATCACAACAAAGCTCCTGAAACCTTTGGCTGGCAATGACCTACTCTTAAAGTAAGTGCAACATGTCTGGTAGCACAAAGAGGTTATTCCACAAAGTTTAGAATAAACCCTGGAGAAGATGCCATACTGTGAGGAACACTCTGATGCTGAAGTGCCTCCATAGGAACATTCTGCTTTAGATAGCCTGAGCTTACTGGGCTGATGTGTATTTGACAAAAATTATTCGAACGAATGAAGATTTGACTGTTCAGGATTTTAGCATCAGCTACAATAAGTCATATACTGAAAATAAGTCATGCAAGATCAGTCAGGAAGTTTTGGTATGAAGTACTTAATTATTAGTAGTAATAGGTTTCCTACAGTTTTCCTTCCTCCTCTTTCCTTTGCAGCAGAATCTATATGGAGGAAATTAAAACTGAAAGAGAGATGTAAAAATTTAGTGTATTTGCTGTTTATAACAGTATCATTCTTCTGCTTTTTTATAAAAGGAACATGTCAATGACATAAAACGCTAGTTTTCAGGCTGACTGGCTATAAAAGATGGAGTCTCACTCTTTTCAAATCAAGTTTTGAGGCTGAAAATTCATTTTCCTTATCTGGACAGGTGATATCTGGAATTTCAGTGCTAAGTACACTGGGAATGTTTCAGATTATTTAATTCACTTGTACTCTTTGCAAAGGTTTTTGATTTGGCAGTAAACCAAATGTAGGAACAGGGATTACTTTGTCTGTTTTGTGATGAGATTACACTTAGCATTTATGGCATTTCATGTTCCTGTTGGACTATCACTGACATCATGAAGTAAGTTGAAAAGGCTTAACTTTTAGAGTGACAGCTGAAGTCTTAACACTGAAATCTCTTTGATGATTCGATGAAATGTTTTCTGTTGAGAAAGAGCGATATGGGAAAGGAGAAAGGTGCTAAGGGGATTTAGGTCTCTGTCAACGTTTTAATTGCACAGCTCACGGGTTTTAATCACTCTCCCTAATCTTGCTTTGTGCACAGCTTCTCTTTGTTTCCGTTACATCCTCGTGTAGCTGCTGCCTACTGATCTCTGGGCAAGTCACACTAATGCAGGAAGCAACAGTGCTATTACTATTTAAAAAGAGCTGGGGTTTGTTTTGGTCTTGGTTTGGTGTTTGGGAGGGGGATATTCTTTTTTAGGCTGTTCTTTTTTAGGCACAGGGAAGGGAAAAGTTTTCAAAGTAACTTAGCAGTTGGCAGGCAGAGGATTATAAATGTTTTGTCAGGTCCTCTGTAAACTCCCACTTTGTGGACTGTTGCTGTGTGATGAGCTTTATTTTGTGGGCCAGTCTGAATGGTGATAGCTCTTATGTGGTGTGTCCCATGACTGCATTTGTTGCTTAAAATCCTGGGCTTGTGAGGAAAATAAGTGTCTTTGGTTTCAAGGGTTAGTTTTGTTTGTACAAAGACAGCGATAACACTTCTAACCTGCTCAATACCTTCCTCAAAACAACCCCCAGCCTACAGGTTGACTCTCTGCCTATCATGAAGAATTTTGGCTGTGGTAAGAGCACAGAAACAGCTAACAAACCTGTCAGGTTCTTAGGAGACTCTTTTTAAGCAGGGATAATAAATATAAGCATAAATATGTACAATTTTGTGTCTCTCATCTTGCAATCCTAAAAGGCTAGAAATACCCGTATTTAAACTCAGTAAATGCTTCACTTGTATAGGTGGAAATACAATTTTAGTAGCTCTCCAGCAGTTCAATGCAGTTTATTTACATACTGAACTCCAGGAACAATTTCATCTATTCATTAACAGGATGTAAAGATGCTGCTGCAGGAATCTCTCTGAGAGTGATGGAAACTGGTGAAAACACAGAAGAAAATTAGAATAATGGTAGCTTATTGTGTTTAGTAGCTTATAGTCAGCAAATCTCATCATTGTGATGATGTGAGCACATGCAACTTGTGTTTTCACAGACTAGGCTGTGCTTTCTTGTAACACAATGCATTTTTCCATTTGTGTTCTCCTTTGAAGTGTGACATTTTTTATTCACTTGTATTGCTTATTTACTCTGTTATCTTATTTTTTAACATCTTCACCCAAAATCTTTCTGCCCCATCCTTTCTTCCCCAACTCTTGTCATCCCTCTGTGTCTACTGAGAAGATTTTGCTGTGTGCTGGCTCAGAGGTTTGTGTGAAATGAGTTCCTGACTTTTCCGCTTCCTTCAAGGCAGCGGTCCCTTCCCAGCTGGCATGAGTTGTGTAAATAAAATAGCTGGGAGCTCTAGGACCAGAGGGAGGGAGCAGGAAAACTCCACGAGCTTGTGGTTCAGCCCAGGGCCAAACTAGCACAGCCACGGAGCCAGTGTGTGGGAATGGGGGTTTTTTGGTCTTTCCTCTGCTGCAGGAGTTGGGGTGAGCAGCCTCATGCCTTGTTCTCCAGAGCATGCAGGCATTGAAAAAAATCAAACATCCAACCTCCTTGGTCTACAGATGGCATCATAAAGTGCTGACACCATCAGGGATATCTCCATGTGGTATTATTTCATAAACTTTGCTGCAGGATATTTCAATAAGAGGGATAATAACTTGTTTGGGCTGATTGTTTTGATATCTGGTTTTGTTATGGACTGAATGACCAGCTACAGTTTTCTGTAATTGCCTGTAGTTTTCCTTGGACTCATGCAAGCTCTTTTCAATTAGCCTGCTTTCCGAAAAACTTTTCAGGAAACAAATCTCTTAACGTGCAAGGAGAACAAGAAATCGGATCTATAAGGAACTGAGAAACAAGAATCCTCCAAACTGTTACGATAAACCAGCAATAACTCAACATTTTGTGTAATGCAAAACACTGGTGCTGCCATTTTTGCTGAATATCATGGAAAGATGTGACAGAGATACATTGCTTATTTTTCATTGATAGATCTCAATATTTTTCTTGGAGATTGTACTCATCCTCCTCTTACAGATAAATTTTTTTTAGACTAATACCTCTGCTGCTTCAGCATACAATTTCTTTAGTGGGCTCTCCTAACATGACATAGCATTTCTTGCTGCAGAAGTTGGTAACACTATCAAAACTTTCCTCAGTTACTCACTCTTATGAAAAAGTGTTGCTCTGTTTTTTTCTTCCCACTGTGGGGTTTTTCAGTGATTCATTTCTCTTTGGAAGTATTATTGGGCTTGATCTCATCCTTAATTTGCTCTGCATTTCTCATAAGCTCACAGCCTGTTGGTTTCAGAAAGGTGCCGGTGTTCATTTTTCTTTTGAATTGGTTGCTGTTTACAAGCCAAATGCTGACAGATGTGGTTATGAGAGCCTTGCTGTTTTCTTTTTGCAAAGAATGTTGATTTTTTTTTTTTTGGTGGTATTTATGGATAGATTGATAGCAGACCTGTTGGTGTGCACAGCAGAGCTTACAGAAGGGATGCAGGACAAGACCTCCATGGAGTTCCAGGACCTTTGCAGAAAGCTTCCAGCTCCTTGACGAAGTTGCTTACTGGTAAAACTTCCACAAGTGGAAACTTGTTGGAAGGAAAGCAGATCCAGGTGGCTCTTGTGTAAATGTGGGGAGACCTTGTCTGAAAGGTTGTTAAATGGAAGGAAAATTAAAAGAGTGTAACTAGATGTTTTAGCTTGTCCTCAGTTCTGGGCTGTTTGTACATCAGGAGGGCTGTCTGTGAGAAATTGTATACAGATAATTTTGCACTTGTGACTGAATAAATTTAAATAAGGGAATTTATTCCTCTTTCTCCCACAAACCTTTAGTATCTTTATGTGTCTGTTAGAGGGTGATTAGAGTAGAAGCATATGATATATTCCCCCTTTCTCTTTCTCTAGAATTAATAAAAATGCCAGATTTCAGATGTGCTCCAAAACACGGGGGACATGTGAGTGAACATTGATGGGGAAATGGCTTCCACTTGTAACTGGCTGTTGGACAGAGCAGCTTTTCAGTTCATTTTGATCAGAGATGTTTGGAAGAAACCTTTCTTAGGAAAGGTTCATTTTTTTAGGATTAGTTGGAGAGATCATACTGTTTGTAGATTTATTTTTTAAGAACTACTCAGCTTCATCCCTCAGTGAGATTCTTTTCCAGCTGGGTGGTTAGAGTTTCATTTTGTGCAAAATATGAATTCTTACTTTGGCCTATTCGAGGAAGTGTCACCTCACACACAAATACCCACATCAGCTTTAAGGCAAAATATCACTTTGCTTTCCAGAGTCTTGGAGTCAGAAGATGATAATCCTCCAGCCTCAGTCACAAAGCTGTAAGGATTTTGGAATTTTCCTTATTTCTGTGTTATTGACAACTCTTTTCCCTACTACAGTATGGAGATTTGGATAAGAGAAGTCTTTATTCCTAAAAGAAACGTTGGTGAATTTTGTATTGATTTGATTTTGAGGAAATAAAAATTCGTGACTAAATGAAAAAGGCGCCAGAAATAATTTTTTATACTAGATGGCTGAATATATTCAAAGGTATTGACAAGTTGACTTAACTTTGTCTTCATTCAATGAACTAATAGTGAGAGAATGTCTGAATGTTGACCTTGTTCATTTTTTAAGCATTCTGATCACAGTGTTTAGTCCATGATATTTAGTAGCAAAGTAGCTTTGCCTTTTCTGCACGTCATTTTGGATTGTGGAGTGGAGCAGACTTTCTGTGGTGTTACCTTCCGAGAGCTGTGGACTGTAAAGTCCAGGTTACCACTCTATGGTTTGAGTTTATCAATATAGCTTCACTTTTTTGGTCCTATTTATCGTGCAGGAGGCAGGGAAAAGGAGGAACAGCTCCAGCTGTGCTCAGTACCTACTGAATTGAAATAAATTCCCCTTATCAAGTAGATGAGTACAATTAAAGCGCACAACCCTGCTGAGGGTTCCCTTGGTTTGGGGGGAGCTATGCCATGTGTGGCTGCCTCTGTGCTGAGCAGCAGCTGTGCCATTCCCTGAGAAGCCCAGTTTCAGGTCAATAACCCTGTCTCTGTAGAGCACACAAGAATTCCAGTGCATGCCATCCCATCAGTCCTGGGTGAGCTGAAATCAATATGGGCTCTGGCACTTTTGAGCAATATACTGAATAAGGAACCATGCAAAATGATCTCCCGTGAGACCGGGGGGGTTGTGTTTGGTTATCACTCAAACAATTTGTAACAAGAACCACGGGGCTTTTCAAAAAAGGTATTCACTGCACTTCCCAATGGGTTGCAGCATTGCCTGAAAAGTATCTGAAAAGTACAGGGGGGGGCAAGAGGGAGGCACACAGAAGCATGATTGTACCCAGTCATCTGAGACAAATGTCATCAGCTCCACACTGCACGAGTCAGGTCTTGATTTATGTCATGATTCTTACATTAGTGAAAAATAAGTGTTTTCTTTCAGGATGGTGTATGCAAGGTCTAGCAAGATTAAATCATTGGCCACAATTGCTATTAAAAAATAAATACAAGTGCAGCAAGACAAAGCACTACTGCATTATCTTATTTTTCACATTCCACAGACAAATGTACTTCTACCTCTTGGTGGTAAAGGTTGGCTTGCTGATCTTGGGGGACTTTTCCAAACTAAATGTTTGTGTTAAAAGGGGTTGTGTAATTCAATTTATAGAAACAAAACTAATATAAATGAAAAAGATTTGCTGTTTATCAAATGCTTCCAAAACTTGTATTTTGAGGAGGCACAGAGCAGTTAACAGCAAGTAGAAAAGAGTGCTTTTTCATCTGACAATCTTATTTGAGCCTTGTGCTAGCAAACTTGGACACTCTCACTTGAGCAGAGATGCAGAATGCAGGTTTTTATAGCCCTGAAATGGTGTTTTACTATGGTAATAAGTACTGCAACATATAATTTTTATTTCTTTTTATGAGAGAGATTTTGAATCCTTTTTGTTTGTTGTATTTCCAGCTGTACTCATGCTCTGCTCTTCACAATGTTATTCCCCAACACAAGGCTTGCATATCTGAATCGACGGTGAATTTTTGGCAACAAAGCTGTTTTCTTGCATCAGGAGAACAAGTTATATTCAAACAAGTTCTATTCAGACAAATGGCTTGGCCTCAGAGCTAGGTGGTGTGGCTGTAAATTTACATTTCTGGCTAACTGGTATCTTCCCACTGGACATAAGGTGTGGAATTGTGGACAGTGTCTCCATTTGTTACTCTTCCAAGAAAATGCTTTTACGGAGTTGATAGATCAAATCTGAAATGGGCAAGAAATTTTCTTCCATTCAGTAAAAAGTCACTTGATATTTCAAAACTTGTTCTGGGGATTTGAGGAATAAAAAAAATTGTTTGAATGTACAGATTTTCTTTTGTGAAATATCAGAAGGCAATATCTGCAAGCTGATATCGTTCTCATTGGAAGAGCCCTGTAATTTTTCTTATGCTAAGACTTTGGCTTCTTTCCAAAATGCTTTTTTATTTCTCATACATGGAAGTTTTTTTAATCTGTTCTTTAATATATTCTTTAAATTATGCTGGTTCACCGCCGTCTTTTTCCCTGGAGGTCACATATTTTAGCTCTTCTCGATAGTAAATTATATCTGTGTTCATTCAGATCATGCTTTCTAGTGTTTGTGGTTGTATGGGAAAATATGGGGTCCACAAGTTGATAACTGAGAAAATTTACCATAGCTTTGATTTTGGAAAGTGGACTTCATTTCTCTTGTGAAACTTCTCAGTTTTGTGGTGGAAATGCCTTCCCAAAGTTATTCATACTGCTATGAGAAGAACTATCAATTAAGGACTTGAAAGAGTTGGACTTCTGTGACAAAAGCACCTTCCATCAGCAAAAATAAACTGGTAATAAGATAATCAATATGACAATCAAATGCAATTAATTGCAAAAGAAATTATTCATAAAAGATAACCTCAAGTCAAATGATTTCTATTCAGGTTCATGAACAGCTTATAAAAATACAGAAGCACTTTGTGATATTTAGCTTATTTCAGTTGTGAATGTGAGATGAGTGAATTCTTAATGGGTTCTTTAGGAAAGAGAATATTTTTTATGATAATGCAGATATCAATAGTTTGAAAGAAATCAAGACCATGTTGTCCACGTCATGCTTTTCTTCTGTCTATGTTTTTGGGGTTAGATTTTCTCTGTTTAGTATTTCCAAATATTAAGTATTTTTCACAAATCGACTGCTGTAATACAATCAGAAATACGTATTCTATATTGGTGTTATTGGGATAATAAAAATAGCATATATATATATTTTGTAAGTGCTCTGAAATTAAATTCCCCCTTTCATCATGCTCAGCAAACATCAGATTGTTTTTTTTTCCAGCATATTGAATATGAAGCTATAAAATCATGAATTCTCATAGGCATTTACTGTTAATAATGTTTAATGCAGCTATTTCAGGAAAAAAATCCCTTTCCTATTAGGTGACAATAACAGAAAATAACCTAATAAGTTCAAAATCAGCTGAAGCATATTTAAACATAGGTTAATTTTTAGGAAAAAAAGGATACACTTTGGTCAGGTTGGAAAATGAAAGGCAATGTGTGTGCATCTTTTGCATGGTTTGTTTGGTTTTTTCCTCTCATTCATCACAATCTCTGGATCTGAGCATTAGTTATGCTTATCCTTTAATCCTACTGTCTGGGTTTGTTTATGTAAGATTTATTATATAGCCAGGGTGGGTAGTTAAATGAAAAACCAAACCCGACCCTCAGTCAGTGCAAGAATACCTACAGATTACTTTGCTTTACACAGACAGGTTAAATTTATTCTCAATCCATTATGTAAAAGTTGGGCTCCACATTTCCTGAGCCACCAAGAGACTAAAACTGCTGCCAGTTGCATCTGTCTTTTTGCACTTCATTCTCTGAAACAAGGAGAAGAAGAAGCTGGGTACATTTTCTACAAATATTTCCTTCAGACAGAAACTCACTTAATGGTCATGTTTCATTGTGCAGTTAAGTAAACACTATCATAATTGAATGCTGGCTGCTGGCTGTGTACAAGTCTTACCCAGCAGGAGGTTTTTTTGGTCCCTGGTAAACTTTACAGAAAATAATTGATAGATACCAGTAGCACGGGACTTGGGTGACTGAATATAAAAATCATGACATTGTGAGTGTTCCCACAATTTTTGGACACAAACCCAGTTTCAATATGTACAAATATATTCAATCCCTAATATAATTTATTTTAAAATAGTTGTTGATGTTACAGCTTGTTCTGCTAGGGCACTGTAGTTGGAGGACGGCTTCCTGGTGCTTTCCATTGTTTTTTCCCTTTATTTGATGAATGTGCTGAAGCAGACTGGAAATAACTAGATTCCCTAGTCCTCTGGACAGTGACTGAATTAATAGTTGTGGAAATCACAGATGTTTTCACTCCCTGCATGTTGTATTCTGTACTCCTAGGGCAAGCATAGAAAAACTGTAATGGGCTTGTCCTGATGTGCTGCTGGGAATTGCAGATTAAATTCATCCTGGTTTAAAAGACCTACATGAGGTTTATTAATCTTTAAAATCCCACTTAAATCCTGTTTTAATGTCTTAAGTAAGATTTAAATTATGTCTAGTACAGGCCTTTTGTAAAAAGGCAAAAGAAATGACCCTGAAAGTTACTAGAAACATAATATTATGCAATTTCATCAGGCCACAGGACTCCAGGGCCATTGATAGACTGACCTTTTGTGAAATCCTAACTGAATATTTTATGATATAAGTTCTACCTCAACAAAAAACCTAAAGGAATCTAAACTATTAAATGATCAAGCTCAGGGTCTTAAACAATGCTTATTGCCAGCTCCAAATATTTGGTTACTTGCTGTGGCTCCCTGCACATTTATTTAATTTTAAAATGTTTCCATTTGGTTTAAAATCATGTTTTGGGATGTTTCTGATTCCTGGCAATTTTTTATTGCTGCTTGTGAAACATCTCTACAAGCGAAAGACAAAGTACATTGTTTCCAGCATTTCTCTACAGGGTTTTTAAAAGCTGTATGAAGTAACTTGTGTAAAAAACAAACTGAGGAATTCTCCAGACATTTGGTATGCTTGAGATTCTCACAGATGAGATGCTATGGGAATTTTAAAAATACACATAATTATTCACCTAGGCAGTAAAATTTTCTGATATCCCAGCACAGCTATGCAGTGAACCACACTGAATTTTCTTGCTGTATCAAGAGTAGGTAGTTTTGGCTTTCAAAAGCCAAAGTAGTGCTTGATTTGCAGTTTTGAGAAATTAAACACTAAGTCCCCCATCTGTACATTGTATTATTACTATTACAAAAAATATTTAGGTTAATATTGAGTATTTTTTTTGTCAGCTCATGGTTCATTACAAAGTAGGTCTAATTAATTGCTGTCACACTCTTTAAGGTGTGGATGAGTGCAGGTTTAATTAATTTCCCCCCACAGGCAAAATATTTTTACCTAATTATGTGTAATTTTCTACTTTTTTTTCTCATCATCTTGTATGATCAAGCAAATTAGGACATATATTTGTCCAAAGGAGCATGAACTGACAGAAGAAAAACAAATCAGTGTTTGGGGAAGTGTGGAAAATGGTTTCTTTGAGGCTTTTTAGGCAGATAGATTTGAATTCCAAGACTGACTTTCTGTACTTGAAACCATTCCTGAAGTAATGAATCTATCTTGAGGCTTAATTTAAGGGAGAGGGGTTTTAACACAATGTAGCAGGCCTGCTAGGAAAACTAGGATTTGAGGGGTTCTCCAAAATAAAAATAAAGTATGTCAGAGCAGGTGGAATTTTTTTTTGTCTCCATGATTTATTCTGCAGAAATGGAAAATTATACGTTTAACCAAATGGTCACTAAGGTGTTACTTTGGTCAATGCATAAAATAAGAAGATGATGAAGTCATTGCATCAGCAGAGAGTGATTAAATTTATTTTTTCCTTGTTAAAAGCAGATATTTTCTGGGGGTGGGAAATGCTGCTGATAGAGATTATTAAAACTGGATGGTAAAATATATGTTCTCCACAACTGCCTCTGATTGCGAATTAGTTAGAAAAGTGTATTGCTGATTACTTACCAAATCGAACTGTAAATCATCAAAGTTTCACACTCCCAGGAAGTCCATGTTGTAAATACGGGCTGTCATTTGCAATGTCTCTGTGCCCTATGCCGCAATTGAAAACAATTTGGATTTACAAGGATTTGGCTGCATTCCCTCCGTGACAACAGGAGCCTACAGCTGCAATCAGTGGTCAAGCCACCGAGGGAGGCATAGGGAGTGACCACAGGATAAAATGTCCTGCCTCTGCCTCCAGGAGCCCAAAACTGAAAACAGCCTGACAGACCATGGGCAAGACAGCAAAGTGCTGCAGGCAGGGGGTTGAAACAAAATGCAGACATGTTTGGAAGAATGAAATTGTTATATTTTCTCTTTTGTTATAATTTCTCAAGGGCAATAATTCTGTTGACCACTCATGAGTTCCAGACCAGGACAAGAAGAAGAAAATGAGAATGGGAATGTCAGGAAAGACAGATTTTGGGAGGGGTAAGCATTTTGTCAGCTCTGATGGCACCGATGTCCTGACCTAGATGGCAGAGTCCTTTGCATTGCATAGTTAGACCAATACCAGATCCACCAAAGATCTGACAGCAGCATTAGGGGAAGGAGATCTTTGGGTATCCAGCAGATATTAATAATTTGAGTTCCAAACTTGCTAATTGGAAACCAGCTTGACATTCTCTGAGAAAATGTAGGGGAGCCACAGATAGCAGAGCTGCCCTCTGTACCAGGGAAGGTTTTTACACTGTCTTGCATCCTTATCAGGCACCATCTCATTTGTTACACGGACTTGCTGAGATGATTCTGAAATGTGCATCCTGGTTGGCTGGCCAAGAATGTTCAAGAATTTGCTGTTAATGATCCTTTTCCAAATGAGAAAGTTGTTTTAATGCTTTTTTGCTTTTTGGGTCGAGTACAGTTCCATTATTTCCTTGATTATAAGGATGGTAATGTAGAAAGGGTGTACATTAAATTGACAGGCCATACTATGCTACAAGCGATTGGAAAACCAGAAACAGCTTGGAAAACTATATAGTAAAATAACACTGAAAAAAAGAAAAGAAAATTATTAAGAAAAAGTGTCAGCCCTTAGGAACAGCTAGATGGTTATTTTGAAGAAAAAAATGCATTAAGATGCATTAAATTTCTAGGGCTTCTGGTGGGTTGTGATACAAATAGTGTTAAACATATTGTTTGTAAAAATTACATGGGAGGACATTTAAGTAGAAGTCTCATTAGTAGTAGATGCAATCTTCCCCTCCAATAAGTGCTCTTAGAGTTTCATCTGAGCTACTGTTTCCTCATGTTAGCCTCATGTTAGTGGCTAAGACAGGAGGAGGTTAAACATGAGGAAAGATTTTTGTTAATGCTAAGAGTACTGTGGTGCTGGAAAGATTGCCAGGTTGTGGAGCTCCCACTTAAGACCTCCCGAAGTTGTCAGGTGTGAGTTGCTAGTTGCTAGTCCTTGCTAGTCAGGTGTGAGTTGACTGCACCTGAAAAGAATGGGTGGGGGCAGCCCAACTGAAAATTTAAACCTCCTTCATCTCTGTCTTTTGTGATTCTGGATATCATTCATACCCAGGAATGAAAACTCTGCTGTGGAGCTCTTTTCTTCTCCACTGCATGTGCTCAGCCTTTTGATTTGCGATTTTAGCAGGAGGCAAAGTGGGAATCCTGCCTGCATTGCCAGAAGGCACAGATATTTTGACACTTCCATTCAGTAACATTGCCTGAGAACATTTTTGAGGAATGAAAGGCCTACACACCTTAGATTGCATATATATTCACTGACTCTGCATTGTACAAGCTGGGTGTATTTGGTTTGTGGCTCAGTTCATCCTGGTACACAGAGTTCTTTTATAGGTTCTGTGATCCCTAAGAACTCGCTAAGGGGATCCTCCATGGCTCCACCAACAATCATATTTTTTCTGAGGTGTGATGTTTGTTTGGAGAAAGTTGGAAGTAAAACAAAATCAGGTCTGAAGTTGGGATTTTCTTAACACAATGAAATATATTCCAGATAACTAAGATTTGCTACATTCTGAGGAGGTTGTGATTCTATACCTTATTTCTGTGGGAAGGGAAAGGAAATTTTCTTACATTCTTGAAATCTCAAGTGTAAATTTTCAGGTATTTCAACAGAGCAGCACAGAAGTTGTGTCAGGGGAGGTTTAGGTTGGATACCAGGAAAAGGTTCTTCGCCCAGAGAGTGGTCAGGCACTGGAACAGGGTCCACAGGGAAGTGGTCACAGCACCAAGCCTGGCAGAGCTCAAGAGAGGTTTGGACAGTGCTCTCAGGCACAGTGTGGTGTCCTGTGCAGGGCCAAGGGTTGGACTTCAGTCATACTCGGGGATCCCTTCCAACTCAGGCTATTCTGTGAGTGAAGGTCTCTTCCAGTATTGATGATTCTGTGAAAGACCATCAAATAAATTGTAGCTTTAAACTGTAATTTCATGCCTCCCAGATAATCTGGAGTAAAACACGTCATTTCAAAGAGCTAATTAAACAGTGAAGAGCTTCTGAGATGTTTTCACATTGTATCTCTAATATCAGCCAAGAAACTCAAGCAAAAAATCATGTAAAGGAAGAATACAAGGAAGGCCAAAATGTGAAAAACTGTCTGGATGGTAGCTGACCTGTCAGAGCTGTCTCTAGAGCTCTGTCTTGTGCTAGGTAAAGGCAACTGCTGAGAAATTTTGTTTAACAAGAAGCCAAAAACTCTTCCCTAGCTGTGTGTCAGGGTTTTAGGTGGAGTTGCACAAACTGGTTTGTCATCATGTCCCTACCACATTCTCCCAACCTTCTCCATAATCCAAGCCATGAATTATAGATTATTTTATAGCCCTTGTTTCAAAGAACTCCTTATCCCCTAACAATTACCTGCAGACATGCTGATACATATTAAGTTCTAAAAAGAAAAAAGAAAAACAGTATGTGGATATGACCTGAAGAAAGCAGTCTTTTGGAATGCTTTCATTCATGTTACATGAGGTAATACTTTGCTGCATTATGTCAATTTTTAAGAAGCTTAGGATGACACCACTTCCTAGGGTTTAAATTATTAATTAGAAGCCTGGGTTGAGATGTAAAATTAAATACTTGTACCAGTACAATCAGCTTTATTTTTTGCGCACTGAAACTCTAATGAACTGCTTTGTAAGGCCAGACATTTCCTTTAGCAAAAGTGGAAATTCAGCTGGTATGCAGCGCTTTGGCAGGAGATTAAACAAAACCTAATTGAATAAGTTATATTTGCAAAATAATTCTAAACTACAGGACTGTTTCCCTTTTCATTTTTGCAAAATTTTTAGATCTTTTGAGTGTGTTTTTTTGTTCCTCTTATCCCTTTATGTTTATAATATCTGATACATATTTAAAATGTCGAATTTCATCATCCTTATCGCTGTTGAGGTGGCCTTGATTTCCAGTATGGAAAGCCAAAGGAAAGCAAACTGGGGAAAATTCATGAAGAAATCTCTTGTAGTTTATTGAAGCTTATGTTCTCTGGTTAATTTCTAATGGGATCTGACAGTCATGGTATTTGAGTTTCTGGGTTTTTTTGGTTTTTTTTGGTTTTTATTCATAATAACTTCTAGGTCAAGCAACGTAACTTTCAAAGCAAGTATTTTATTCATCTTGTTTTTTAAAGGTTTGTGCTTTTTTTAATGTACACAATGTGATGGTGCTGGTCGCAGTTTTAGAGGTGGCCTATCCAAGCAAAATCTTGGACAAGTGAATAAGCACACTTTCCTAAATATGTCCATGGAGACCAGCAGTGAGGAGCTGGATTTAAAAAGGCAGTCTCCAGGCAAGTCTCATTCAAAATGCAATATTAAACCATGCTAGAATGTCTGTTTCAGTTTAAATAACCACAAAGGTAGCATACCAGAATGTCTGCACTGCAGAAATGGTGATTTTTTTTTTTTGAACATGTAGTAGTAAGTTCAGATGAAAAGTTTTTACCAAACTGCCCCAGAGAAATTATCATTAACAATTAAATATACTTTATGCTAGCAAATACATTTTCAAATATCAAAACATTACTTAACTATCATTTATGCCTCATTTAGTGGTTCTTGATGAATTCATCAGCTAAATTAGGCTTTGTTAACTGGTTTTTGCAGTATCATTCAGAAATGTTATAATTATCCCTCTTTTAAATAGAGGGAAACCAAGGCAGACAATTCAGGTGGTTTACTGATGGCCATGTTCAGAATTTACTCTGTAAATAAAATTGAAGGTTAGGTTCACATGGTTTCTCCTCTGGTATTAAAACCACTAGCCTTGATTTGATACCTATTAAAAACAAAAAAAAACCAAAACAAAACAAAAACCAACAACAAAGAAAAAAAAATAAGAGAAATAAAACAACAAAGGAAAATACAAATACCACTGGCAAGACACATCACAACAAACAGACAAAACTCAAACACACTCCACAGAAAAACCCTAACCAAACCAACCAACCTTCAACCTTGTTTTGCAAAATCATCAATTTCTGTACTGGCTACTCTAACAATATCTGAAAATTATTCCAATTAAATGTGTTTTAGAAAAATCTTTGAAACCCAACAGAAATTAAACCAATAAACTTCTGGTTTTCAGACCTATTTTCATTAGTTCATGGTTTTCCCATTTGTTGACCTTATAGTGTTAGGTGTGTTTTATACCTGGTTTTTAGGCTGGAAATGTAACACCTTTTCTGTCAGGAATTTTTCTGTAAAGTATTCATTTTAACCTTCCCCAAGTTATCACAGTTTATTTCCAGATTTTAAAAATCCCTGTGGCTGGATAAAACCTGCCACCACAGAACTCACCTCCACTTTAGTGGAATGACCTGCAGAACTGGTAGTAAAAAAGAGCTGAGAAACAGCATCCTATATTTGATTTCCCCCATCACCCCTTTGAGATTTCCAGCTGACTGTAAGAAGACAACAGGACTGAACTTGTGCAGACAGGCTGATGTCTTTGAGTGGGGCAGAGGAGCACAGGAAAAAAGAAAGATGAATCGAATGTCTCTGGCTGTTGTGTAAGTGCATCAGAGCCGCTGGTGTGTGCTTCCCCCAGTCCCTGGGCAAGCTGGGCCAGGGGGGCAAAGCTGGAATGCTCCCCCTGCTCAGCCAGCAGTGCCAGGACTGCCTTCTGTGCCTGACTCTTTCTTCCACACAAGCAAATCCACTCCTTGCTGAGGCCATACTTAATAGCAGATTTTAAACCACAAATCAAGGCTGATTCTGTCCTTGTTTAGTGACTAGTATTGTTGTTTTCTAGAGCAGGGGGAGGCAGCAGCCTTTCAAAGCCAAGTCATTTAACCTCAAACTCCAATAAAAGTGTGCAGGAATCAGACTCACTCTCATCTAGTTGTGTCCTGGAGGACACCAAAACTGCAAGTGGTTGGTGGTTTCATTGCTGCTGCTTAGCTGGATTATGTGAAGCTGCTGTGAGTCCAGAGAACCAGTACTCAGCACATGTAACAAATCATAATACATACAATTCATATTTTATAAGACAGATATTGAATACTGCATGGAAAATTATAACCCTTTCTTCTCCTGACCAGTGCTGCCAGTTGAATATTCCCCATGCTGCCTGAAGCTGTTCTTGCTCTGCTGTTTACATGTAAATAATTTCATGCTTTGTTATTAGTGGAGTTGGAGCAGGGGGAGGGGACAGGCAAGGCAGACACAAAACTTGTTTTCATCTAAGTAGGAAGGAATTTTACTGTTCTTGGAGCCCTAGGGTTTGATACTTTACAGTGTTGACATCTCCAGGTTTCGACATTGCCCTTCTTATCAGGATTTTTTACTTCAACACTGATGAGGACAAAATATCTGGAAAAGTCTATCACTTTGTAAAAAGCCATCCAAAAGAAAATTAAATATTTAATTAATGTTTTGTTGGTAGATTGGTGAAACACGCCTGCTATGGTTCTCATAGAGGTGCTTCTCACTCCATCATATCTTTGTCAGTGCTTGTTTCCAATGAAGGGAAGGAGAACTTAAGTGCTACAGAAAAGCACATAAATTACTAATGTCCTTTTGTGTGGAGTTAATCCAAAGGTAATGCTTATATATTAATATAGTCCCCTTAAACCTTCTAAAAATGCACTCAACAGACCTCAGGTCCTCTGACTTGTAGAGCTAAGCAGGAAAAATGAGAATACCAAAGATCTGAAGTGTTTCCTCACACCTGATATCATAACTAGCAACATTCTAATTGTTACTAGTAACATTACAATTATTTCTGCAGCCATGATGGATGCAGTATTCCTAATTGGAAGGAGCTACATATTTGCAGACACAAGTGGCAAGGTTTACATTTCCTTAAGTGCTCTGGAATAAAGTTTTATGTGTTAGGAGTCATGATGTGCACTTAGAAAGTCTGAAGACTTCAGCAACAGAGCTGTCTGGACCAAGTCAGGAATATTGAAAGCTATAAGGGATGTCAGTGTTCTGGGGAAAAAAAAAAAAAAAAAGGCAAAGTGCACTTGTTCAGCCCCATTGTTGCTGCTTCAGTTGTCTGATATTCTGAAGCAGCCTAAAAAATTGCAGGTTACTAATTGAATGTATTTTTGTTCACTGTGTTTCCACAGTGCCTGACTCTTGATCTTCAAAGGCTATTGGATGTCAGGTACTCTGGTGTTAGGTGAAATCACACTGCTTTCATCTCCTGTTACTTCCACTATATACAGGGATCCCTCTTGCATGGCAGTGTGGTTGAAATGCTTCAACTAGAAGCTGTGGAAGATGTTTCCTAAGGCTCAAGAAGCGGGTGCTTTGCCTCCAAGGAACAACATTTCCTGCTCATCCTTTCACCGGGTCAGTGATGCACCAATCGATGATGTTGAGCTGAATTGCTGTGAATAAATAAGCTGCTATAGGACTGGGGACAAATCTTGGCAGAGTACCTAGTCTCTTTCCATTCTCTTTCTATTTTAGAAGGAATTAAGGCAGTTGGTGTTTTCCATCTGACTGAAACCGGGCCTTTACACATGCTTTTCCTGTGCAGTTTTGACTTTATGAAAAAACAATAAATTATTGTTGTCATGGTTCTGGTTTCTGCTGTTAAAGCCAGGCTTGCAGTACCAAACCAAACCAAACCAGCTTTTCTTTTAATCAGTTGCTTGGAAGTCCAGATTATGAAGTGGTATGTGGTATTAAGTGTCTCAGAAACACCTGGAGATACTGCAACAGCTGATTCAGATGCCCTTAAATCTGTCAAGTTGAATTTGCTCTGTTGAAGGCCTTGAAGAAGAGCTGTCACTCCTTTAAGTCTGACTGGATTGACTTTCAAGGCTGTGAAAATCACTCTTAAAAAGCTAACAAGTAAAAAGATATTGTGGATTAACTCTAGGGATAAATTGCTTCCACAGATCTAGTTATGAATGCAGGTTTCCTCTACCCCTGTTATTTTTGAAGACTGTAGGTCTTCAAAAGTTGGAGGCTAAAAGCAAAGCCTATATTTTTGTTCTGCATGGCTGAGGGTATTTTTTTTAATGGCTTACAGCGAAGCTGTATTTCTTAATAATCTGAGAATAAGTTTGGAGGATGCCAGCCATCATTGCATGTTTATGGACAGAAATCCTTTCAATGCTTTGATTAGTATAGAGCAGTTAGGATGAGGTAACAAATGACCTTTGCTCAAAGTTTACTTTTACTTAAATGTTTATTGAAAGGAGTAAGCTCAAGGGGGGTTAGCAGGCACTCTGTTGGTCTTAAAGCCTGTAAAAGCAGGAGTGTGGCACAGGGAGCAGGAGGGCTTTGCAGCTGGCTCACAGTGGGGTGCTGCTCTGGGCCTCTATTTAAGCTGCTTAGGTGGCCACTTACAAAATAATGTCACTGGCCTTCTGCCCCGCAGGCGCCTAGGCTTTGTCCCTTCCTTACTTGGCTTTTAGCACCAAGTAAGAAGGAGACAAAAGGCAAAGGAAGGCGTGGAAGCTCCGCTGTGGGTCCCTAACGACCTCATGGAGCTTCTCCACTTTCACCTTTGTGCCTGGGCTCTCTTAGGAAATCCTGGCTGGCCACCCTGGGAGGAGACCCAGCAGGCAGAGGATGGAGAGCTAAAAGCAGGAATGTCAGCCTGGAAAAACTGATTCCACTCATCTCTGCAGACGGGCATTTGCACATAGGACTGTTGGAGCCTACCGGCTGTAAGCCAGGCTTTGGCATCCTTGGATCCCTTTAATTAACTTTGAATGTCAAAAACCCTGATAAAGAATAAAATAGAATCTTAAATAAAACAAATAATGAAAATACTGCTCTGAATCAAAGCTATTTTGCATGTTTGGGATGGAGAGTGTTCGTTTATTATTTGCCGTCCTAGTGCTGGTAGTGTTTTTCATAAGGTTTTAATGAAGGCAGAAAAGTTTTGGTGTCAGTAAAATGGCTCTTAAAAGCTGTAAAATATCTCAAAAGCTCAAAGCACTTTATGTTCTTGGTCTAGGAGGTGGGAGCAGGAAAACACTTGTTGTTGTAAACATATAAAAGTGCAAAAATAATGGATGAGCATAGGAAATTGAGGATTTTTTCTGCATTTTAATGCACCCATGCTAGTGGTATTAGAAAATGTTACTATACAGCTAAGATTCTGGTTTGATTTTTTTCACAGAATATTGTGTTCAGAGTGAGAAGACTTGGAGCAAGACTTTCATCTCCTTGCTTGCTTCTGTGTCTTGGGAAAAAAAATTGCCATTAATTTTAGGGAAGAATTACCAACTTCAGTTTGTTCTTTCTCACATAAAAATAAGTATAGTGATTGTTCTGTGGAAAATATGTCTCTGGCCAGATGCTGTGTTTCCAGTTCAAGATTTTGGAGGCAGTCTTGCCTGCATAAGGACTGTAGAATTTTGATTGGTGTTTAAAACATGGCTATACATATAAATATTGTCCTGCTTGCATGCAAAGCTTATGATTGATTTGTTGTCTTTGCTCCAAGTAGTTCATCTGTTTAAGTATCTTTCCAGAAATGGAGCCCTTTGATATTTAATATATTATTCATTGTACTCCTCCAAGAGAAAATATTTCATTTATATAATTCATGCAAAAAGATAGAAAATAGGGGGTGATTCTTCCGATCAAGTGTTTTGAGTTACTTGTAGTGAAGATAAAATAAAAACAACATCATTCTGGAGTGTTTTAAATGAAGGTAAAAAAAAACAGACCCTGGCCTTAATTTTGAAGAGAAATAAACATGAACACTTATTATGGAGTGTCTGTGAAAACTCCATATCTTAAGAAGCCTTCTCTGTCCACAGCAGTTCCATTCTCCACCTCTTTAAATCAAGTTAAATACTCAAATTGTTATGCTGTGAGTTTTATCTGATTAGAAACCTGATGTGTGATCTCTGACACCACTTCAGATATTTTTAAAATTATAGTAGATAAAACACAATATGACCTGGAAAACTTTGTAAATTAGGCAGTCCTTCTCTGTTTCAGTCAGATGAATTAAATTAATATAGAAATTAATATATGCTTCACATTCTAAGGAATGAGTTAATTTTAAAATAGTTCACTTGTTCCTTTAAATTTTGGCTGTTACTCTAGTTTCAAGTCTGGTCTTTATAGCAGTGTTAATATCCCACTGTTGAACCTGGATTGTTGTTTACTGCCTGAGCACAAAGCAGCATCAAGAAGGATCAGCAGAAACTGGCACAGCCATGGCAACCCAGGCAACGCAGCAAATAATGTGCCTGTATTTCTTGTTTCTCCTTTAGGGAAAAGTGCAGAGCTCATTTTCTGGGTAGTACTCACTGCACGAGGAGCGTCAGAGGCAGGCGCTGTGTATCTCAAAAGCAATCTCCTCAAGTGGGTTGTTAGTCCATCACCACCACGGCATTCCTGTACTGTTGGAGTGATGAAAGCTGAGCCCATCCCCACTCCCACGTGCTGCCTGCAGAGTTTTATTCTACAGATCCTTAGAAGTTATTGTAAGAAGATGCATCTGGGGGAGGGCTCACCAAAGGAAACCCATCTTGGCATTTTCTCATTCTCTGCTGGGTCTCAGGCAGCTGCTGTTTCTGCAGGAGGCAAGTGGGATCTGTCCCTTCTGGGGCAGCTGTGGCCAGGGCAGCCTGAGGAACTGGGCAAAGAGGGACCCTGGGCACCTCTCTGTGCTACTCTTCCAGTAACAAAAAGGAGAGGAAGAATCTGACACTGGCAGGATCTGGTGGGATGTGCTGAGAAGAGCTGAGAACAATTGATGCTGTTTTTACTGCAGTTCTCCCCCAACAAGCAAGCACAGGCAGTGGTGGTGGGATTGACTTCACAAGTTAGCGATGTTGGACAGAGGCAGGTTTCAAGTAGAAACACCAGAAAAAAAATTACAGATCTGTTTTTGCCATTATAAAATTCTGCTTTTAAATTAATTCTCCTAGCTCTTCCTCAGTGACAGGGCTGCAGGCCCTACTGCAGAACTATAGGTAGGACATTGCACAGCTGCCGTTTGCAGCATTACCAAGAAAATACTCTAAAACGTGGAATACTGAAAAGAGTTGCATGAAATGTTATTAGTTTATCATCATTCTGTCATTCAAAATTCCTCAGTTTGACACTGGTCTCTTCCACAGACTACACTAGGGAAGGTGAATCCTGTAAGACCTATTGCTCTATCTTATTATTTGTTCATAATTTTTGCCTGATTTTGAAGTATTTGTAGCAGAGATTTCCTTTCCTATCTCTTCCAATCCTTGCTGCTAACTGATGGACTTTTAATCTTTTGGGCAGAATTTCTGCACCAGTTCATGCTGATCTGCATGCAAAGATGTGCCACAACTTCCCTTCAGCACTTGATTGCCTAAATTATGGAATGTGAAACACGCAGAGGTGAAGAGAATGTACTATTCAGCTAGAGGAACATTGTCTGGAGTCTGAGGTATGGTTTTAGGCAAATCTTTGCTTGTGGGTGACAAGGCAGTGGCCTTCCTGAGGTAGCCAACAAGCACTTCATATTGCTGTTTATTAAATCCTCACTGCTCTACAACAAACATGACATTCATTCTCCTGACAGTGGAGGCCTTTCACTCCTCTCTGAGGGGTCATCCCTTCTCTACAGCTGCTAAAAACTGGGGCACCAACTGCAGGAAATTATCCATAAACTCAGTCAACACAACTCCACCAGTTTCAGCAAATACTACAATTTAAATGCCATTCAATGTGCAAATGGACTCTAACCCTGATAGTGAAGTTGCTGCAAATACCATTCTTATCTTGAGCTTCTCTTACATGCATTAAAGAAGGTTCTTCAGTGTGTAAAAATGATGCACAATTTATACAGTCAATGTTGTGTCTATAATTCAAAATTTCCTGTTTCACACTGAGCTTTTGTTGCATCTTTATATTCACGTGTGTCATTTAATGCTTTATTGAGCAATATTAAAATGCCAGAACCATCCAACAATACCAATCATTCAGCAGAGGCAGCCAGAGCCTGTTCATGTTTCGCTGAAACCAAGCATTTCCCAGCTCGTTACCGGTTGTTTGTGGTGCTTTCAACGTTTGTATTGTGCCTACTGCTATTTGTATTTGAATGATATATGAGAGAACACCAAATTTAGCAAAAGTGCGTAAAAAAATTCAGACCAAAGTAGAAAAGACCTTTTGCATTCTCTCATTTTCTGTTCTTGAGGTGTTTACACACTTTTCTTGGTGTTCTTGTTTGTTGTCCTTTCCCGTGTTCCTCCAGATTCATAGGCTTTGCTTCACACAGAATCAGTAAGATTAAAATATCAAAATCAGCCACTATTTATAATTTTGTCACTATTTCTCAGGAGCTCATCGATAAACAAATGAAAGTTTCTCAGTCTTCATGGTAGTTGAAATCCAAAGAATATTTTTACTTACAGAAAAAGTTAATTCTTTCAGGGTTTAAGCAAAATGCTTGGGACCAGTCTGTGAAAACATCTCATGACAAATTTCAAATTTATCAAAAATTCATTGAAATTAATGAATTTATTTCCTACTTATTTCACACAGACATGAGCCTCATAGCATCCCTGATTGTGACATCTCTATCACTATTTCCATTTAACCTCAGCCAAGGGTTTGTCACAATGGAACAGCTGAAGCAGATTTTATCTACGTGATTCTTGCGACCATCAAGGCCACCAGTGCCACGTTCCTGTCCTGGTTATAAAGCGTTCCTGTCCTTGTTTTAAAGCGCATCCTTTGTAATAATCAGGGCAGCAGAAGAACAATGTACACACTGTGGCCTGACAAAGACCTCTTTCATCAGACTGTAATATTGTGCACTCCACTATGCTGAAAGGGTTAAAAGTAGCTGTTTTCTGCTGTAAAAAAAAATCAGAAATTTCTTGCTCAAAATTTATTGGAAATTTCTTTTTAAAATCCCTCCAAAAACCCTTAACATTTTGCCAAGCTGGGGTTCTTTTTTCATTTTGTATTTCAAATGGAATATTTTTTCAAAATTGGCAAAATTAGCAGAATTAATGTTTCAGAATTTTCAGTTGTGTTCTGCATATAACAGGACTTTTATTTCTCTTGCACATTACTTGGCATTGTCATTTATCCATCCCTTTTGTTTTTCCCCTGTTTCTTTCATTACAGTTACAGCCATTTGTCACCTGTTTATTTCCAGAATCTGCAGAAATTCCAGGTCAAAATGTTATCAATCGCTTTTTTCCTAACACCAGTGTACAAGAAGTTATTCCAATATATCCATTTTTGCTTACACTCAAGTGTTGGAATCTAAAAAGCAGAGAGCTTTCAGAACACTGGGCCTGCAGGTCAAAACTTAGAATTAAACACAGGGTTTGTGATAAGGCCCTGGGAGAAGCTTCCAAGCTTAGTTTCTAGAAACAAGAATGTAGATTTGTAATCAAAATAGAGACATGTTAAGCTAGATAGAGAGAAGTAGTTACAAAGGTAACAAGAAGTCTGTAAAATAGATTTATGTAGCAGAACAAGATTGGTCAAAAAAGGTTTTATTGCTAGATGAAATTTCTTATTATTCGTTTAATAATGTAAAACATCCTAGCTGTCAATATTTTATTGGTTAATGAGTCCTTAAAGGACAATACAAGCTAGAGCCCCGTGACTTCTAGCCATGCTTTCAACACCTGTAAAGATCTCATGCTTTTGCTCCATGTAGAAGATAAAATAAATTGCATTTTCAAACATCCGGAAGTTCTGTCTCTTGTCTCATTGGAACTTCCCACAGAGCATTGAAGGTGGGCTAAGTAACCCACACTCAAGATGAAAAGATTTTTGCTGTCTGCTGGATGCTGCAGCATTGGAGTCCTGAGCACCACTGAATGAATCCATCTTGGGTGGTTTTAGGAGTCTTGTCCTGAAATCTGGGCTTGCTCTTGGAGTAGGTTTTCCTGGATTTCCTGGATGCTGATCAGCATTTCTTGTTTTCCTTTTTTGGGGGCTGACAAATGACACACCTGAGGAGTGTCACTTTTTTTCTCTGAGTCTGTGTCATGCATCTGATATTTTTCCTTCAATTTTGAATCTTCCTTACTACAGAGTGCTTTAATTGGGTGTGCATTGATTTCACATATCTGCTAGTGCTGCAGATGAAAACACTCACAAGAAAGGTGGGGTTTTTTTTTTTAAAAAAAAGGAAATGGAAATCATTGGAAATTATTTTGTGGGAAGGTATCCAGTTCCAGGATGTGAAGGGTTTCATAGATTCATTCTCTGCAAAGAAGTAATTGCCGTTGTATTTTTTTAATAGCCATACAAAGAGTAAGTAATGAGGGAAAACATATGGATCCAGTAAGGAATCTGGGACACTGCTGCTCTTAAATTATCTCAGCAGTCACTCATCTCTGTTCTTCATTCTGTTTTTCCTGGTTTTCCATTTGACAATGCCTTGCTCATTCAAGGAACTCTATTATGATTGCATTGCTTGAACTTCTCCTATCCACTACTTCTCTTTACCAAGTTTGTCTTGTCCAAGCAAGCATCTTAAATAGATGAAAAGTATGACTGTAGGCAGGAGGTGCTGTTTGAAATTGACCTGATACAAATGGATTTGAAATACTGCACATCAGTGTATTTGTGTCAGTGACTTCCAAAGCACAGCAAGCAAGCATTTTTGTTGATGTAAATTCAAATAAATACATCCTCCAGGTTCTGAAGAGAGCTTCTGTGTAGAAGGCTTTAGTTTTGTCTAGGATTGATTTGAAAGATTTGTTCTATATTTTGGAAACCCTCATGTAGAATTTGCTCTGCTCTGGAAAACTAGGTGCATGAAATGTGGGTGTGTAATATTTAAAATTATTTGTAATTTATACTCAATTATATAATCAATCAAAGCAATCTGAAAGCAAGATAAAATCAGGCACACTATAGCAAAACACTGATCTCTGGGTGGGAGCTATTTCAAGCTCTCAGTTTCATAAGGTTTTAAACTGGAGATGGGGGAGGAATAAATTGTCAATGCTTCGGATCTCTTCCAGAAGTAATTTTTTCAAGCAGGTCTGTACTACTCTGTTTGTGAATTCTAACTGCTGGAAGCTGATCTTCACTACACTGCTGCTTTATTAGCCAGATTGTTGTAGGATCTGAATGTCAGCTCAGTGTCTGCACAGGACATTGCTGCCTCTCGTACCTGCCCCATTGTAGTAGCTGAAAGGATGGTTTTCTGTTGAAAATCCTTTCCCTTGCTCCTCTATTCAGAATCATGTTGTCCTTCTGCCATGTCAGATGGTAAGATTTCAGTTCCTGGCCATTACCAAATGAAAGGTATTCAGACAAGTTGTGGACAGTTACCAAGCAGAGGAACAATGAAATATCTGTTCTCTGGGTGGGAGCAAAGGGATTCATCCTCTTTCCTTTGTCAACTGGAGAAACACACTAAGCTCTTGCAATTCAAATTTTTTTGTTTTCTCCTTTGTCACTAATCTTTTAAGTATAGAGAGAAAGAAGCTTGCTAGATAGTTAATCTACTGACTGTGTCATTTGAACTGAGTAATAAATCTTTTGAGCCTGTTAACATATTTGTTTATGGGCATTAATAAAAGAGTACTACAAAGGAGTAAAACCCGCATTTTGATTTCCAATATACAAATCCTTGAGAGGAAAAACACTGAACCTACTGCCAGAAATTGGGTTATATTGAGATCGAGACACATCATCTTATACAAAATGTCCTTGTATTTTTTTGTGGTAGCTTTTTATATTCTTGTGGGCCTGAACCTGTATTCGATTTTTATTGACTTTGACGGGAACAGGTTCTTACCAGTAACTGTTAGAGCAGATAAGTAGATTTGATGGTGTTACTAAAACAGGAGAAGTTCAGTGAATGAAATATATTAGTGAAGTTTTCAAAATATTAAAAAATAGAAAGTAATATCTCATAATACCTATAGTTTATTATGGCTGCTAAGCAGAGCTAAAGGATAAGCACGTAGTCCATGAGTGGTACTTAACCCTTAACCAGATTTTTTCAAAACAAATTGGAGGAAAGGAATGCCATATACCCAAAGGAAAGATCTTCTGTTGTAAGCAGAACACTTTCTTGTCATAAACATTTTGTGAGCTTCTTCATTGCAGTCATATCACTCAAGTAGATTGTGGCTAATGTAAACTGAACTTATACTAATTAGCTGTCTTAATTTTGCATTCAGCAAAGCATATTGGCACAGAAAATGACCAGCCTGTGCAATTCGATGCCCTCAGAGGTGTTCTCAGCAACCTCCCAGTAACCTGAGAGCTGCTTTCTTTTCCCCCCATAAGGCCTGATGCAATTAACTCGTCAGATGTCCCCAAGCATGGCAGCTCCAAGGTTCCCTTAGGCACGTGGGCAGATCTCTTCTGGCACCTCTGTGCAGAGCCTGAGTGATTTGGAGGTGCCATATGAGGCACTCTGGGCACTTGCGTCTCTCAATCCACCAGTCCTATGAATATTGTCTGTTTCCATGCTCTAACAGGCTTTAAGGTATTTATCTTCACTAGAGATAAATTAGTTACTTTAGTGAAGCACCATTTCCTTTTATTAGAAGGGTCCTGAGGCACACAGCAAGGGCCCTTGAGGGGAATTGCAGAATCTGGGGGTGTAGCACCTGGAGGGCACCTGGAGCTCGGGGAAGGAACCCACCCCAGTGACCAGTCCCTGTGCACAGCCCTTAGGAAGAGCCCTGCATGAGGGGTGTGTGTAAAACCACACCTCAGGGCGTGTGAGTGGGAGAGCAGGAGCAGTCCCAGCTTTGAAGTCTCATCCAGAAAGCAGGTTACCCAGGTTTAGGGCCCTCCTTTGCCTGAGGGGATCCAAACCCACTGCTCCTACCTCCCTTTGGAGCTCCCTAATCTTTCTGCTATGGGCTGCTCCTGGGTGGCAGTCACCTCCACCCTTCCTGCTGAAGCTGTGCCCACATGAGGTCCTCCAGGAGGCATCCTGACCTTTCCCTTCTCCCAGGCTTTCAGCGAGGATGAGAAGCTGCACTGTGCTTCTCTTCCTTGTGGCAGGCTGACCATATCCCAGTGTCCTGGAGGAGGTGGTTGGAGCTGGCCTGATCAAGAAGCAGCCTGGGAGGAGTTGTAGCACAGCAGCTGGGCATGGACAAACTGGGAAAAAAAACGAAACAAAGCAAAACCCCCCAAAAAACCATATACTGGCAACACAATATTAGAGGGATCATTCAAGCTTTTCTTTTTTTTTTTTTAAGTGAAAAATACGTGAAACAAACAGAACTTCTTCCCAAGGTCTCAGAAGAACGAGCATATCTTGTGTAGCATCTACGGAAACAAAGCCTTCTGACTTTTTGGCATATTTTAACCACATAGAGATGTGGCTTTGAGTACCTTGTTGCTCAAGTGGAACCCTACAGTCTCAGGCTATTAAAGCCAGCATGGGAGAGGAAATGCATCCAGGACTTTGTTCTGAGCACAGAGTTAGTGTAGATCTGAATACTGAACGCTTTGGATGGGGCATTGGGTGAACACTTGTGCCAGTAAAATTGGCTAAACTATGACATTTAACTCATGGTACAGGTTCTGGCAGATATTATACACATACTAGGCTTTTCATGTAAAGACCTAAGAGTGCTATGCAAACAGTAATTTATTTGAACTTCTCTATCACCTGAGAAATTTCAAATTGCAGCTTTTTAAGAAATAAAAGCAATAAGGTATATATTTCTCCAGCAAGTAGTTCAAACATCTAACCTTAATGACACCATAGCAAAGTTCTATTTTTGTTCATATTGAAAAGAAGCACATAGTTAAAGAAAGAGATTTTTTTTCCCTTCACAACCATCCTCTTAAAATCAGAAGTTAGCAGTTAATCATGGAACATTCTGACTGATTTCTATTAGCAAGAGACATGTATTTTTTTGTATAAGTTGCATCTAATTCACTCCTGCATCTGTGAATGGGTATTCAGCCTTTTCCCCAGGTGGGAGCTCAGAGTAACACAATAAATTGCTTATTAAAAGGAGTTGTTCCTTCTTGAGCTTATCTTGCTGTTAGTTCTCTCAAGTCCTGGAAACTCCTGTATAATCCTCAGGGATGTTTTGCATAGTCCTGTAAGTGCAGCCCGCTTGCCTGGCTAGAGCTCATCTGTGCATTGCAGGGATGCAAATGTTCAAAATGAGAATGTGTTTTGATCATAAGATCAAAGTATGTCTGGTGTAGAGCAACTAAAGTAGCTGGTATGCAAACTCACTGTCACAAAGATCTCACCCAATGGCCAGGGACGGATTCCCTGCCTGTGCTCAGGGAGGAGAAAGGCAGGGCTTGTTTTTATAGCAGGCTGCTTCTTCATTTTTTCCTTGGAGTTGAGTTGATTGATGGTCTCTAGTGTGAAAAGAGTAATGTAAAAAATTTATTGGCATTGATTGGTAAAAATACATTAGCCTAGACTACTGTGAAAAGCCAACACAACTGTCTTGTATGTCCATCTCTTTTCAACTCTCTGCTTTTCGTGGCTTGCAAAATAGCACACAGCAAAAATATAAATACCAATCCAAGCTGTGTCGGG